>OX276396.1:6648214-7248214 GCA_946251805.1 Cybosia mesomella
TTGGAACATTCCACGGCAAGATAAGTCCACACACACCGACTGGCTGTTTCAGCGTGTAGGCGAATAAATCACCATCTGGGAAAGAATAATGACATTATAAATGCAGTCATGATATTGTTGACGCGAATAAGAATATCCTAGAAATAGGTTTACGTGGGACCCGGCTGTCTCGGGGATGGAATCAGTATCCCACGCGGGTAGAGCGACATGCAACAGCAAAAGCTAGTAACAGATATATACAACATCCCGACATCAACCCTGACACTAAAATGTGTACGGTTTCTCAAAGTATTTTAGACAATACTAGTTTACTATTGACTTTTGAACTTTCGCATTCCATGATATACAATAACGTTAACGGGAATTAACGCAATCATACATGATCGCGTTAATTCCCGTTAATGTCGACCACCCTGCGACCACGGCCAGTGTAACCTGGTCGAAACGTCAGGTAATCCAAAGGTATAATCGCGTTAATTCCCGTTAACATTATTGAATACTAGTTTACTGTCAGTATAGTAGTATGATATTGTCGCCTGTCGGCAGTTTACGGGAATGTTACAAATTACTTTTAACGAAACTCACGTTTTATAAATCGCGATAGATTTAGTTAAAAACAGCTTAATTTTACTTAGTAGTAATAGTACTATTATGTATTCTCTGGTTTGCAGCAAAAACAATAAATAGTTACCAGCGGGAATCGTAGATCCCTGAATCTTGTCAGCTAAGCTGGCTATATAGCGAATGCGCCCATCGCTGCGTTCTAAGTACATTGTAGCCAATCTGAGCACCATGCCGTTGTTCAACGTCTCTAGTTCAGCAAGGTACTGAAAATCCCTCTTAACTAGGTCTGCAAATTTGCTCAAAATCTGACCCCGGCTAGATGCATCCATGAGACGCCATTCGGAATTGCGGTGAAAAGCACGTTTTGCTGCACTGACTGCTAAATCTACATCAACCTGAAATTGAGAAAGTAAACAAGCATATTTGAAGAGAGGGAGAATGATTGAGGTGATTGGTAGTGTTTTTTCGCGCTTATGAGTGTGAATGAAGTTAGTATAGAGGAACAGACACACTTCGTCGAATGCGACCGAATAGGGTGGATAACAAATGATACATAACGAAGTGTGGTTCCGCCTTTGGACTACAACTTCACGAATATACATTCGTGTGTGGTTACTAAACAGTAATAAAAAATAAGAATTCATACTTTGTCTCCTTCGGCAACTGAAGCAATGACGGAGCCATCGTGAGGGGAATAAGTGTCGAAAGTTTTACCACTTTGTGAATCCACCCATTCATTATCGATGAACAACTGTAAAAGAAAAATGTATTTAATTATTGCAATTTAAAATAGTTCTTTCCATTATTACTTAATAGTAAAATTTATTATATAAACTAGCTGTACTCGCGCCCTCGTCTGTGTGGACTTAGATATAGACTTTCGATGATAGATATAGACTGACAATGTAGGTACTCTAGATGCCCCAAACCGGGGCAAGACGGGGACACCGTGGTTCCCAAACCCGAGAGGGCCATCTCGAAACCGGAGATGGGCCAGGTTCAGTCGGGGTGTGAGGGATATGCTCTATGGGCAACCTTATACTCCGGTGTCTGAAGACCCGAGACGGTGTGCGGTTTTAGTCGGTTCGAGCCCGACATAACCGCCCCCGCTGGCCGGCGGGGGGGTATCCGAGGGGATTTCCGCACGAAAAAAAAAAAAGGTACTCTAGATGCGCAGTTACGAGTTTGTAGGTCTCTTTGGTGGTTAGCGCATTGCGCGACATGGCGACGGCTGAGGTGTGCCAATCAACTAATCATCTATCTATCTGTAGGGACTTTATAGTATGAAAGATTGTAGTGTCAGGGATTCGTAAGCTAGCGCCATGTATGTGAAAGCCGAGCCAGTTACTGCGCGCTACTCGGCACGATAGGCTTAGCTTTTGGTACCTTTTTGGTACCTTACTTAATAAACGACAAGTTTATATAAAGTGTCTCGTATTGGACATAAATGAAACCTCTGATTTGCGTTTTAACTTGTATTTAGATAATAAAACAATAGTTTTACAATATTTGTTGCGGAGCAGAAAACTCCATTTAGGCAAGGTAACAATGTTGGTAATAAGTGGGTGTACACAAAAAATATCAGGACGCCTATGACAATTAGTAAAATATAATCGTTCATTTATTGCTGCTGTTAACAAAGTTATAGGCGCCAACATCCTCCCGCCGTTGAAATGATAGATTTCAAGCTTGAAGATCATCAGGGGCAAGTAATGGACAAATCCGCACTAAAGGGCGTCGTAGAACACCACGGTACGTCTTCACATCTACAACTCGAGATATTCCATCCGGCCCAGGGAACAATTTCTGAATCCTTCCAAGCTTCCATGCCAGAGGTGGAGTGTTGTCCTCTTTAAGAAGAATCAAATCCCCGATGTTTATCTTAGCTGAATTAGTCCTCCATTTAGAGCGATTTTGCAATTCAGCTATGTATTCGTGCTGCCAACGACGCCAAAAGTGTTGATGGATTTGTTGTATTCGCTGGTAGCGTTGTAAATTGTTTCTATTGCAGTCTTCTAGTGGCGGTGATGGTAGTGCGGCGAGGGCCCGACCAATGAGGAAATGACCAGGAGTCAAACATAGGAGGTCGTCAGGTGAGGAAGAAAGTGGACATAGCGGTCGACTATTTAAAATTGATTCTACGTGTGCAAAAAGGGTTGACCACTCCTCAAACGTTAAATGCGAATTGCCTAGCACGCGTTTTATGTGATGCTTCGCTGATTTAACCCCGGCCTCCCAAATTCCACCGAAGTGAGGGGCGTAAGATGGTGAAAAAGTAAATTTAATTCCTTCCCCATTTGCAAAATCAGATAAAGTATCCGCATTCTGTTTAAAGAAATTATTGAGCTCCTTAGCACCTGATACAAAATTTCCACCATTATCACAAAAGACCTCCGAAGGCCTTCCGCGTCGTGACACAAATCGTCGAAAAGTAAGAATAAAGGCATCTTTACTTAGATCGCTTACTGCTTCTAGGTGTAAGCACTTGTAGGTTAAGCATATGAAGAGACAAAGATAGCTCTTAACTAGTTTTGCACCGCGTCCTTTCCTATTCAAAGTAAAAAAGGGACCGGCAAAGTCTATGCCGACAATAGTAAATGGGAAGTTAGGTGTGACTCTCTGGGAGGGTAAACTACCCATTAAAGGTTCCAATGCCTTGACTTGAAACCTTCGACACTTGACACAATTGCGAACAGTTTGTCGAGCTAAACGTCTACCATTAATTGGCCACACATATTCCCTAATAATGCCTAATAACAGTTGCGGCCCAGCATGCAAATTACGCGTGTGCTCATGTAAAAATATTAATTTTGTAAGATTGTGTGAAGCATCTAATAATATGGGGTGTTTCTTGTCGTAAGCAAATTCCGACGAAGCAATACGACCCCCCACTCGAATTAAATTATCGCTACCAAAAAAGGGAGTTAATGATAAGAGCCTTGATTTAGAACTAATCACGTGACCTTTAGCTAAGGAATCGTACTCGCAAGGAAATGATTGTAGTTGCGCCAACTGGCACAAATGAAGAAAAGAATCGTTTAGTTCATTTGAACTTAAAGGGCCTAATAGTAAAGATGTTCTATTGGATTTGGAATTATTAATAAATCGCCTAATGTAAGCAAATACTCGTTTTAATTTACTAAAGCTAGAATAGTTTTGAAACTGTATTATACAATCTGAGGAAGTGGCGGTACTAGAAATAAAAGAAGTTTGTTTCACTTCGGGTAAATCGTTAAAATTAATATCATTATTGTTTAAAACCGGCCATGCTTCTTCAGATTGTAGTAGAAATTGTGGACCTGACCACCAGAAAGTGTTATCTTCAATTTGACTAAGATTGACTCCTCTAGTTATTAAATCAGCAGGGTTATGAGAGGTTGGAACATGACGCCATGAATGTACATGTGTTAATTCGCATATTTCTGAAACTCTGTTTGCCACAAAACTTTTCAGATTTTTAAAACTTGAATGAAGCCATCCTAAAACGATGCTGGAATCACTCCAATAGACCTCATTGGCTTCATAGCGTAGAGAATCTCTCACTGCCCTACACAATCTAGCCGCCAATAGCGCAGCACAAAGCTCTAAACGCGGGATTGTTGTAGGCTTAGTAGGTGCGACCTTGGATTTTGAACACAATAATTTTACAGTAATTTGTTGGTTAGAGTCAATAGATCGTATGTAAATGCATGCTCCATAAGCATTTTGGGATGCATCGCAAAAACAATGAAGTTCTGTTGATATTGGAGAATCACAACGTACATGTCTAGGAATTTTAATAGTTTTAATTGCACTCAGATTATCCGTGAATTTTAACCATGCTTTAAAAATATGTTCGGGTACAGGATCATCCCAACCAACCTTTTCTAGCCAAAGTTGTTGCAGTATGATCTTTGTCTGTATCACACAAGGACTCAATAAACCAAGAGGATCAAAAATTTTAAATAAATTGGACAATATGGAACGTTTAGTAGCATGATTTGTATTAATTTGTAGAGGTAATTGTGTAGGATAATGTAAGGTATCTGTAGAGGGATCCCAACCTAGTCCCAAGGCGTTAGAAGATTCACTGAATATTAAATTTTCATTTGTATTTAGAGCCGATGAACTAAAAATACCAGATAAGTTACTTTTAAGTTTTCTTAAGTTGAAGCAGCCTTGCTTAAGTGTTACTACTACTTCCTGCAAAATATGCTTTAATGTATTTTCATCATTAGCGCTCGTAATTAGATCGTCAACGTAGAAGTCATGTTTGATCACGTTTTTGATAATCTCATCAGGGTTCTCCTCTCCAAGTTGCCATAAACAACGAGTGCTTAAGTAGCTGGAACTTGCCATGCCGTAAGTTACAGTATTAAGTCTTAACGTCTCGATAGGCGATGTCTCATCTTCTCTCCATAATAGGAGTTGAAGGTTTCGATCCTCCTCATGTATTAAGACCTGGCGATACATCTTCTCGATGTCACCGGTCAGGAGGTATTTATGTTGTCTAGCTCTTACTAAAATAGAGAAAAGAGAATCTTGCATATTGGGGCCTATCATAAGAATGTTATTTACTGACCAACCGGAAGATGTAGGAGCAGAACCATCGAAGACAACTCTAATTTTTGTAGATTCACTTTGCTCTTTGAACACAGCATGATGGCATAAGAAGTATGAAGTGTTCGGTTTTGATATATTGGACCGCGAAAGATGACCAAGTTTGGCATATTCACGAATAAACTCAACATATTGTGACTTGATATGAGGATATTTCCTAAATTTCCTTTCTAAATTTAAGAATCGCTTCTTTGCTAATAGGTAGGAATCGCCAAGACAATTCGGCGTGTCTATGAGCGGTAAACTAACTAAAAATCTACCAGTATCCAATCGCATAGTGTGGGCTAGATAATGCCTTTCACATAGTTTCTCGTCATGGCTTAATAGTGGTTTGTTTATTGGAACTTCTTCAAGTTCCCAAAATTTTGTTAGCTGGCAATGGATGTCATCGTCATTGTGTAACGGGAAATAGCCCTTAAGGCTATCTTCGTCACTAGCTTGGCTATGATCGTCTAAACCTAACTAAACATAAAACTAAACTGAAATTAAATTCCTAACCGATTTATTTTAGATAACGTACGCCGTGATTATTCTCCTCACTGAATTAATTTAACCTTCGGTTTATATTATAATATTAACTAATGTTCTAATCTTTTGAGTTTTGTTGAAATAAAATGAACTCTATCTGCATAAAATCTAGTTTCTATATACGATATTGATTTAAATGTCAAGTTATCATTTACGGTCGTAGATTGTATCTACCAGGTAACTGAGGTTTTCTGGATCCAGATTATATGATAATGGCCTGTATTTTTTTATATTTCATATGTTTTGTCGTGAGCTCATATATATATTTTTTTTGGTTGATCTTAAATCAACATATTTTCTCCTCCTCTCTTTCAAGAGTAATTTAATTCTGTTATCAGTACCTCCACTAACGCTAAACGTATAATAGTATTCTTCTCTTTTTTTATATTAGTATTCACTAATTAATACCATTACAAGTTTAACCGACCCGTCGTAAATCGCCTCACATATCTAGGTTTGCCTGCATTCCAATGTAGGTTTCGTTCGAGACTGGTATAAATACTGATTTGACATGAGTTCATCTGTTTTAGCTTGTAAATATAATTTATGAATTTCAGGCAGACCCCAGAAATGTTACACACTGATAACTTGCTCAAACTGAAAACCCAAATGGTTCCAGGAGCTAAAATTCTATTTAAATTATCTATTAAGTGAGCTGATTGTAACACATATATTTATTTATTGCTGTATTCGACTAAAATACTCCCTCTCGTTAGAAAACTGTGTGCAAATAATGATATTTCAGATGTCTCTGAATGAACCTACTAAAACCACACGTCGTCTCTTATGTGTTCTTTGCACTTTACAAGTCGAATATTAATTGAGTTCACCAACGACCATCTCTTTGTATTACTGATACTATTTCCTTGTGTTACTCGATATATTGCAAATGTTAGATGAATAATCAGCCACTTAGATAATTTACTCTAATATATTACTCGTCAACTTCTGCCCACTCAAATCAATGTTCTATAACTGATAACGGAATAATTATTTATACTTGCTCTAATTCTCGAATGATGTATTCAGCCATGTTATAATGCACTTAATTGTTTGGTTACAGTGCCTAGATAAAATGTTATAATGATAATGATATTTCACGTAATCATTTAAATCACTTCCAAACGTAATTTTATATAAATTCAGACCACAGTTCTTTATGTTGCTATTCAAACCAATATACTATAAAATAGTAGAAATTTACCAGAAACGTTCAATTATATTATTTAGTAATATATTTAAAGTTATATAACAAACTATCACGATTTATTCAGACAATGTTCTGGAACTATTTTCGATATATCTATTTTTAATTATTGAATATCGTATTTATCCACAACTTTACTATAAAATTCACGGTTACTTTAATTAAAACACAATGGATTTGCTGTTGGATTGATTAAGTTATTTATGATAATTATCTTGTAAACAAAGACTTAACGCGATATAATTTACGTAACACTTCACTTCGGTTAGTTATCACTTTAATAAACGTATTTGGTATGATGTTACCTACGAGTCCTATTAATCCGCCTCGACAGATTAACCTAAATAATTCTAGACTCAAATGGCTAGTGTTTATCTCGGTCTACTATCCCGTACCAAAGATAGCAGGTGTGTTTGATTTGATATGTGTGTTTGTGTGCGAATTGTGTGTAGGGGAATAACAATGCGAACTAAACTAAGGAAAAGGAATGGAATAGCTTGCGAAAACCCCTAAAACTATTCCACGGATCCTAGATTATAGGAAATAGGTGGTTGAAACGCTTCCGAAATCAGACTCAATTCCAGAATTTAAGGCTATGTTACCTACCAGTTCTTTTTTGCCACGTTTCAGGAATTTGGGTTTTATTGAGAAAGGTATTTATAAAATATAGGAATCTTTAGATATTCAATCCAAAGAGCGTTATCATTTGTCACTGTCTAGTATGCACAACTCGCCAAAAGAATCACCAATTATATTAGCATAACACAGCCAACAAAATTACCAACTATTTTAACAGAGCGTGTGCACTTCAACCAGCTACAATGAAAACTGTACTGTCCCCGTTCGAAATCAGTTTTTATATTCCACTGACTCCCCGCCCGATGCTTCCTTGTGGCGTCACACGCCTCCTCGTCGCTTGGGTATCAGGTAGTATTTTTTTTGAGAAATGACCTACGCATTAGACCTTTCTTGTACTTAAAATAGCATGCCAATATTATTTTAAACCAAACATCTTAACTAGTTCAAATTAAGCATATTTTAATTATATACACACCATTAACCTTAAATTACTATCCTTCCATGCAACATGCCACGCTTAACACTTAACTCTAAATCTACGTAATACAAACTCATTGTCAGGCAAAGCATAGCGACATTCAATCGTGCAAAATTTGGTAAACGCGTCCGTTTACTAACCAACAGTCTCGTATCAAAGCTTGACAAAGAAATCAAATTACATCTTATTTGGTTCCTAAAACCCTTTATAAATTATTTTAATACGCATTAACCAATGAGATAATTTAGACGTCCATAGAGTTCATTTTGTAATAATTAACACGTGTCAATATTCCTTTATTTCAAATACGTCGTGAAGACGAATAATTTTTTATGTTGTATGAATGGTATTTGTATTGTTAACAGATGTGAGGTAAAAATTCTCAGCGTTGTTTCGCCATCGTGGCGATATAAATAATACCATTTCAATTGCATCTATTGGTAGTTAAATAGTGATGGCACTGCACAAAAAAAATGTTATTTTTTATATTAACTGGACCTGAGACAAGCCAACCGAATTGGGAACTTCTTAAAATAGGTTGATTAGGGCCTAGAGACCGTTGCTCACAGCCTAGAATGTCCCAAAACAAATCTGCTCCGATGAGTACGTCAATAGCGGAGGATTTATTAAAGTTAGGATCAGCAAGATATATCTCAGGGGGTATTTGAAGATCATTAATGTTTATAGTAAGCCTAGGTATATCACCTGTCAGCTTCGGTAATATTAAAAAAGATGTAGTGATATTGAATGGTTTGGATAGTGAATTTAATTGTGCTACACAACTCTCAGTAACCTTGTTAGTGAAATTGTTACCAATACCTACAATATTAATGATATTATTCATTAATGAAATACTTGGAAGTGATAATTTATGCTTGAGAGCTTGTGTAATAAATGATGACTGACTGCCGCAGTCTAGTAGGGCACGTACTCGTTCCGTTACCTTTGTTGATGGGTTGGATACCTCAATAATAGCAGTAGACAATAAAACGTACTTTGAAGTCTGTGTAGTCAAGCTAGCTACCGCGTCATGCGATGCTGTAGTTGCAACAGTGGAGCCTGGGATTGTATTTGGAATATGCAAAAGAGTATTGTGCTTCTTCTTGCATTCACGACAAGGCCCGAGGCGACAGTCTCGTGACATATGTCCTGGCCTTAAGCAATTTAAACATAATTTTAGTCTATTACATTCAGCTATTCGGTCTTGTACACTTCTTGCCTTGAAAGAAGGGCAATCATAGATTTTGTGTTGATCCTGACAAACAACACAACAACAAGACGAAGAATTATTTAGAGAAGCAGACTGACATGTCAGTGACTTTGTTTGGTGACTGTTACCTTTCGCGTGGGAAGGCTTGCCGGATGCAGAGCCTGGTGCCTTATTTGCTTGAGTTTGATATAAAGATTCTATTAAGTCTGCTCTCTCAATTAAAAACTTATTAAATTGTTGCAAGCTAGGGATATCATCCAGACCACCACGGCACTCCCTCCATTTAGCAAGTGTCTCATTATCTAATTTTGGGCAGAGCGTATGAATTAGTAAGACATCCCAACCATTAGTAGGTATGCCGAGGTTAGACAGTGCCCTTAGGTTCTTATTAATATGGTCTACGAGAAAGCGAAGGGACTTACTTGAATCACGTACTATTGGTTGAATATTTGTCAAAGAATTTAAGTGCTGTTGTACTAAATGCCGCTTATTGTCAAACCTGTCACATAGCAGTTGCCAAGCCGTATTATAGTTAGCATTAGAAACTGCCAAGTTGCTTACAATACGCGCTGCGTCACCTTCTAAATATGACAACAGATAGTGGAACTTATGTATCGGTGCAATTCGTTCGTTATTATGTATTACTGAAAGATATGTGTCACGGAACTCCAGCCACCGGAAGTATGTGCCATTAAATTTAGCAATTTGCATCTGTGGCAATTTAAATTCAACATTCTCAGGATTATAAGTAGCAGATGTTTCTACATTGCGAATATTAGTTTGATGACGTTGAACAAAGCTCTGGGCAGTAGCAATATTGGTGATAAACGATTGTTCAATGTCATCTCTCTCATCAATTTCATTGGCTAGGTTACTAGGTCAAAACCTCTATCTGATCTTGCAAGTCTGCGAACCCCTTAAAAAGTGACTCAAATTTACTAAGTTTAAGTGCTAATTCAGCAAACTCAATACTAGTCAATGTATCCTTGGTGGTGATAAGTAATAAATATTTTTTAAACTTAGTTATTTGGCCCTTCAATGAGCTACGCTTAGTGAAAAGGTTTTGTAAATTCAATGCGATTTTTGCACTGCCATCAGCCACACAGTCCTGGTCCTTACTCATTATTATATTAATATGATTGAATAACTAACCTTTAAGTACCAGTACTTGTTGATAATATAATAAATTTATTTGAATAACAAGGACTATTAAGATGTATAGCAGTACACAACGACCACTGGATTAATATAAAATAAATAGGTATAATATTTAATCTTACGTCCCTCCTTCTGTGTATTAAATCCCGGCACAGCTTAGCTATGTATTCCGCCAACAGTGTTCCGAAACCGTACTTCGTATTTGTTGAGGTAGTAACGTGAACAAATCTGGAATATTCGGCAAAACAATGTGAATGACACGTATAATACCGTATTTACTTAGTTTTTTGTCGAGATATGTAATCGAAAACTATTCATTTAACTAATATTTAATGTTATTTTAAGAATAATGATGTAAAATAGGTAAAATTCTAATGAAAAAACTAAGTCGCCGTAGGTGCCGGTACCTACTGAACTAGAAAAAATAATTTATTTTATGTATTTCACTATAAATGACTATTATATATTTAGCTAGGATTTAACTATATGAATTAGCACACGCAAATCAGGATGGGTTTAGAATTTATGAAGATATAACTGGAAAAAATTGGATTAGGTCAAGGAAAGGTCACTTAGCTGCATTGGCCGGGCTGTCGTACGATGACGTTGATGATTTTAGCTTCTAAGTACGTCTGGATCGTTCATCAGCTATGGGCTGCAATGGCTTATCCTCAAAATACTCCAACGGTCTGTATTGTACTTGTTACAATCAGCCGATAGGCATCTTCTTGAAGCGTATCGAGTTGCGAATTTTGTTGTTGATTTTGCAGTGTTTTCGAGTTTTGTCGACGGTCGCCACTAATTATGTCTCGTATTGGACATAAATGAAACCTCTGATTTGCGTTTTAACTTGTATTTAGATAATAAAACAATAGTTTTACAATATTTGTTGCGGAGCAGAAAACTCCATTTAGGCAAGGTAACAATGTTGGTAATAAGTGGGTGTACACAAAAAATATCAGGACGCCTATGACAATTAGTAAAATATAATCGTTCATTTATTGCTGCTGTTAACAAAGTTATAGGCGCCAACATAAAGGCTATCTACACTCTTTTACTCGCCGGTAACTCCCTTTACAACTGAACTCTAAATAGAGCGCAGGATCCCTAAATATCTATACTATTACATATTGTAAATTAGTTATGTCTATACATTGTTTATAATATTTTAATAAAAAATACTTGGGTCATGATAAATGAACGTTGCTGAACATATTTTTTTTCGAATTCATGTCCGTTTATCTGTTTGTCTGTTTGTTTGCGATGGGCGTAAATCATCAGCATCAGCATCATTGCCATCAGCTACTAGATATATAAAACTGATCACAAGCTCAAAGGGCTCTCGTCATTGGTCCTTTAATTAGACGTTTCCGCTTGCTCCTACTAAGTTCTCCCACTGGTAGGAGCACGAGGAACACTTAGTTTTATTTCCTGTTGCTCACACTCTTCTAAAAACCACTAGTTTGACAGATTTTTTTAACATTCTTAGCTTGTTTTAAAGCCAGTTGGTGCAGTATATTCAATATAGCTTCTGGGTTAGGTTAGGTTAGAACTGTGACCCCAACAGAGCGCGAGCAGAGCGAGCGTAGCGAGCGTGCCCCGACAGCGGCCGGCGAAGCGCCGGAATCACTATAGTGTTAAAAAAATCTGTCAAACTAGTGGTTTTTAGAAGAGTGTGAGCAACAGGAAATAAAACTAAGTGTTGGCTTTTTACCTGGTTGCACCAGCGAGGTTTTTCTTTGTTCCCCTCTATAGGCCTAACGGCTGTCCAGATTTTGATGAATGAGGTCTCAAATGTATCAAAGTCAAAAATCATTTATTCTGTATAGACGGCACTTACAAAAAGTCAAGAAAAATACTTATGTTAAGCAAATGGACCACCAGTTCGGAGGTGTAATTGGTGTCCTTGCTCTAAGTGTACCGTTTCAAGTGTTTATGATAAGATGATATTCCAGAATCCACAGGGTGTATGAGACACTATCAAGACCTTTGGGGGTTAAGCAACCTCACCTGCGCAGGCGTTCCTCTCAGGGTTGGGAGGGCAGATGGCAGTTGCTCCCATAAAAGCTGTATAAGCCAAACCAAAAGGAAGAGAAGGAATAAGTGAACCCCGGGTTCCAATGTGAAAGACATCCCTTTCTAAGCCATCATATTTTCAAGCAATAAAAATGGTCTTATCTTAAGTGGTAAGTGAAGTTGTTATTCATCGATAGATTGGGTTAATTGCTGATAAATACATATTTTTATCCTAACCAATATTGCGAGTTTCTTAGTTTATTTATTTGTTACTCTACTTCTTTAAAAATTTTGCATATGTATATTTTATTTCATCACCATACTTCAGTCTAAAAAGTACGCTTCCATTTCCTCCACGACATGCATATAAACTTCATAGCTGTCCGTTTGTGGAATGACTTACCGCATTTACTGGCTAACGTAAGTCGTCGGCAATCTCTGCCCGTCTTTCAAAAATAAGTACCTTACTATGCACAAGATCAATGTCCTGCCCATTCACAATTTCCGTATTATCATTCTCTCTTATGTCCTTTGTAATAACAACCTAATCATCTATTCCGACTCTCGTCCCTACATCGTCTTTCAAGCCACACTCCTCTCATATTTTTTACAAATGTGACATGTGATAATTACCTTTTACGACCAAACTACGACTTGTTAACTCTTACAAATAGAGATAAACAGAAAAAAAGGATTCGAACTTGAAACACCCGAGAGGGCCATCAAAAAGCTGTAGATTGCCCAGGGTCAGCCAGGGTCCGGGGGAATTGCCTCATTGGGCCACCTTACACCCTGGCATTAGAGACTCGAGACGGCGAGCGGTTTTGGTTTGGTCAGTTCGAGTCCCACATAACCACCCCCGCTGGCTGATGGGGGGGGTATGTGTGAGGATTTCCGCACGTACAAAAAAAAGTTACCTACGTTATATCTAACGCGAGTGAAAGTGGGCATTTTATAAAAGTGTACCTACGAGGAAATATATATATATATAATATATAGGTATTTGTAGATATCTACGGGAAATAATGCGTATAATTTAGTTATTAAAATAGTTTTAAAGTCCATTATTTACAGTGTGTAGTGGATATAGTTATTTCAGTTTTTTTTTTCCCACTTATTTAGGTAAGTACATTTCTAAATAAGTGTATATACAAGTAAGTTCATTCTTAACAAAAAATACAACTGACTTTAAAAACAAAAAGCACTGTATTGTGAAAAATAAATCAACACCTAATGATTTAATTCATAACATAACATAACTTCACGCCTGTATCCCCAAAGGGGTAGGCAGAGGTTAATTTCAAATTCAAAAATAGATTTAATTCAAATGATAAAAATGCGCGTATAGTTTTACTGTGTTGAAGGTGATGCCAAGCCAATCATGCCTATGTTGTGGTATTACGTAGGTATGTATGGTGGGTCCACTCCACTGACTCCACTCTCGCAGGTCCGCCACATCATCAATGAAATATATAAGCGTGGGTAGGATCTCGTGCTGAGTGAAACAATTCAAACGAGTCGATACGGCTGGATGGACGTCATTGCCAGCCGTCTCGATTGATGTATACCTGTTTGGCTCACAAAACAACTCAAAAATCCACTTTTGCAAATGCAAACTTGCAATAAAAAGCTTTCAAACATTGAAACTTGAAGACCATGACCGATAGTTCAAAATACTGCTTACTGCTTAACATAAGTCCTTCTATAACTTAAACAAGACATTCATGCTGTATCGTTCACAAGTACGGTTGTCTACCTCCGTAGTCCAAGTCTAGACCGGTAGATCTCGTTTGCGACTATTTAGGTATACCTCTACCTCATAGGATCGACATAATGCCTCAATAACTTATACGAGATATTCATGTTGCATATCGTTAAGAAGTTCTGTTGTTAGCCGTTGTAATCCAAGTCTAGACCATTTCAGCACGGCCTTGACTACAGTAGTGTATACCTACCTTGTCACAGGATGGTCATAAACATAACGATATCATTTCACTTTTCTATTTGATTCGGAAGAGTTCCTTAGTGTTTCCGGAGTCCAAGGTCCAATACTGATGAAATTCATACGGGACTACCTCGAAGCAGAACCAAACTTAATAGAAACAGAAATATCAAAATCAGTTCATAAACGGCAGCAATATCGCCGAATATACGTACTGAACACATCTACATACCCTTGTATCCTACAGGTTTAATGGTATATTATGTTTTTATTTAAAAAATGCATACAATGATATAGCAGCAATCGTGGTTGATTATCAGTTTATTAAAGAGTCCGTTATCTGTCTCCGTAACTTATCATCAGATTTTTACGAAATTGCAACGAATTGGACGAATTTGCAAAAGGAATTTTGCAAATTTGTCCACATATGAAGCATAACTAAAAAAAATATAGGTAAACATCCAAATTGAGAACCTCTTTTTAAAGTCGGTTAAAAAACGTTTCATTGTTGGATATTGTGCACTTTATGATCACGTTTTGATTTAACTAGTTCAAATATTGAATAACACGGTCGACAAGGTCAAGACCGTAATTACGTATGAAGCAATGGACAGATACCCAGCGTGCGCTATGACTATTTCCTTATAAAAATAAAAGCAGACAAAAAATAATAAATAAGTAAGTACCTATGTTCATACAAAGTTTATACAGGTATGTGATAGATTATTGTTATAATGATATATAATATATAGCTACCTTCGTGTATTTTATTTGCGGTGCCATCGTAACTATATCTAACTCTCACTACAGTCACTACACAACTAGACTGGCAAACAGACTGCTACCAAACTACAGGCAAAAATCCGGTTTTGGAGCATTATTGACATATCTACGTATGATTGATAAGACAATCTAGACATAGGTGTAGGTACGTAATACCTACTCTTAGACACAGTTCAGAAGATTACCTATCGGGAATACATTTTTTAGTAGTTAATAATATAATAGTATCTAATAATGCTACAATATTACAATGTATTTGTAACATTGTAGCATTATTACTATTATATTATTATTGATAATATTAATATATTATTAATATTAAAAAAATGTGTGACATAACACAATTCATTACAGTAACAGAATAATGAAAATAAATCAAGAAAAATGTTTTTTTTTATATTCTTGACAACTAAAAATCTTGTGTGATTATCTTGTGAAAAAGGGTGTGTGATGACTACCGCAGGATGCTCTACGGGGCGATTGTGCGGTCCATGGCCCTATATGGGTGCCCAGGGCCAGCACAAGCCCTGCAACACCCGGCTGCTGCGAAACCCGCAGCGGGTTATGGCCAACAGGGTCATCGATCTCGCGATTGCGTTTAAAGTGGCGAGCCTCCCTCACCCCTAGGCCTCGTGACACGCGCCCCCTCTATGGGGCAAGATGGAGACGTCGTGGTTCTCACACCCGGGCCATATCGAAGCCGGAGATGGCCCAGAGTCAGCCGGGGTGTGAGGGAATTGCCTTATTTAGTCACCCGCACACACATAACACTACAACACACGTATTGTAGGTATATGATACCTAAGATGGCGAGTGATTTTAATTGGTTCCAGTCATGCCGACCACGAACCACTCCCTCTAGCACGAAAAATAATAAAGGTACCTTCTTCGTATGTGGGTGAATATAACTTAGGGTAAGCATGGTATTTACATTATGCACTGAGTAAAGTGGCAAGAACATCATTATACTGTGTATCGGTAACTATTTATTAATCTGTGGTATCGGTATCCGACGTAGATGTTTGATCGGATCCGACCGAACCGGTGCGTCTTCATATGTGACACAAGTGCACATGCTGCAGACAAGACTTTAGGGAGGATTTTTTTTTTTTTTAAGAATATTAGTAACCGAAATTACTAATATTCCCCCTAACCCCTCCAGCTAAGCTAAATTGCTTGTGTTAGGAGTGGGTTCACGTCGGTAGTGTAATGGCCAGGATTCGAACCCGGGACCTCTCGATCGTAAGGTCGACTCCTTAACCACTAAGCTACCGACGATTCATATTGCGATACTGCTACGAACCAAGCTAGGTATAGTATAATAGTTAATTAATTAATTGCCCTTAAAGGATATACGGGGCTTCACCAAAACTGTGGATATCCTCAAAAGCCACACAAAATACGCTTTTATAATTCCGTTATCGTGAATGCCATGATCTATATCATGGCATTCACGATATTTTGCTTGCTTGCTTGCGATATTAGCGACTTTAGCCGTTAGATCAAGGAATTATTTTATGGTTTTTTGAAGTTATACTTCTTTTGGCGCGTTAGGGAAAAATGATAAGAGTAAATTTTCACGATGCGCGCGCAAACCGTCATGAAGAACCGACACCATTAAACCTAACCCACTTGTTATTAAAACTGGATATTCGGCATCAAGGTAAACTAAGAGGCATATACAAAGGAAAAAATCTGAAATATCAAAATTTTTGATAACTAACTGTTGCGCGAGGATTCGCCCGCGTGAAATTTTGATAACGTTCCCTTAATCCATTGGAACCTATTGAGGCCCCTTAGCTTGTATAGAATTCAAAATTGCATAAATGTTGCTCAAATAGTTTTGGATATTATTAAGCCTTTATTGCTGATATACATTTTGTTTAATTTCTTAATCTATTACATCGGTTGTGTCGGTTTGCGTGATCAGCGTGTCTTGTGACACATAGGCCTCTTCCAGCTGCTTCCATTCTGTTCTATTTTGTGCTGTTCGGGTCCAAATTGAGCCTCCTGTTCTTTTTATGTCGTCTGCCCATCTTTTGATCTGTCTTCCTCTTTTCCTTTTTCCGTCTCGTGGTTGCCATTCCGTGATGATTTTTGTCCATTTCAACCTGCTGTCTCTCGTCATGTGCCCGGTCCAGCGCCATTTCAATTCTCTGATTCTCTTTATAATGTCTTCTACTTTGGTTGTTACTCTTATATCTTCTGCTCTTTTACGGTGTCTCAGTGATACACCCGCCATACATCTTTCCATTCCTCTCTGACAGGTTCTTAATTTTAAAAGATGTTTCTGTAATAATGTCCAAGTCTGGCAGCCGTATGTGACACATGGAAGGACACATAAGTCGAATACCTTCTTCTAGCTACCATTGGAAAATCTGCGTTTTTTAGTATTCCCTTAAGGGACCAAAATCTCTTCCAGGCACAAGACACTCTCTTCTCTATCTCAAGGTCCGTCTGGTCTGTAAACGATATTATTTGCCCTAGATATACGTAATGTTCTACATATTCAATAGAGTCACCGCTTATTTCTATAGTAATGGCTTCCCTGTTAGTCATTATTTTCGTTTTAGATTTGTTCATTGAAAGCCCAACTGCCATGCTTGCTTCTGTCAACTGTTGCAGCATAGTTTGGAGCGATATTGCATTATCAGATATGAGCACTAAATCATCTGCGAACCTTAGGTGGTTAAGTTGTCTGCCGTCGATGTATATGCCAACGTTATCCCAATTCAAATTTCTGAATATACTCTCTAAAAGGGCTGAGAAGAGTTTCGGGGACAGCGGGTCGCCCTGTCTCACGCCTCTGGCTATCGGAAATTCTTCACCCGTCGTTTCTAGTTTAATTTGGGCCGTGCTACTTGTATATATATTTCTGATTATGCGTATATATTTCTTTGGAATTCCATGCTGTATTAGGGATTTCCAGAGGGCATCGTGTTTTATAGAATCGAATGCTTTATTGTAGTCCACAAAGGCGATGTATAGGGCTTTACCGTATTCTTGGCATTTTTGTACTAGCTGTTTTATAACATGCATGTGATCGACAGTTGAGAATCCTGCTCTGAATCCAGCCTGTTCTATGGGTTGCTGTTCATCCATTAACTTTGTTATTCTTCGCAGGATCATTTTGGAGAATATTTTATAGATGTTGGACATAAGACTTATAGGCCTTTAGTTTCCAATGATACTTCTATCTCCCTTTTTGTGAAGCAGTGTAATTATGTTCTTCGTCCAGTGAGAAGGTATGTATTCCGTACTAAGTATGGTGTTGAATAGTTCAGTGAGTTTTCTAAGGTTTCCTGGCGCTGCTGCTGAAATTTTGATCATCTCGTTGGTTATGTGATCTGGTCCAGGTGCTTTTCCATGTTTCTGACTATTAACAGCTATTATTATTTGGATATATTAACATTTAAAAACAAGCATTTTTATGACGATCAAATATCTAACCCACTTCTAGATGACCCAGAAACTTGATATTTGACATCAAAGTAGATTATGAGGCATATACAAAGGAAAAAATCTGAAACTGAAAATTATTGGTTCTTGCCCATATCTCCACCCGCGTGAAATTTTGATCCCGTTTCCGTAACCCATAGGGACGTTTGCTAGGGATAAAAATCTAGCCTATGTGTTATTCCAGACTATTATCTATCCCTGTAGTAAATTTCAGCCGTTTAGCCGTTTGAGTAACAAACATCTAAACATCTTTTTTTTTTTTTTACGTGCGGAAATCCCTTCGGATACCCCCCTGCTAGCCAGCGGGGGTGGTTATGTCGTGTCTCGACTAAAACCGCACGGTGTCCTCCCCACATGTCCGTTGCCGGCCACCCCCGGTAAGCCCTCGAAAGGATAACCCCAGGGGACATCTAAACATCTACACAAACTTTTACGTTTATAATATTAATAGGATTAAGTGTCAACGAAGTAATAACAAATTTAAGTATGAAAGTAGGTGAGTACACGGTTATCTTTTGATCGCTTTAATCCCATGTACAGGTGGTTTAACTTAAAAAGTACTATCATCAATAACTTATTCTGCATTATATAATATAGACGCGTGTAGACAGTTAATATAATATCGTGATTCTGTCAATATACCTTTTTTTTTTTTTATCGTGCGGAAATCCCTTCGGATACCCCCCCGCCGGTCAGCAGGGGCGGTTATGTCGGGCTTGCCGCACGCCGCACGCCGTCTCGGGTCTTCAGACGCCGGGGTGTAAGGTTACCCATAGAGCATATCCCTCGCACCCCGGCTGACCCTGGGCCATCTCACCACTAACAGCATCGCTCATCCTGTCTCCTCTGAAAGCAGAGGAGTACGGAGAGCGATGTGTTCCCGCCACGTTGGGTATTGGCCGACGATCAATGCCAACCCTATGAAGGGGTGAAGGGGAAGCCATTGACCGCCGCCCAGGGTGTACCGGCCGCTCCGATTCCGTTCCCCCCGGACTGCAGCGGGATCGGAATCGGAGGGACACTCGAGGAGGTTACCCAACACACACCCCTCTGTCAATATACCTATATAATATTTATGATATTAATGTGCAAACGCTATATTATTGAAGTTATATTTCTTTTGGCGCGTTAGCGAAAAATTGTGAGAGTAAACATTTACGTAGCGTGCGCACACCGTCACGATACCCGACACCATGAACTTAGCTAGAAAACCGACCACCCTGAAGTTAGCTAGTCAACATTTTCCTTCATTATATCATCAGCCACAATGAGAAGATAAACACAAGGATAAATAGTTATATGGGCATTTATTAATACAACAAAGCTTCCTATATCGAGTTTAGGGAGGTTTTTACGCGAATATATTTATATTTAAACGAACTGTAGGGAATCGCGGACACCGCTCAGGGACTGAGCCTACATTCAGTACACTTGTATCTTCTCTTCGGCCGGCGGGCGAGGGCGCAGCCCCCAAGGTCGGAGCACTACAGTACATAAGCATAGAATATTATGTATATACTAGAAATACATAAGTACACACACAAACTTATATTTTTTTATTATATGTTTTTTTTCTATGATTTTTTGAATTTGTTTGAAATATTAAGCGAATTTTGGCGGATTTTTTCAATCCATTTTTATAAAGGACTAGCCAATCCATTTTATGGTTGTAACAGTAATAAGATCACGAGACGATAAAACGTGCCATTGACGTTCAAAGACTATAAAATCGCCCATTGTGTCACTCGGTTTCATACTGTCAATCTGTCAATACAATCAAATTTTAATTAAACTCTGACCATGGCATGTTTTGGCCTGCAAAAATGAAAATTTCGATATAAAAACACTGCTCTAATCTAAGGGCATGTCCACATCACCACGGCACGACGTCGTCGCCGTGGAACGGTACGGTGTCGCGGCGCGGCACGTTGCCGTGAAATTTACGTCGCCGTACCGTAAAAATGTACGTCACGACGCCGCAAAGTTACACGTCACCGTGCCTTGTAATACTTCACTAAATACCAGATAAATAGCAGTCTCGTTGTAGATATGGACCGCACAAACGTATTCTGCTACTGTTGTTATTAAAAAGACCGAGAGAAGTTGGAGAAAAAAATGTATAAGACAGTACTGGGTGCACCTATATCTTTCAATTATGAATAGTGATGGAATTAATTTCAATAGAAAATATGAGGCGTTGAAAACCTGTGACCACAAATTTTACAGTTCTTTTATCTATATCTGCATCAAGTTTTGAAGAAGTTTCTTCTTACGACGCCGTCCGATGCACCGTTTCACGGCGACGTTACCTTTGCCGAAGCTTCGGCTTGCTGGCCGGCCAGCCTCAGCCGCGGTGGTGAGTGTGAAACACATCTGCGACGATAAGCTCGCATGGGACCGCCGGAGCCCTGCAGCGCCGGAGCCGTGACAGAAGCCATGCCTGCTGCATGCTTGCTTGTTTTATCATATTAGACCACTCAGAAGTCATCACACCTCGGAGGGTTTCCTCCCTTACCTCCCACTCCTTCGCTATAATAATGAGGTACACATATGATAAAAAAAACCTAAAAATCTTTCAGCGGATGCAAGGGGGGGACTGGTACTTTCCCCTTTATTTTATTCGGCGGCCCCTTTCGACTTTTGAATTGATGTCAATACAAGAAAATGCGAAAGTTAGGTTAGAATATTAAAAAAATCTTATCTCCAAAAGGGGGGGCATCCGCAACTTTTCCTTCACAGGGGGAGTTCTATACCCCCCCCCCCTCCCCCATCACCACCCACTCCCAGCCCTTAAATCGAGGGCGGGCAATCCGAAGTCCTACCGTCATTCGTCGATTGTAAACTTAAAAATAATAAGCTTACATTCACCTTAGATTATTAAAAAAGTGGAAAATAGGATTTTGATATATAAGTAGGTATTACAAATTCAATAAAAGAAAATTATTAAACTTATAATTCAAAATAAATACTGAGATACAAGTTAAAATTGAGGTTATATTCAACGTAAAAATAAAACAATGTTTTAATTTTCATTGTCAACTCACGTTTAACTCAACATTATCCTCACAATATACCTAATGATAATAAAAATCTAGTAATAATAAAACCACTTTCATTGAAATATTACTTTAATCATCAGCTTCATTTTTTATTATGACTAACGACGAGAAATAACTTTATATTTTGTTGTAAATGCTGCCCTTAGACTAGAGCAGTGTTGCCTTTTTTCTAACGCGCATGCGCAAATAATTGTCTTCGAAATCCCATTACGGTTTATTAATTTTTATAGGTTTATTACTAAATATTTATAATAATTGACACGCGGGCAATTTAAATCAGCTCAAGGGCAATTTTTTTACGCTTGGTAGAATAAAAAATAACCATATTTTATAGAGATATGGGTATTTGAAAAGGTGAAAAAAGGAAAATGATATTTTGATTTCGATTATGAAACGAAAGACGGGCTCATAAATTAATTAACGTAGCTCGAAAGGGCTAATTAAGATCTATCAATAAATATTTTTTTTATATCGAAATTTTCATTTTTGCAGGCCGAAACATGCCCGGTTAAAATCTGTCTAATTTAGGATGATAATTATGACAGCTCACGTATATGAAGTAACGTATTTTTTACACACATATCATAATAATAATTCTAAAATTATCGTAGTACATAGACGAGTACCGCCCACTTCCCGTAGTGAAGCGACTTGCAAGGATACAGTACAATTGGCTATAGACAAATGAATCGAATAAATCGAGCTTATATTAATTTATTAAAATTATTAAGTAATTCTCTATTACAATTGTTTTGTAATAAAATTAGCTAAGTATAATACAAAACATTAATACTATACCATAAATAATAATAAAGATTATAGGCATAAAAATAAAACAGTTACAACTCTTCTGATTGTGGCAGCACTACAGCGTTTCAGTCAGACATTTTTTTATTTATTTAGTACGAGTTCTGACGCTGCGCTGTAAGTGCCTTGTATACGCTTTTCTTTTGTTATCTGCCGTAGTTGTTAAGTCTTTCTTTAAGTTTTTGTTATTGTTGACTATACCATGCCGAAAAGAACGAAAAAGACTGTTTTAAATAATGAATGTCGTGAATTTGTAGTTCGTTTGTGGAACTATTTTGAGCGAGACTGTCAAAATGGTGGACCACTGCTGCCTCTATCTCAAGTTGGCAACAGAGTTGCGGACGCTCTTGGGCTCGGACGAGCTACGGTGTCTCGAATAACACAAGAAAAGTATGGTGAGTCATCTTCAACTCAAGTTACAGATGAGGACACAGAGAAGAAATTGACGACTCCGAATAAGAAAAGAAGAAGAGTCTCGACAGTCACCAATATTAATGACTTTGATGCTTCCGCAATTTGCAACCATATATATGCATACTACCTACAGATGTGGCGAATGTCCCACTCTATGAAAATTTACCGTGTCACTTAAAGACTGTGAATTATTTAAAGGTAGTTTGGAATCATTGGCTACTGAACTGCACAATATTGGATTTTCCTACAAATAATGCGACAAAAGGAAGATTATTATATAACGAACAGATATTGTCCTGGCACGAATAGAATTAATATATATATATAATGTTTTACAGGTCATGCAGCCAAACACAACACTTCTCCACCATCCACGTCTAACAAAATTCTCACACCATTAGAAAATGCGTGTGATAATGTTACTGCAGAAGACTGGAAGAAAGTCGTGGAACGCACCAAAAAAATTATAGAAGTGGACTGGGAGCGCGATGTTCACTTCGACAACATGTGTGAACAACAAGAATTTATTATTCACCTTGGCGATAGTTCAAGTAGTGATGAAGAGGATGGTGATTTAGGTTGTGCAACTCTAAATGAATAAAAATAGTAATGAGGTTTTTTTTTCGTTTGATTTCACCTAAGGGCCTTCCCTCATCAACGATTTGGACTGGCGTATATTCTACTGAATGGGTTGATTACCGAATGAAAATGCGTACGTTGAGAGCTTTTACTGTTAAGTACAGAAATATGTATGAAATTATATTTACCTAATTACCAAAAATAATAATAAATTAAAGTGTTTTTAACTCTCGATTCCTAAATCACTGTGATCGAAAATCGAATAGATTCCTAAACGATTATACGCTATGGGGTACCCTACTTAGAGCTGTCAAAATTATCATCCTTTATTGCTATATTTGACAAAGTTTAGGTATCATTTGACATTTAGCTTGTGTTTCTGAGATAAGAGCGAAACAGTGTTTTGTTATATTTGTTATAAATTGTATTATATGTACCTATTGTGGAATTCTACAAAAGCTAGGTACTATCAAAAAGTTGAAGTTGATCAATAATCAATAGTGTCATACAAACTAAAGAGACAAGAAGTAAAGCACTCACAGTCCAAAATACAAATATTTGGACTCACAATTATTTAATAGCCATATTAATAAGCTTTTAGACAGATGGGAATACTCGGAAAGAACAAAAGAATTCTGTTTTTCATTCTTATCTAAGTTTTTACCGCTTTTTTTGTTTGGGAACTTGATTTGATTAAAAGCAATAACAAAAAAATGGAAGGGAGTCACGTAAATTATACTGCATTATCTTTTGAAAACAATCAAGTAAGTATATTTTTTACATAATGATGTTATGATATCATCAGTTTCCTTATACATAACATAAAATATATCATAGCAAATGGTTCTGTGGCAGTCTTTATTTTATTGTATAAGAACTTCTAATATTTATTTTTACTCCTAGCCTGTAATTTTTGGTCTTATTTAAATTTAGAATTTTAGAAAGATGACATGTCTGTCAGCACGGGAAATACAGTCCAAATTGTTTCAGTATTGATTAGCTCTACCAAATAAACATTCAGTTATCCAAGGAGCATTATTATTGGAAGTAAAATATTCGTAAAGTTGCATTAAAAATGTATACTAGTATAAAATAATGAATTATAATAGTTGTGTCTGTACATAGGAGATATAAAAAAAATACTTGAGTTAATGAACAATTCTAAATAAAAATATGTTTTGGAATTCTTGTAGGCAGAGGTGCTCACCTCTACCTACCCCTTCGGGGATATAGGCATGAGTTTATGTATGTATGTATGTATGCTATTCTTGTCTGTTCATGATGCATGCAAAAAGTACTAAACGGATTTTGATGTTGTTCTTTTCTATTAGAAGGGTCTTGGTCTGGCTTAAAATCTGTCATACATTAGATTGCAAAAATAAAATGAAACAAGTCATTGTAGAACCATTGTTATTGAAATACTTTGATAGCATAATAAAACAAAAAACACCCTTTTGATTACGAAGCTTATGTAGTGTATTGAATGAGCAAGTTTTTATGAGTCTACATTTTTTTTTAATTTTTTTTTTATATTTTGGACACGTCAATTTGACTTCACCTCGCCTGATGGTAAGCTGAAGGTAAAGTCTCAGGAAAGAGGGTCACCACGTATATGTAAACACTTACCATGTTAACAATGGTGGCACTAAGCTTGACGGCCTCATCAAAAGAGGATTGTCGTCGCAGCACTACGTGACACCCACCGGTCCCACTAGTGCTGCGACCACAGTCCCCCTGCCCGGCTATGCACTTGCTGACCCCTGAACGCAATCAAACCGAAATAGGATTACTATGGAGGGTTTTTCGCAATCGTGCACGGTGGTACCCACCCGGCCGAATTTTGTGACAAATTTGTGTCATCAAATTTCTACCACCAGTACTTTCAAACTAGCTGTTGCCCACAGCTTCGCTCGGGTGGAATTCTGATCCTTGTCTTACACCCCTGGGAACATAGGTTCCCAGGGGTGTAAGACAATAGTCCAGGGATAAAAAAATAGCCTGTGTTATTCCAGACTATAATCTATCCCTGTACAAATTTCAGCCAGATTCATACTGCTGTTAAGTAGAGTAACAAACATCTTTTTTTTTATACGTGTGGAAACCCCCACGGTCTTCACCCCATCAGTGGCGACGATGGGGTGGGCGTGTCGCAATCGGACCGACTAAAACTCACGGTGTCCTCCCCAAGTGTCCATTGCCGGCACCCCGGGTAAGCCCTCGAAAGGATAAGCCTCGAAAGGATAACCCCAGGGTTACCGGCGGACCTTGGCCGCCACCGCGGCCTCGCCTGGTGGGGTCGGGTTTTATCCGGCGTCGGTGAGTTGGCAGGCGTGTGTAGGACACACACGACACGCCTCCGCCACGGCCTGCTTCTGTAAGGACGGCGAGTCGGCCAACTGCCGTCCTCAGGCCCCGATCATGGAGGACGGTAGTCCCGGGCATAGACGAGTCTGCGACGTCCTCGCCGCAAACTGCGGTACTCGGGGGCAGGGTTCTCTCCCGCTCCCTCTCCGCCGTCTCTTTCGCGCGCATTACCTGCTCGCAGAAAGAGGCGGCGGCGTGCCACCTGCTCCCGTCTGAGACCACGGCCCTCACTCACCATGGTCTCCAACGAGAGAACGTCTACGCCCAGGACCGCAACGAGATCCCGGCGTTGACTCGCCCACGCTGGGCACTCCACCAACGTGTGGAGCGCCGTATCTTCGCCAGGATCCTCGGAGTGCTGGCACTGTGGCGTTGTCTCCCGGTGGATGCGCCATAGATACTTACCGAAGCACCCGTGTCCGGTAAATATCTGACACATCCGGTAGGAGAGGTCACCGTGTTGCCTCTCCAACCACTCCTTCATGATCGGCCTCACCGTCGCAATGGTGGATTCCCCCCACCTTGGATGCTCAAGTCGCACTCTCCATGTCTCCATGAGTTCCTGGCGGAGCTGGGACCGCTGAGCCCTGATTTCTCGGGGCTCCGGCTTATGGCCCCGCTCCACCAATGTACCAATGTACCAATGGCGAAGGGGGCCCTTCGCCATTGGTACAGCGACGCAAGGGCTCTCGCTTCCAGGTCCCGGCTAGGAGACATGCCATCTCGACAGAGATCGTGCGATACCCCCTGATGACTCTGATGGCCATCGCTTTTAACGGGCTGTTTAGACCAGCCACGTTGCGGGCCGCCAGAGTCTCCGCCCATACGGGAGCCCCGTATAGGGCCATGCTTCGCACGATCCCCAGGTACAGTCTCCTAGTGGGGGCGTTAGGTCTCTTAACGTTGGGCATCAGCCGCGATGGCTCGGCCGCAGCCGCCCTCAGTTTCGGGACCAGACTTTGGAGCTGAGGTCCGAATTCCCATCGGCTATCGAGTACGAGCCCAAGGTACTTCATCGTGGGCTCGATGCCGGTGCTTACGCCCCCTACGGTTATGCTGGTTCCCGCAGGTGGCCCCCTCCGAGGCCCGTGAAAACACATGGCCTTGCATTTGTGGAGAGCCACCTCTAGTCCCAGCCGCCGTATTCGACCCACGACTTGAGCAACCCCTGCCGTGGCCTTTAGTGCCGCGCTTCGGTACGTTGCTTCCCGCGCCATAACGAGGGTGTCGTCAGCATAACACCCTCGAGCGACGGACCGCGCAGGACCCAGTCGTATCCGATGTTCCACACGAGTGGCCCTAGGACCGACCCCTATGGAATACCGCACGACACTTCTCGCCGCTCTGGGCCTAGCCAGCTAAACTATGGCCCTCTCGGGTAGGTATGCCTCGACAATGCGGCAGAGGTAAGGAGGCACTCCGTGATACGCGAGAGCCTCCCTAACGCAGCTCCAGGGTAGGGTGTTGAAGGCGTTGGCGATATCGAGAGACACCGCCACCACCACCCCACCCCGCGAGACTACTTCCTCCACCAGGCGCCTAACGTGCATGATCGCTTCCACGGTGGAGCGCCCCCGACGGAAACCGAATTGGTTGTCACGTTCGTGAGATGCTCGACGAGGCGCTAGGCGCTAGGCGCTCAAAGAGCTTGCACACTTCGTCGAGCAACACGATCGGCCGGTAACCGGATGGCCGGCCGCCCCGCCTTCCAGATAAGAACCAGTTTCCCCGTCTTCCACGCCTTTGGAAACTGGCCCCTTTCGAGGCATGCGCTAAAGAGCGCCACCAGTCGAGGCCCTAGTTCCTCAAGGGCCAGGACCTATGCTCGCCCTGGAATGCCGTCGGGTCCGGGGGCAGTGCATTTCCGAGCTTTAAGCCGGAGCACTGCTTCCCTTAGCTCACTCTCTCTGACTTCGGGCACATCGCTCTCGCTATTATCAGCGTCAGACGCCAGAGGCGGAGCCATACGCGGAGATTAGGGTCCACTTGGCCCCCTTGTATGCCTCACGTAGATCCGCCTCTCGGGCTGCCGCATCATCTGGCGGCGAGCGGTCACGCACGATGCTCGCAGCTGTGCGATCTCCGTTGACCACCAGTACACCTGTTTCTTTGCAGAGCCGGGCTTAACCCTAAGCATCGCCGCATCGCAGATTTGCGACATGGCTCTCCTGAACCAAACATACAAACTTCTTCACAAACTTTCACACTTATAATATTAATAGGATTTCAGCAATATTTAGGTATAGAGAGTTCCCAACTTTTCTCAATCTAAATAACTAAGCTGAATCTAAAATACTTAATAGAAATAAAATGGCATGTAGAATCAGTGACAACAGCAGCTGAACACGGTCCAATTTTTAGATTATACCTTGACTATAAAATCATCCTCATCCTAATAGTAATCCCAGTTGTATCTAAAGTTTGCACTCTGGTGCCCAAGGTCCGCTTATTGTTTTTCATTGGTATGTTGGCTTTTCTGGGAGCCACAGTCGTCTGACCGCCCAGCCCTGAAAGGAAAGCCTGCACCAGAGCCTCGTCTGTTGTTTACCAGATGCACTGACTTGCAGGTGAGGTTGCCTTGGGCCTGCCCAGTGGTGTACGTAATGGACTGCCGAGACGAGGTCTCGAGTTCGATCCCCAGTCGCCCCGGGCACACACCTCTGACTTTTCGTAGTTATGTGTGTATTAAAAATGTTGATTATCGCTAGCTTAGTAATGTGCACGGTAGATGGCAATAGGCTCGCCCCCTATTACATTGGGACCTAAACATAACTGGTAAATCGTGGGTGTGCAATACACCTCTGCCTACCTCTTCGGGGATACAGGCGTGAAGTTATGTTATGTTATTTCATTTCTACCTCATCATAGCTGGTTCAACAACTGTTGTCGTTAACTGTATAGATTATTTATTGTACTTATTGTATTGTTATACAGAATACAGATAAGATAAAGTAATATAGAACATGGACATAGTTGTTGTATAATTAAAACTTTTCTACAACCAAGTTATATCATCAATATTAAATGAAACGGTTTATTTGTTCTAGTTGAGCTACTGCGGACAGGACTGCCAGCGGATACCACCAGCTTTAAGTAAAATGTATGGTGCTAAAGTGAAATGTCTAGATTTAAGGTAGGTAACTCGAATTCGGAATATGGGATGGGCCTCCGAGTATTGCTACATAGCAATAATAGTAGTGTAGGGATACCATCCCTATATAACTGTAACAGATGATGGATTTCTGGAAGAGTAAAGGACCATAACTATTTATTATTTCCAACGGGGACGCCGGTGATCTGACGGGTGATCAGCCCTACCTTAGCTGGCCATTTCACCCTTTTTCCCTAATCCTTCCTTTTGGGAAGGATATGGTTTCCAGCAATCACGGCGTTCCGTCGAACCTACCTGTATTCTTGCATAATCTTACGATCTGGTCCACCTTCAGATCCTCCAGGTCTTCTGTGTCCAGTGTATACGACGCCATTGTCTCCTATCTTATCAGTGAGTACATGGGGCATTCGGCCATCAGGTGGAAACTGGTCTCGTCGCCTTCCATGCACTCTGGGCATCTGGGGTCGGTTTTCACGCCTATCAGTGTCAGGTGCCTGTTCAGTCGGCTGAGTCCTGTTAACACTTCTATGACGAGCCTCATGCTTCCCCTAGAAAGCTTCTTCAGCTGGCTCGTCCTTTTCTTGTTCATGCCCTTTATGAAGATCTTCGACTGTCTCATGACTGTCGATGCTTTCCATCTCCGGTTGGTCTCTGCTGCTATACTTCGGCATTACTCCCTTGGTTATTTTATCGGCAATTGGTAGCCTGGGCTCTGGGCCAACCTGATTTTCATCAGCTCCTTTCCTGGCCAGTTCATCAGCTAGTTCGTTACCTGTATTGCCCTCGTGTCCGCGTACCCAGGCAATTGTCACTTCAGCTGTTCTGGACAGCCTTTCCAATGACTTTTTACATTTTTTGACAACTGCTGATGTTGTCCCTACTTTGACAAGTGCCTTCAGCGCTGCCTGGCTGTCGCTGTAGATGGTGATCTTACCTGTGCTGGTCAGGTGGCCTGACATTTTCGCGCATTCCATAATAGCGAATATTTCTGCTTGGAAGACACTTGCAAATTTGCCCATGTTTGTCTCTGTTCAGTCTTCGCAATTAATGTGCACTCCGGAGCCATAGAGCTTTGTTGTCTCCTTTCTGGAGCCGTCTGTGTAGCAAATGGTGCCATTGGTCATTTGGCCAATTGTCTCTTGGTCCTATGTGTATTGTAGAGCGCGGCCGTGGGCGTTGTCCTCATCGCGCCGGTGGTCATAAGGGCTGCCAGTTTTGTCTAATCCTAGTTTATTCCTCCCTACGCAGGGTCTGTGCCACCATACCAGGGCACCGTGTAGTATTCTCGGCATGATGATTGCCTTGTAGATCCAGAGTACTGTGGCTGGCTTTATTCCCCAGCTTCTTCCTATTGCACTTTTACATGGCATCATGGCCATTTTTGCCTTTGAGTATGTGTTACTTATGTGAGTCTTGAAGGTCAATTTGCTGTCCAGTGTGACTCCCAGATATTTGACTTCTTTCGCTACTTCTAAGTAATGGTTATAGAGTCGTACCGGTTCAGCTCGCCCTATTTTCCTTTTGTTGGTGAAAATGACTAGTTTGGTTTTGTCAGGGTTGAGGTTGAGGCCTTTAGTCCTGCACCATCCTAGTGCTTCTTTCAAGCCCCTGTTCATGATATTATACATGACGCTTTGGACGTTGCCCTTAATATCAAAGAAACAGCCCAGTGCATATTCTTTGTTGCTTATCGATCTTTGCACTCTGTTGACCAAGTTATGGAGTTCTGTCTCAGTTGACTTGTCGTCCATATATGCATTTTGGTTGTGGTGGAGTGGAGATCCGCTTTTAGCTATTTGGTCTCTTATTATTCTATCTAGTATTTTCTATGGTGTCTTGGGTAAGAACGAAATGAGACTAATGCATCTAAAAGCTTTAGCCTCTTGGTATGTTGCCTTGTCAGGTTTAGGTATAAAGACCGCTCGTACTTCTCTCCATTTCTTTGGGATATATTTCATTCTGATGATGCTATTGTATAGAGCCAGAAGGTACTTAATGGCTGTTTGTAGCATTTTGGGGAATATCTCGTCCGGTCCTGCGGCCCTGTAGGGCTGGAATGACCGGACACTCCACAGTATATGCTCTTTTGTCATTAGTGCCTTTTCCACCGTTTCCTTTGTGGGATTCGTATCAATTGGCATGTCATCACCTGTGTGTTCTTCACATTCTCGGAAGTGTGTCTCCAGCAGAACTTCCAGTATCTTTTTCGGGTCGGTTATTAGTTCGTCTCCGTTCTTGATGCTTCCTAGTTTGCACTAGAACATTTTCACTAGACGTGCTGCGTCAGGGTATTTCTCAACTCCTTCGCAGAATGTTTTCCAGCTGTTACTGTTCTTCTTTCTGCATTATTTCTCAAATATGTTTCTTTCTCTCTTAAATGTGAGCCAGCTTTTATCATCGCCCTTTTTGGGCCTTCCTGAGAGCTTGTCTGGTTATTTTCCTATTCTTCTTTAGTGCCTTTGTCCACCAGGGTTGTCCTTTGCCTGATTTGATCTCTTTGAGGCATGCCCGCCTTGTGATTTGCTTCCCTTAGAGCTTCATCCGGTCTATTGACCTCCATTTCTATCTCTCTGCTGTCTTTTAGCGAGGTGCGGTCGCCTTGGCTCCATTTCTTTATGTAAAATTTGTATATCGTCCAGTCGGTTTTCCTTGCATTCCTGACTAAAGTTTCCTCAATTTTTACTCCCAGACTGAAGGTTATTTGTCTGTGGTCCGTTTTTGAGTCTACTTTCCAGTCTGTTATGTGCCGGCTTATCATGACTGTAGCGATTAAAGGACCAATAAATACTTTCATAACATTAATATGTTTACAGTTATAACAGTATCGAAACGTTGAAAGGATTGGAACAGTTCACAAAGTTAGAAGAACTTATATTGGACAACAATAAACTAAGTGATTCCATTTCATTTCCTTATTTGGAATGTTTAAGGACTCTTTCACTGAACAACAACCAGGTATGATATTTTTAGTTTTATTGTATTGTGTGGTATATATATTGTATTTAGTGATCAATATACAGGCCCTGGCGCTTGGGACAGCACGTCGAGAAGAATAGAGAAGAGTCCGACTAAGACCTACTTACTTCGATTTTGTAGAGCGTTCTCTTTGCCATACGACTGACAGTTAGATAACTTTTTAATCAAGCTGTCAGATAGAGGTGCGATAGAGAGAACGCTCTACAAAACCGAAGTAAGCTAATTTTAGCCGAAATATCACTCTTCTTCCCGACGTGCCTGTTTTATTCTTCTTTTGTAGTGGATGGATGGTCGAGTGGGCGTCTTGAATATCAGGATCTCAGGTGCTCTTGTATGACGTATTAAATAAAACGACAACATGGTGATTTATCTCTTGTATTGCGAATCCAATCTGAATCCTATAATAATCTTTAATGTATAATGGATATCCTAGACGGATGGATACCTTACGTCTATTGGACAATTATCATAGACTACAGACACAGATAATACAACAGTGCCAACCCAAACGCCGAGTACTGTACATGTTTAGGTAACGTGCAGGTTGTTACACACAAACCAAGGGTGTAACACCAATGACCAAGCCAAACTCACCTGCAAGCTAATATACCTGCTGATTGAAGGACGAGGCTCTGGCGGAAGCTTTCTTCTCGGGGTTGGGAGGTCACACGGCCGTCGCTCCCATAAGAGTGTAAGCCAAATCAATAAAGATAGCTTATATGGTGCTTTACCTGAAACTAAGACCTGACATTCAAGTGCCCAAAAAGATTTAGTAATTGTAACTACGACAGTTTTATAATTTTCATTACAAATGGCCGGAGTAAACCGAAACTTCTATTAATATATGATTGATAAAGGTTATCGCTTTTTAATGTCTTTGCTTATCGCTCACACATCGACTTGGCACCGATCAGTGCCTCATTTTAGAGTGTATTCCTTGTACGAAATTCGTTACTGCAGCACATAATAATCGTAACAACGAACAGTCACGATTCCCAACTCTTAAAATAACAGACTGTGACATCACTGTGCCCCGTGTATAATTATTTTATGATAACTCAAGTTGACGAAAGTCAAAGTTCAGACTATTGAATAATTTATGTTTTCTGGCGTCCAGCCACATTCAAATTTCCCGCCGTTTAAATTGACTTCCGTCGACCCGTGCTTGACGGACATGACACACACGTTGCTGTACCTTTTTTTTTTTTTTTTTTTTCGTGCGGAAATCCCTTCGGATACCCCCCCGCGTGCTAGCGGGGGTGGTTATGTCGGGCTTGAACCGACTAAAACCGCACGCCGTCTCGGGTCTACAGACGCCGGGGTGTAAGGTTGCCCATAGAGCATATCCCTCGCACCCCGACTGACCCTGGGCCATCTCCGGTTTCGAGATGGCCCCCTCGGGTTTGGGAACCACGGTGTCCCCGTCTTGCCCCGGTTTGGGGGAGGGGCGCTAGTCGCCCCACCGTCCCGGCCTGCTTCTGCTGGGGTGACAGGTGGCCTCACCCGCCACCCCCAGGCCTGCGCTCATGGAGGACGGAGGTCGTTAAGCGACCTCCGGCGCCTGAGTTGCCTGCGACGCGCGGCGAGCAAGTTGCGGGCTCGGCGGACCGGGAGAGTTCTAAGTCTCTCCCGGGCGCGCCCACGCGGCCCACGCGCTCGCGCTCCGCACCATTGCCGCAATCATGCTGCCGAGCGAGAGGACTCCCACCCCGATGGCTGCCACGAGGTCACGCCTCGGCGCCTCCCACGCCGGGCAGTCCGCCAGCGTGTGCAGCCCTGAGTCCTCGCTCGCGTCGCAGTGATGACACTCAGGCGTTGGCTCCTTCCTGATCCGATGCAGGTGGTCCCCGAAGCACCCCTTCCCTGAGATCACCTGCGTCAGTCGGTAGGAGAGGCTTCCGTGTCGCCTCTCCAGCCAATCCTCCATGATGGGCCTTACCGCCGCTATTGCGGCGTGCCCTGCGCTTGGTTGCCCAAGTCGTTCTTTCCACTCCACCACGATGGCCTGGCGGAGCTGGGACTGCACGGCCTCGATTTCTCGAGGCTCGGGGTTCCATCCCTGCTCCCGCGCCTCCTTTCGCCACTGGTACAGTTGCGAAAGGGCTCTCGCTTCCAGGTCCCATGGCGGAGTTCCAGCAAGGAGACTCGCCGCCTCGAAGGAGATCGTGCGGTACCCTCGGATGACCCTGATGGCCAGAACCCGCTGCGGAGCGCGCAGCATCCGCACAGTTCTGGTCCTCAGGGCCTCCGCCCATATTGGGCACCCATACAGGGCCATGGACCGCACGATCCCCGCGTAGAGTCTCCTGCAGGAGTCATCGGGCCCCCTCATGTTAGGCAACAGCCGAGCCAGAGCAAGAGCTGTGCCCTTCAATTTGGGGGCCAGACTTCGGATGTGCTCTCCGAAGTCCCATCGGCCGTCGAGCACGAGCCCCAAATATTTCATTTGGGGCTTGATGCCGATGCGATTTCCTCCCACGATGAGACTGGATCCCTCGGGTGGCTTGCTCCGAGGCCCATGGAAGAACAGGGCCTCGGTTTTATGCAGGGCCACCTCGAGACCCAGCCGCCGGATCCGCCTAACGACTTGGGCAACCGCGGTCGTGGCCTTTCGGGTCGCTTCGCGGTACGTCGCCCCGCACGCCGTCACGAGCGTGTCGTCCGCGTAGCACGTGACGGCGGCACCGCCTACGAGCTCACCGCGAAGCACCCAGTCGTATCCGATGTTCCACAGGAGCGGCCCCAGGACCGATCCCTGTGGAACACCGCACGACATTTCACGCCGACCGAGACCGGTCACGGTTGGGTAGATGACGGCTCTCTCCGTCAAATACGCCCCGACTATGCGGCGGAGGTAGAGAGGCACTTCGTGATACACGAGCGCCTCCCTAATGCAACTCCAGGGCAAGGTGTTGAACGCGTTGGCGATGTCCAGGGACACCGCCAACATCACCTCACCCCGGGCTACTGCATCCTCCGCCAGAGCCCTCACGCGCATGATGGCATCCACGGTGGAGCGCCTCTGGCGGAAGCCATATTGGCCATCCGCCAGGTCCGGCCCCACTCTTGAGAGGTGCTCGACGAGGCGCTTCGCAATTACTCTTTCAAAGAGCTTGCACACCTCGTCGAGCAACACTATGGGCCGGTAGGCGGACGGCGAGTCCGCCGGGCGCCCCTCCTTTCGGATGAGGACCAGTTTCCCCGTCTTCCACAATTTCGGAAACTGGCCCCACACGTTGCTGTACCTACTGTGCGCTTGACCGGCCTTTGTATTTTATTCACGGACATTATTATTGTGTAAATACTTCAAGCTTGTATGCTTTGTGCTTGCTTGTGTTATTATGAACACGATTGAGTTCATGGTGTACTCGGCCTTTTATTTCCATCTTACCCGAGCAATTTAGAATACACTGAGTGCCACAAAACCGCCATATGTTTAAGGCTGGACTTACACATCCGGAATGAGTCTCTGAATTCAGCCCCTGTATTGTATTATTATTATTAATTAGCTCCTTGCCTCACACATACGGAAAATTTCCAATTGATCAGTAGTCTCTGGTAGTCTCGTAAAATTAGTCTATGGTCTCGTATTATACGGCTCATGCAAATATCTCTATGGAGGACGCATTAACAGTAATCGCACAGCTTTCAGAATCTGAATTTCCAGATGTGTGAGCTGCTCTATGCAAATATATGGAGTTAGGTACCTTAAGAATTCAGAATGAAATATTCAGGTTGGGGATGCCTGTCGTACATAAAATTATTCTGTCTGTAAGAAATTCATAATCTGATTTATTCCTGATGTGTGAGGAACACGCTGGTTTTGTATAGAATTCTAAGCATCCGATATTCAGCTTCTGAGTTCAAATGTTGAATTAAGACAGAAATTTCGGATGTGTGAGTCCAACATAACTAGCAAACCGCCATGGCCACGCTTGACTAATAATTCCTGTTGATCCGATCGCTAGCAAACTTCACAAGATCACACTGAGTTAATCTAAAGATTGCCTGAGAATTCTATCAAAATCCGTAGGGAAAGTGCATCGATTGTTATATACTCGTATCGTATGTAATACACCTACCTGTATATAGCTTACAAACTCACAACGCACTTGCGGCTGGCTAGATGTATATTTCTATATGATACTAGCTTTTACCCGCTGCTTCGCCCGCGTGGAATTCTGTTCCCATTTCCGCTTCCCATAGGAACCTATGCCTGGGATGAAAAGTAGCCTATGTGTTATTCCAGAATATAATCTATCCCTGTAACAAATTTCAGCCAGATCTGTTCAGTCGTTTTTGCGTGAAAGAGATCCATACTCAAAAACTTCCGCGTTTATAATATTAATAGGAACTAGGATTAGTAGGACGGTCGCATGCGGCGCGGTTTTATACAAAAATAGACATGCGGCCATGCGGAAAACTTAGAATCATAACAGACTCGTTAAAGTTTAATGGCAACACGTGTTCATTCATTAGCAAAACAGTACCTAACGGCTAATTTACTAATTTACATTATTAATATTCCGCATATATTCTCGAAGTCGCTGAGGTGTCTTAAAGTATTAACACCCACGTTTCCACAAGTATGTTTTTTGGTCCCGCGTAATAAGGCCGTCAGCTACCTCATGCGTGTGCACGCGCCTATTTCGTGCAAATGTGGTAATTCCATGCAAAAAATACATACGATTTGTACGAAACAGTACTTTTACACACATAAAGCAGCGAACGCTATAAGTTAACATGAAAAAAGTACGGCGCGAAGTATGCACTTACGCTGCATGCTGTACTTTTTCGTGTTAACTGTCGGATGGAGAACAACCTTATCCTCGTAAGATGAAGACGCTTCATGACACCTACAGGAAGAGATGAGGTGACTCTTTTCCAATGTTCTTCTTCTTTCGTGTCACAACATATCATTCGTCTAATTTTATTTGCCTATAGTGCGCTGCCCACCTTGGTTGCGTACTCAGAGGTGCTCATGAATTCCTCCGGTGTACATGTGAACATGTACAATCAGCGCACGTTAGTAGGTGGGGGCCATAGTGTGAGGAGTAACTTCACATTCACACCTCGGGTCCACCTCATCGGAGAAACCCCACCTAAACCGGTTTTCCTTGACTTCCTTCGACTGTTCTGTGTACGAAGTCTGTTTAAGGACTTCCAATTGGTCCAGGGAAGGTGATGTCCAGGGGTGACACTCTCCGACAGCGGAACGAAAGACGTCGGTGGCGGGCTCTTTTCAATGTTGAAAATCACTCGTACAATTCATTTCAACGCAGTTAGTTTTTGGATCCATCTTTTTTTTTTTATACACAAGTCAGTGTTATAAGCTGTTTCAAATGATTATTTGTTGTAGATAATCGATTTGGAAGCTCTGGTGAACACAATCAGCAAAAGTTTCCCTTCAATCACCTATTTGAGCTTACTCAGCAACAAGGCCTGCCCTAACCAACTATCAGATATCGATAAAGATGATTCCGATTATCAGAGATATAGGTGAGTAAATTGCGGACAAAGGAAGTAAGTACTTACTTCCTTTGTTTGTAACTCTTTAGGCTTGGGAACATGTATCTCTCGTGGTACAACCACTGATAACATTAGTTGTACCGCATGGAATGTCCCACCGCTGCGGCGAGAAAATGATCAACTCACGATAATTTTCTCGCTCAAGAAACGAAATTCTCCGATATATTATTCGTCTGGGGGCGACGCTAAAGCCATCTACGGTAATTCTTGCAAGCTCGCCACAAGACGTATTACATATCGGAGAGTTTCGAATATCTAGAACGGGTTCAGGTAGCTCAGTTGGTCATAGTATTCCCCCTGTAAGGGACTGGTCGCAGGTTCAAGTCTCGTCCTGAATGTTCACTTTTCCGAACTAAATAAATTCTATAATAGTATAGATATAGTTCTTTAAAAATATATATATATGACTTATCACACTCTACATAGTATTCCCCCTGTAAGGGACTGGTCGCAGGTTCAAGTCTCGTCCTGAATGTTCACTTTTCCGAACTAAATAAATTCTATAATAGTATAGATATAGTTCTTTAAAAATATATATATATGACTTATCACACTCTACATAGTATTCCCCCTGTAAGGGACTGGTCGCAGGTTCAAGTCTCGTCCTGAATGTTCACTTTTCCGAACTAAATAAATTCTATAATAGTATAGATATAGTTCTTTAAAAATATATATATATGACTTATCACACTCTACATAGTATTCCCCCTGTAAGGGACTGGTCGCAGGTTCAAGTCTCGTCCTGAATGTTCACTTTTCCGAACTAAATAAATTCTATAATAGTATAGATATAGTTCTTTAAAAATATATATATATGACTTATCACACTCTAAGGTTAGACTCTATTCTATTTAGGAGGTGACTCCAGTCAACCCTGAAAGGAGAATGCCCATTCTTGGTTGCGCTTTTAGACGTTCGCGTCAATATTTCAAATGTTAAAAAATAATATTGATTATAGTATGAGTTTTCAACACTAAATCGCTTCTATAGAACTTGGGGTTTGAATTTAAATTATAAACATATAAATCTTGAATGACTAATCGTTTCCATTTTAATTTAATTGTTACCATTATATAAAATAAACCATTGGTGGTAGAATGCAAATATACCAATCTTTTTAAAATAATATGGTTAAATAATAATACGTGATAATAATTCGCAATTTCATGTTGAATGAAACTCAGCATTCACATGAGAAATATATTTAAAACTTACAAATGCACACAGTACAAAATATGCTCTTTTACCGCATGGCGGCTGGGACGAGAGAGCGAGAGTAGGATTTGACAGGTGCCCGTGTTGCCAGCTCCTACTTAACATTTTGTATGTACTTGTATTGTACATATACTACCACCACCAACAAAAGTTTTCAACAAAAAACTAAGACTTAAGCTAAGCATAAACAATAATAAGCCTTTTACATCTAGCGCCCGAACCTTATTATCTCATGCACTCTCTGGAGATATGTCACTATTTGTAGTATGTACTGTTTTTATTTCTTTAGGTTTACTAACAATCGCTTACTATACAACACACAAATTACAATTTCAAAGTAATCTAGCTTAGATCAATGTAGAAATTCTTAAAAGTATACACACCGCTTGTATATAAAACAAAACCAGCAACAGTTAACAACAAATTAGTGTCGTTCGGTTAAAAAAAAAGAATTGTGATGAAGATTAGTACACATAAAAATAATAAAATACAGGCACTTAGGGGCACCTTATACCCCGACATCTGAAGACCCGAGAAAACATTTTCATGTTAAACTTAAGCTAAGCAAACTAACAAGATGAATTAATCATCTAAAGGAAGTGGGCACACCTTCATTACGCTCGTGCGCATGACGTAACCCCTTGAGGTTTTTATATCCAGTGCCCGAACCCTACTATCAGCCCCCGGGTACACATTAACAATTTTTCCCATTGGCCATCTTAATGGGCTTATATTATCAGACCTTATCAAGACCAAAGTACCTATTTTTAGATTTGGCTTCTCACCTTTCCATTTGGGACGATTCTGCAGCATGGTTAGGTAATGTTTAGACCATTGTTTAAAAAAGTTTTGTTGCATCTGCATGCATTGTTTCCAAAAGGAGAGGCGATTAATTGGCTGATCTGTTACATCAGGCTCCGGAAGACTTGTTAAGGGAGCTCCTGTCATAAAATGTCCAGGTGTCAGGTATGACATATCATTGGGGTCTGATGACATACTAGTAAGGGGCCGGGAATTTAGTATTCCCTCTATCTGTATTAATACAGTGTTAAATTCTTCGTATGTCAACACGCTGCTACCAACTACTCTTTTAAGATAATATTTAATACTCTTCACTCCTGCCTCCCATAATCCAGCAAATACCGGGCTATAGGCAGGCACAAATTTAAATTCTATTCCTTTGTCAGCGGCGTAGGCATGGACAGAACTTATATGGTTAGGTGAACTCTGTAACCTATATAATTCTTGTAACTGCGTGTTGGCACACCTGAAAGTACTGGCATTGTCGCAGAATATCTGAGAAGGTTTGTTTCGTCGCGCTATGAACCGTTTTAAACAATTAAGAAAATTATTAGAAGTCATATCAGAGGCCAGTTCTATATGTATCGCCTTTGTCACGAAACAAACGAAAATTAGCACGTATCCTTTGCAAAGCACGGGCTTCCTAACTCGAGCGAACTTCATGGTAAAAGGTCCAGCATAGTCGATTCCAACCGTCCCAAAGGCTCTAGCGACTGTCACTCTTTCTTTAGGTAAGGATCCCATTAACTGGGATGCACATTTAGCCTTGAGCTTAAAACAAATGATACATTTATGGATAACACCTTTAATTTCTCTAAGAGCATCAATTAACCAGTATCTTTCGTTTAAATATGACAATATTCCTTTTTGACTAGTATGCATTAAATCTTTATGAGCCTTAAGTATAATCAATTTTGTAATGTTTGAGCCCTTTACCAATATAATTGGGTGAATTGTTGAATAAGACAGCTCTGAATGTTGCAGACGACCTCCTACTCTCAACATTTGGTTTTTATCCAAAAAACAATTCAACGAGCTTAAACTGCCTTTAACAGGCTTCCCGGCTTGTATAGAACTTATCTCGGAAGCATAATTTTGATGCTGATCTATTTTTATTACAATGTTTAATGCATCTGAAAGCTCTGTTGGTGAGAAGTCGTCTGTTTTCTTATCTTCACCTTTTACAAGACAATTTTTATAAAATCTCAAAATATAGGCCATTATTCTTTTAATTTTATCAATATTAGAATATTTAGTCATAAAGCTAAACTTATTTTTTACAGTTATAAAATTACATGCTTTATTCGAAGTGTTTTTTAATTCTGGCAACTTAATGCATGCTTCTATATTTATTTTTGTGTGCTCAAAGTTAGCATCATGTAACATACTAGGTCCATGCCACCATAGCATATTAGATTGCAGCAAGTGAGGTTGCACGCCTCTGGATATACAGTCTGCAGGATTTGAATTGGTCGGAACATAAAACCAAGGGAAATTACTTGTTAACTCTCTAATACGTTTAATCCTATTTGCAACATATGCTTGCAATTTCATTGGTTCTATGCCCAGCCATCCGAGAACAATCATGGAGTCCAAATACAAGTATACATTAAGATTAATTTTTTTGCTAAGAACATTATATAATCTATATACTAGCATTGCTAGAAGTAGAGCACTATTGAGTTCCAGGCGAGGTGTGCTCAAATCTTTGTTGATCGGGCATATCCTTGACTTCGAGCACAAAAGGTTAACTGAAATGCTTCCATCATCATTTACTATTCTTAAATACACCACACAACCGTAAGCCATATTCGACGCGTCTCCATATCCGATCAACTCTATCCGTTGAGCACGCCTCACATCAATGTGTCTATTTATTTTTATACTAGACATTTGAATTAAGCTGATAGCAAATACCTTCCACTCTTCATTTAAATCTGAAGGGAGCTCATCATCCCAAGACAGATGCAATTTACATATTTTTTGTAATATTATTTTAGAAGCAACAAAGACTGGCCCTACTAAACCTAGTGGATCAAAACATTTACTTATAAATGATAACACTTGCCTCCTAGTGTATTTGTTTTGAATGTTAGATTCAGGGTAGTTAATAAAGAATTGATCTGTTGTGACATTATAACGCAGGCCAAGAGTTTTCACACACAAGTCATTTTTATTAAGTTCAACATCATTACTGAAATTCAGTTTATCTTGGGGGATACCTTGCAGTAAACTTGCATTATTAGCACACCACTTATGAAGCTCAAATCCGCCTGATTTAAGTAAATTTATTAATTGAGCCTTCATCTCTAATAAAACCTCAATTTCATCGTGGCCGGTAATAATATCATCGACATATGTTTGCTGACGTAGCACTTCAGCGGCTAAAGGAAATTCACCGCCAAACCTCTGTGCTAATTCCAGCAAACACCTGGTTGCAAGGTAAGATGAACTTTTTTGCCCGTAGGTCACAGTATTTAATCTAAGACATAAGACTGGTGAATTAATATTATCTCTCCAAAGTATGTTTTGTAATGACCTGTACTTAGGATCAATCAAAATCATTCTAAACATTTGTTTGATATCGGACAGCAAGATATACCTTGGAAGTCGAAATTGAATGAGGATATCAAACAACTCACTCTGAACATTGGGACCATTTAATAAGACATCATTTAACGAGATGCCATTTTTTGTTAACATGCTACCATCAAACACTGTTCTCATTTTAGTGGTTTTACTGTGCTCATTAAAAACTGGATGATGAGGCAAAAAATATACTTTGTCATTTTTTAAATCATAATTGGAAATATCATGTACTTCAGCATGGCCTAACTCGATGTATTCCCTAATAAATCCTTTGTATTTGTTATAAAGTGATTCATCTTTCAATAACCGTTTTTCTAAGTTTAAAAATCTTTGGAATGCACAAGAAAATGAGTCACCTAGGTCCAGTTCAGTCAATGGCTGTTTCAAAGGCAGGGCAACTTGAAATCGATTATCATTTAGAATAACTGACTCCTTGAAACTAGCCTCTGCAAGTTCATGCTCGGTGCTTGTTTCTGGGAAAACCTCTGGGACCTTTTCCGCCTCCCAGAATTGCTTCAAATTTAATTGAAGCAGCCTTGACTCCGATTCAAAAATTGAAGGAGGTTGACTGACCTTAGTTATGGCAAACAAACTTATTTTACATGAGCTGAACTGAGAAGGTACCGCTCCTGCAACCACGTGACCAAACCGTGTGCTGATCAGGAATGGGCCGCCCAGGTTAAGCGGCCGGGCTTGGTGACACAGTGCCTGGAAGAATACATCACAACCTAATAGAATAGTTATCGGTGCCATTTCACCAAATTGCTGGTCAGCAAGCACAATATTAGAAGGGATGTTTAATTTTTCCCTTGAGATATGGAATTGCGGCATATCTTCTGTAATTTTATCTACAATGCAACATCTAGCATTTATTTTAAAATCATTAACACATGACCTTATCATTAAATCTGCAACTTCCCTGCATTCATTTTTTCCACTACCTATACCTAGAACTGTAGTGTTTTCACTGCGCTTGACACAATCTAGTTTCTTAGCCAAGCTATTGAGGATAAGGCAAACCTGAGATCCCGAATCGAGGAGCGCTCGGGTTCTAACATATGTGCCACCTTTGGCCCTTAACTGTACTTGCACAGTAGGCAAAATAACATTAGTTTGGTTACTGCAGAGTAGACCTACTTTACTACCTTCAGGTAGGCCTTCCACCTGGTCTTGTTGAAAAGAGTCAAATGCTTTAGCATCCTGATGCAAGAGGGTGTTGTGAGATTCCTTACACACAGCACACTTAAACTTGAATTTACACTTATCATTATGCTCATTCAAACACATGGAGCAAAAGCCTTTTTTTTTGTTTATAAAATTAACCCTCTCACTCGCACTGGCCAGTTTAAATTGAGGGCAAGCATACAATCTATGCATTTGAGAAAAGCAGTACTTACATTTTAATGACTTCTTATTGCTAACACCCACCACACTGGTAGCGAGCGAGGACCTCCTTGTCCTCTCATATTGAGGGGGGCTGGACGCTTGGGACAATGTCTCCAACGCTGCAGCCTTTTTTTCTATGAAGTTAAATAAAGATTCTAGTGACGGCATATTTGTGGTTTCCTGTTCTAAATAGAATGACCTAACCGAGTATTGGTCTAATTTCTTTTGTAATATACATACAAGTAAACTATCCCAGTGTGAAGTTTGTTCATTTAACCCCTTCAGAGCACCCAAATGTTGTTTAACAACACTCATTAAACCTCGCAAAGCCCCAGGTGTACATTTGGTAACCTGTGGCAAATCTAAGATATTATTTATGTGGTGCGTGATCAATCTAGCCTTGTTATCATATCGCTGCTTAAGTAACTCAAGAGCTATACTATAATTTTCACTAGTGAGGGGCAAATGCCTTACAACATCAAGGGCTTCACCAATCAAAAACGAATTTAAATAATAAAGTTTGTCACATTGTGATAGTCTTGTGTTTTTATCAACAACAGACATGAATAAATTAATGAAGTGTTGATATTCACTCAAATTACCATTGAATGGGTTTATTACTATGCGTGGCAGCTTCTGGTACGCTTCCTTTTCTGAATGTAAACCAATTCGCTCACCTTTGCAGCCGGCGTCTGAAAGGTCATTTATTACACCGTTGAGATTGGCCAATAACGCGCAAAACTTTTCTTCGATTGCATCAAAATCCTCTGTATCCTTCGGATCCAACAATTGAATTTCGATATTTACTTCAGAGTATTGTGTAAAGGCGGAAACGAGCCTGTCCTTTTTAACCTTGAGCAACTCAAAGTTTGGTAGATCAGCCGATGGGTTGGCCAGAAGCCGTTCCATTTTCGTGATGATACCTTTACACTGGCCGCGAATCGCCACCAAACGCCTTAAGTCTTCCATAATTTGAAATATTTTCACACAAAGTGTAAAACAAGTTGAGACAAGACTGAGTTTGTTCAAGATATAACCCGCCTTTGGAGAGAGATCGCCGCCCGCGATCGATGCGCTCGATGAAAACGGATACCGTACTCGGCCGGGTTATAGCACCACGCCTTGCACGAGGTAACCCGCCTACGGAGAGAGATCGCCGCCCGCGATCGATGCGCTTGGTGACAGCGCACGCCTTCACCTGGCCGGGTTATAGCACCCGGGCGAGGATGAAAATGTAAAAAAGACCACGCGATTATTGATCACGCGTATTAATATGTAATCACTGATTCTAATAGTATATTAAGGCTCGAAGGACCATTTCATGTTGAATGAAACTCAGCATTCACATGAGAAATATATTTAAAACTTACAAATGCACACAGTACAAAATATGCTCTTTTACCGCATGGCGGCTGGGACGAGAGAGCGAGAGTAGGATTTGACAGGTACCCGTGTTGCCAGCTCCTACTTAACATTTTGTATGTACTTGTATTGTACAACATTCAAATATATTGCAGTTATGTAATCTTAATATTTCGTGTATGTATTCGTAGTTTATTAGTGATAATCAGTTAAAGTTGTAAAATAATGTATGCTTCAGTGGTAGTTTTCTCTTCATTTATACATGGTATCTGTCTTAAAACATTCCAAAAGAAAACTCAAACGTCAGTTCAACAGTCAGTGTCACAATATTTTCTTGTTTTTGTTGTTGTTTTTCTCGTTGTAATCATTTAATTTCTCAATAACCCCAAGTTCTGTTACAATATGCGTTTATATTTCAGATAATACTTAATGCAGGCTTTTTAATGCCGTTTATACTTATTTGACATAGCAAAAAAAAGTGTGCAACCGATTTCCATACTGACATGGGCATTGTCCTTTATCTATATGAATATTATAAAGAGGGAGGCCGAATTTTATTGTATAAGGTGTCACAAAATTAGGTCTCCGACAAAATATGTATTTGAAACAAAAAAAAAACGGGTAAAATAAAAAAAATATATATAAAAATGAAAAAAAAAGTACCACCAGCCGACCAGCGTCACGTGACACGACGAGCACACATGACGCTGGTCGCGATTTAGGTATTTCCCACACATCCGCTTGGAGAATACTGCGAGGACTGCACGCCTACCACGTGCGTGTCGATACCAAGTCATCTCACCAAATTCAGAGACCTAATTTTGTGACACCTTATATATGTTGAGGGTAATCTTTGGAACCACACAAATTCTTACACAATATGAGAAGTTCATTATCCCCGATGGAGTTAAAAAAACTCATATAAAGCGAAGCGAAGCAAGGGCGGTTTGCTAGTATGGTAATAAATGTAGAAATTTCACAGGTATTTTGTAATATATGTGCTACCAAAGTTGCACTTCCTGGACTCCCGCCGCGTGTCGCCGCAGGAGCGCCACGAGGCGTCGCTGCGCGGCGCCTTCATGCGCGTGCGCCGCCCGCCGCCCCCCGCGCCCGCGCCCGCGCCGCCCGGCGGCCCGCCTGCGCGCGCGCTGCCTGTAGACTTCGGCGCCTTGGGCAAACACAAAGGTTGATCTATCTTATTTATGCATAGCTCGGTGGACTAAGACTAGATATATCTATAAGATCTGAGTTTTAATTTTAGTGCGGAACCCTAATACCTGCATTAAAATAAAAATCGCCTTAAAACACCAGCTATCTGCAGTAAAAATCCCGTCAAAAGCGGCCCGGTCACTTCAGGGATTACTAACAAATAGACAAATAATTTAACTTTTTAAAAATTTAACATGTACAGTGCATATTATGCATTTATTATAAAACTGTCCTTTTAATATTACAAAGAGACAATGCAATTTTATTTCTTTAGATAAGATCAGTTTAAACAATCTTCGTTATTGGCGTAAATTAAACAAATCATATCAAGTTCGAAGCGAACTTCTAATTATGTGATGCAGGTTTATAATACATATAATTAGGTTCACGTCGGTAGTGGGCCGGGGTTCGAACCCGTTTAATTCGAACCTTATTTAAATGATTATGTTTATTACAGGTGCCTACGGGAAATGCAGCTATAAGTACACCGGCAAACACTCAGAAGGCAACAGATTTATATTAAATAGTGACTTATGACCAAATTCATTACCTAGTGCTCACGAAACCAAATTGTTTTACGCAACGTATATTAGTGTGGTTATATACCTATAGCTGGTTATATTATATAGTGTAACATAAAAATCATAATCACTTTAATAAAACGTTAGTTTTAGCTTTCTACAAAGAGAAAATTTGTTCAGTGTCAGTAACATAATCTATATCAATTATTGTCCATTGAAATGTTACATTTTTTAGGCCTTACCTTGCGTTTTTTAGAGAACGCAATTTTATTTTTTGATGTGTAGGGGGGGTCAGTGTAAAGCTAAAACCAAGTTTGTGGGGTCGCCACCCTTGTCCCACGGCCGCCATCTTGAAAATAGGGGTTGAAATGGTTTTTACGATACAACTCTTAAACTATTCAACTTCAACACAAAATTATCAGCTATTCTTACAATAAGAGAGGTTAGAAATAATAATAATAATAGCAGGCAGCTGTTCTTTTGTTCCCTAAACACTTGGGTATTTTCTACCTGGACAGTATTCTCGGTTACGGCCATCAGATTTAAAATTATTTAAAAAATCAATAAATATAAAATTCTGTAATGGAGTGGAAAAGAGTCAATAATTATTAATACTATTGCAAAATTAATAATTAAAAAAATTATAATAACAAAATAAAAAAAAAACAATATCTGATGACACATTATTAGTACACACGATTAATACATGTATAGAGTACTGAAAAATAATACTCACTTCGGAGCGCTGTAAAACCTTAGCTATTCACTTAATGAAAAAATGTTGCTTATAAAAGTTGTTCCTTAAAAAACGATCTACAAAAATGGTCTGATATCATTTTTTCGTAAAATGATAAAAAAAAAGTTTATCGAAAAATATAATTTTTTTTCTCGAATTTCTGAACATTTTCACTTATAACTTTTTTATTTATAGTTCTACGACAAAAAGTTACTGGACCAAAGTTGTAGAGAATTTAATTTGCAACAAAAAATGTTAACAATTTTTTTTATCATTTAAATAGTTTAAAGAGATATATCGTAAAAACATTTCAACCCCTACCGTTTCAACCCCTATTTTCAAGTTGGCGGGGGACAAGGGTGGTGACCCCACAAACTTGGTTTTAGCGACCCCCCCTACACATCAAAAAAATAAAATTGCATCCTCTAAAAAACGCAACCCCAAATGTAACTTTTCAATGGACTATTAGTTTTTAATCTTTATTGGCATCATAAGTTTAAATCGGAATAAATTAACATCCAAGACGGGACATGGACCCGCGAACAGACCCTTTATAGGAGAAATACTCTGACCGACTGAGCTATAGGTCGAGTCAAAAATCTTGACAATAATTCGCGTGGACGGAGAAAGTTGGCGCATGTGCATATAATAAAATTTTAATGCAATCAAAAATTGCTTGGCAAATTTTTGATTGCATTAAAATTTTATTAACTTAATTATAAATATTTCTGTTTCTGAGTATGTATTAAAAGATCCACTTGGGTGATGAGACTGATGAGTTATAAAGCGTGAAAACTACAATAGATTTTGTTACTGACGGTAAAAAAACTTTGTGTATTTTATGATACCGGTACTAATTTTTTTTTTTATTCTGTGCCGGTGGTGTAACTGTTTTGTTGTATGCATTTATTATCTAGCCATGTCAAGATAGTTATGTACCTTTTTTTTTATTTTTTCGTGCGGAAATCCCTTCGGTTACCCCCGCCGGCCAGCGGGGGCGGTTATTTCGGGCTTGAACCGACTAAAAACCGCACGCCGTCTCGGGTCTTAACACGGGGTGTAAGGTTGCCCATAGAGCATATCCCTCGCACCCCAACTGACCCTGGGCCATCTCCGGTTTCGAGATGGCCCCCTCGGGTTTGGTAACCACGGTGTCCCCGTTTTGGAGGAGGAGCGCTAGTCGCCCCACCGTCCCGTCCTGCTTCTGCTGGGGTTACAGGCGGCCTCACCTGCCACCCCCAGGCCGGCGCTCATGGAGGACGGAGGTCGTTAAGCGAAGATTTAACGAACATGGTTTTTTTTTACCTGCGTGCCAATGATCTCACTACCATGGATTGCCCAAGATCGTGCGAAGTGACGGAGAAAAATTCGGTAAGCGGAGCCTCGATTCTGAGGTGAGAGCCAAACCGGGACTATCGCGAAAATGATGAGACAAACATGTATGACAGTCACACCGTATAGGTTATTTCTAGTACATAGTTAAGGTGATTATTAAGAATATTTTTTGTGCCTAAGGCCAATGCATACGGTAAAAAAATAACTGCCAGGTGTACAGCCGCATATCATTTTTTTATAATGCTGTTATGATCTCAATATTTTTATATTTTTAGGGGTCACATGTATAAATTGTTTGCCTAATTGAGCTGAGTGAGACGAAGTCGAGCGAAAGCTCCTCATGCCAGACTTCACGATTTTCTTTGTCACAGGTCTCCCCTAAACTACTAATCCAATCAGAACCAAATTTGGCATGATTAAAGAGGTTAATCAGAGGAAGGTTTATGGATATATTTTGAAAAAATTAATGCTACCACAGAGGAATGATCACCGTTAAAAAAAATCCAGATGGAATTACATAATAACCGCTCGAGACACTGTGACCAAACTTTACACGCTCAGAAAGCATGTCCAGAGTTGTGACTTTCAAAAAGAATTTTCAAAATCGGACTTGCCACGGAGGAATGATAACTGTTCAAAATTTTCAAAATCTGGTTTCTCACTCAGCTCAACAATGCAAGCAGCGATTCGCCTTGCAGACCTAGTAATTTTATTTGGTGCATAGGTTTGGAAGACTCTTTTTTATATTTAGTAATATATTTACTAAATATAAAAAAGAGCAACTCAAACGACATTAGTAACTCAAATGCATCATACAAGTCACAGGATTTTTTTTATTTTTATATAATGAGTTTATTATTCAACAATATTATTGTAATATGTATTAAAGTTTTATTAAAATAAAATAGTCTTATTATTTTTTTAACTGACTTCAAAACGAGGTTCACTGTTTGACCTGTATGTTTGTTTGTCCGCGATTTTTTCGCGTTTGGTTGAACTGATTTTGATGGAGTTTCCAGAAAGATATTTGCTACATTCTGGAGAAGGTTTTAGTATACTTAACCGACTCAAGTCTGTTCTATTTTTTTTATAAAATAATTATTGACAAAACCTTTTGGACTTACGGAGTACAGTCAAATTGTCCTGATATAAAAAAAATGGCTGTCTAGAATGTTGAGGGTGTGGTTAAATCAAACAAATAAAATGGTATATCCATGAACATAGTTTATCATTTAATTTCATTAATAATATGAATATTTCAAATTGTTTAAATCGTAGGAATGCATCGTCGGAAGTACAGCATACATACAAATAAATTAAGTACTACAAAATTACATCAAAAATTGTCCTATATCATACAATGTTACCTATGGTTTATCATATAAACCTTTATATTTATTTTATGTACTTTTCACCAAGCTTTTATTTACAATATTAAAGTACCTAGTAGTTCATGTATTTATTTACACTAAGAGTTAAATGCAATATCTATAAGCTTGATAGCTTGTCAAATTTTAAAATACTAGCTTGGTGAGTTCGAGAACTTCAACTTCAGACGCCTACACATTGCGTGACACAATCACTTTACAGTCCTTTAATGGATAAGTACATGTTATATTATATTCTATCCAAAGCCGAAAGTACTACGGCACTAGATTTGTATCCTTAATCTCTTTGACGAATGAAATGAGTATTTTTCGTCACGTGACTGTTTTTCGTCTATTTCATTAGTCGAAAAGACTAGAGACACTGGTCTTCCCCGCCATACTGAGGCTGCAGCTCTCAAATAAAGAAAATCTGAATGTTTTGTATGAGGGCGAAACGCTTCGTTCAATATAATGTATGTTATTTTCGAAAATAGTTATGTTTAATTCTAAAGCAACTTAATTTTAAGCACTTGTATCGATTACTGTTCGATAACTACGTAATATACATTTGCAGTCTATATTAATCTCAGGTACAACCCTTAAAATAATACGACACGGATCTGGATCATTCTTACTAGTTCCATCGCAATTCGTTCCATGGAAGTAGTGACAATTCTGTCTAGGTAGTTCTATGGCGTTTGGCCATGGAACCAGTGAGAACGGACCATTCTTACTAGTACCATTGCCTAGCCCCATGGAACTACTTAGAAACAAGTCTCAGTAGTTCCATGGGACAAATTTGGACTGAAACTAGTGAGAATGATCCACGGATTTCCCTTCGGATCCACATTTCATATACGCCTGATGCTTGACTATGTGCCCATAATCTATTAATTTGGCGACTTATATTAGCTTAGCTGCATACATTTTTCGCTGCAATTAAGAAAAACACGCATCATTAGTTATCTTGTACTGAAAATAAGCTTTTGTTTGTTAATTGTACGTTAAATACTGCAAATGTGTTACTTAATTGTATTCACTATATTTGGTCATACCAGTGGTCAACAAACATCTTTTGCGAAGGCCAATAAGTACACTAAGTAGATTATATTTTTCTTTTCCATTATTCTATAAGTAATTATTTCAGCTGAAAGAGTGTTATAGTAATATCACTTCAAAAACAATTTTATTTATAGACATGTATATTTAAAAAATATATATGTATATATTATCAATATACAATTTTATTGATCTCATGGAATTAAGACATAAGTAGGTTTCGGCTCATAAGTTTGTAGGGCGGAGCTGATCGATTGGCAACATTGACTCATGTTGCCAACATTAAGTAATCTTATGATTTTGAGAATGTTCACCAAATCAAAATACTCTTAAATATTTATTTAAGAGTATAAAATGTGTGTGAGCGAAAAAATAATAGAAAAAGCATTGCATTAGCCGCAAGAATAAGATCAGGCCGTTAGCCATATTTAAGTATGCACTTGTAGTGTCCGTCAGGCTGGCCCGGCCCCATTGAATGTGGTAACGAGATTTGTATCAATCTATCGTAATCCTTGAGACAAGCAAAGTACTTATTCCGTTTTCAATATACCTCTTCTGTAAAAAAGTTACAGCACTACTTGGGGGCCGGGCCAGCCTGACGTTTTCAGTCCGGCCTCTTTATATCGCGAGAACTACAAAAGGTACTGACATTATGTTGCTATAAATATAATAAATAGGAGGTATTAACGGTTCTTAGGGGGCCGGGTTCAAATTATTTCATTACCTATAAACATTAAAACTACAACGTCCAAAAATTTATGATATTAGTACATGGCAAATGGCGGGATGTGGTCTCTGCCTACCCCGGAGGGAAAAGGCATGAGTATATGTATGTATGTTTATAATCTGCAAGGAGTGAAGAACATACGTACTTCGTTATTACATAAATATTACCACAGTTCAGTTATTTCCTCCCGGCCCCCTTAAAGTGGTTATGTCTTTGTAGATATTGCGTTATTTGACACGAACAGACTGAATTGAAAAAAGTGTAAAGTTTTTTGTCGTGGACCTATAAGGCGCCAGACAAACAGAACAGACGCGCGTCGTAGACGTGTCTTTGTAACATAGTGTCTAAGATGAAGACGAACTCACCTAATTGTGGCCGATTGGATTATGGTCGAAGAACGACCATAATCCATAAACAAATTAACTTTCAATGCTATCTAAATTTTAGATATTTGCACTTCTCCATTAACTATGCCAAATCTCACATTTCTACGTGCGCGCAATATTCCTAAAAAAGAATCTAAAGTTTACGCTTCACGTATTTATATATAGATGTTATGTGTATGATATAACTGAAATTTGCAACTATGAATTTTGTGACAATTGACATTTAAGATTAACACTGTACAAGATGAATACTGTGCTATCTAGCCTGTCCAATGTCCAACCCTCATTCAAAAACCAACATTTGCAATGTATAAATTAGCTGCCTCTTGTTTGATAGGTTTCTTAGTGTAATACCGGTGGGATTCCGAAGAGCACTAACCTCTCAATTACGAGGTTCTAGCAATTTTTAGAGGCCTAACCTTGACCCCTTATAGCAATTCAGTCAACTTCAACGGCGCTGAGGGAGAGAGATGAAGCTATTCACCGTGTACAGCTCATCTCTCTTCCTCGGCTCTGCTGCCCAAAACTGAATTGTTATAAGCGCGTCGAGGTTAGTCCACTGAGCTACCGTCACTTAATTTGGTATTCGTATATTTGGTTGCAATTGATATAGACGCAGTTTGATGACCACTGTTACCTACATATGACCGGTTTCTGAATTTAAAAATTGAAGTTGAGTCTCATCCACGCCTACTTACACGTAGTTCGAAAACTGTGCATAAGGTGTTAACGAAACTAAACTTATATTTCGAAATTCAGAATCCCGCTAGTTTTCTTTTAAATTATTATGACACTAACAGAACACCGAATTCTTAATTATTCTTATATGTTGTGTATATAATAAAACATCTAAAAAATGTTTGTGTGACAAAATTTGTGCATGCTTAAAGCCATTGGAACGTATTACAAGTTAGTTTGCAAAGTACCGTAAGTTAGGCAATATCTATCACATAGTAACTTATATATACAACCTTTAGAATAATACTAAGCATTTATTCACTAATAAACAACTATATTAGTTATATGTTATGCTTAAAAAATTTGATTTGTCATATTGGGGTTATACAATATATGACAAAACACAACCTGATTTCAACGTTTTCAAATCATGATCTAATACGAATATACCTTCAAAAATTTACAACAATGATCCAATATTATGTAATACCGAATAAAATGTCAAGATATGTTTCACAAAAAGGTACATTCGGTGGCTAAATAAAAGTAAGCAATCTCTGTACAGGTACAAAAATATATTAACTGTGTAATAAAAATATTGATCTCGATAAAATGTAATACGTACATATTTCCACAATATTGATGCTGGTCCAAATGAAGCTTTGGTTAAAACTATCCATCCAAATCAAATTGGACGATACATATGATACTGTTATGTATTTAAAATTGGAATGTGTTAATCACAAATTTAAGCTGTCGTTACCTACTGGCAATACAAAAGACTTTAAGGTTACGCGTATAATATTAGTTTCCCTATACACGTATGCGTCATTTAAATAAAATGGCACAATTTTGTTAACGTACATGACGCATCTACTACTAACATCCATCTATCGAAAGCACTTAAGGGTATTACACATTTGTAACAATTACAATAACAAAAAAAAACATCAAAATGACAGCAACTAAATTAATTAAGCATGACGTTATTCGTGGGGTAAAACACAGAGGAACTTTCCTAAGAGTGTTCAGTATTTCCACGTCCACATCACGAAACAGTGACCGACAAAAATCGACAGCAATGATATACAAACAATAGCAAAAGTTTATTTACATTGAAATTGCAAATAAGTAAATAGACAAGTGAAGAAATCGACTTATCCCTTGAATAAAGTTACTACTGCAAAATCTTTATAGACAGCGATTTTGAAGTTTGTCGTACACAAAACGTTCTGTAACTTTATTCTTACTTACTGTACTTTATCTTCTAGAGAAATAGCTCTTTTACATGAACATTTAAAGCTGCATTAATTGCGGGTAATGTTAGCGACAAAGATACAAAAAAAATAATTTCAGTTAATAATAGATAATTGTTTATTGTAGTACAGATACATTTTTAGAACATTTATAGTTGCACAATGGGCACTAAAAGTGATCTGTGCCAGGTAACCTGTAGCTAATAAATCACATGTAACTTTATTCTATGCATAGATCTATTTTTTCGACCATACGATACAACACTCGCATCCCGGTCACATTAAAACATTCGGTGGAGCCTATTGGTGGAGCTTATTGTTTACTTAGGAATCTTTGCCGCGACATATCTGCTCTGTTTTGCCCCACGATTCAATACTACTAAGGTAGTCAAAACGAAATAACAAATTTATAATATTAGAACTGAAGTAATTGTATTAATAAAAACAAGTTTTAAATAATTAAGGTACAAGTAGTTACCATTTATATTAGAATAACATCATATGAAAATTAATTCTTATAACCCTATTACTATAGTGATCGTTACAAAAAAAAATCGGTTGTCTGTAAAGTCGGTTTACTGGCGATAGTTGAACGTGACAACGCAACGTCATAAGAAAATACTGATGGAATGGTTGCATTTTTTCAACGCCTCAGAGCGAGGTAACGCCGCATACGTCATGTTTTTTCGTGCGTGCAGCCGGCTCCATCGAATTATAAGACGTTGTCACGTCAAAAAATCACGGGAGAAGAAAATAAACTAAATATATAAGTACCTCGATCACAAAGCGGCCAAGTGACGCATCGCCAATGGCTCAAGTATGTATTATGAGTTTTAAAAATATATAAATTCTGATTACAAAATGGGGGCTATATGAGGATAAAGCTGCACACAAAATAGTAGGCCTACCATGAAATATCCGTAGTTGCAGACCGAAGTATCGGGCAATCGGTTTCACTGAACATCCGAACCGACGACGGCACGTGACACTTCCTTTGGCCTCAACAATACCGGAAAAAAATCAGTGATTTCATGGTACCTACATGGCTAAATGCTACGTATTTCGTTCGTGTTTCGTGCCGGCTTGAAGTTGCGGACGTATCATAGTAGCCTCTCGGGCCGTAAGATGTTCGAAATGAATATCCTATCACTTCACATTACTATAGTGTCTCGAGTACCATTGACTACATGTTAACAATAAAAAAAAACGTTTAATTATTCTTGTATCACAAGAATTAGCAATATCTATTCACAGATAGCAGTAAGAATTATATATGTAATCTAGTAGCAGCATTTATAGTTTATGCTATCGCGTACGTTGCTGTCTATGACAATAATTCTACAATCTGGACAACGTCCTCACAATACACCTAATAGCACTAGCTCAATAAAGCAAGTTTAGCGAGTGGACGCTCTAGGTTACCTACATTTTTGAGTGGATATTGAAGCAAGTCTCAGTGCTGTCGCAAGTCTAAACATATCAACAATAAAAATACTCTCATTTAATTAGCAATTGAAATCATAGACACCTGCTAAAAGTAATCGCTCTATGTCTATGTAATTTCAAAGTTTAACATAGCTAGCATGTCGTGACTCCTTTAATGTTTCTAAGCGAGAGTTCTTCCATACGACCACCTAGGCAACAAAGTGACATTCCATTATTAGAATCGCTTTGAACCGTATCGTTTTCTATTCGTTATCAATGGTTCACGTGACACTTCGGTGATTATAATAATAATAATATAATAAATCATTTATTTCGAGTTACAAAAACTCAGTTTCAAATGTTTGTAGTCACATTAATGATTATATCAATCCCATACGTCACTGAACGTTTCTACTGTCGTTATAGCTAATAGAATGTCACTTTGTCTAGAGCCCCGGCTCATCGTACCTTAGGATTTAACAACAATTCGCATGAATCACATTTGAGTATGACTACGTATGGGTCCGTTCACCACAGCACGGCGCCATGTGCACTAGAGGGCACTCAGAAATACACATAGCTGGAGTACTGGCGCCCGCTGCCCCCGCAGGCGCGGCGGGCGGCGGGCCGCTACACCTGCGTCACGCACTGCGCCAGCTTGTCCACCTCGGCCTGCAGCGCCTGCCGCTTGTCCGCCTCCAGCTTCAGTTTAGTGTTCAGCTCCTCGATGGTGGCGTTAAACACTGAGTTTTGTACTTCTATCAGCTTTTCCAGGTTTGATATCTGGAATAGAATGTAGACATACGATTATTCATACCCTGATATAGACATAATCGTCAGTTACTGTTGGTGATGCAAAAGGGAGCTCGAGAGAGGAGCTAAAGGCCTGGAGGAACCTGACGCTTTATTGAATAAGTTTTAACTCTTTTGTGTGCAGTAATACCCCGGAATTACGCGAAAGGTGGGACCGCACGCTACTGTGTAAGTCGAATTCGCGTAAGTCGGGGTGTAATTGTGCATTTATAATTTATATGTAATTGGGACTAAAACGTTTAGTAAAAAATACGATAATTCATCAATTTACTGGATAAAAAAAGAAACCGAAGTTATTTTGACGTAGAAGGTCACCTGACCAGCTTACTTCGTTCTTTTTCTTCAACGCAAAATTTCTACGTAGCACGCAATTCATTTTTTTTGTTACCTGTTTCTGCTCGCTTTGTCAAGGGCAATTTTTTTCAACATTTATAACACCTTTTCCATTAAACTGATGACTTCTATTAAATGCGCAATCATTATTTATTTTCTGATTCAATCTGGGTCAAAAATGATGAAAACCGCGTATCTACAAATTCGCGTAACGCGTTAGCGCAAGTCGGGGTATTACTGTAGGAACTTCTGTAGAGCAGGGGATCTCCGTCATGCCCTTCGTGCAAGGCTACTTGTGATACTGCTTGATGAAAAAGGAGCCCCCTGTTAGACGGGGATCCGTCGACACCGCTCGTTACGTCGTCGCAAATTGACAGGCAACATGCTGGTTGAGCTTCGTCTAATGGCGGAGGTCTCTCATCCTACCCACTCGGGCACGAAAAGATTTGATTAGAAGAATCAAATCTTTTCGTGCCAGAGTGTGCGTTTACTGTGAATCAAAATATAATTTTTAAATTATACTCACCCTATTATTGAGCTGAGCAATCAACACGTCATTATTCTCCGTTTTCTCAGATTTGACCGTATGCAGTCGCCTTTCCAAAGTACCCGAACTGGGTTTCTCTATGGAATTCGACATAAACGGTTTCTCGAAAGATTTTTCTATTCTTTCAATAGTGCTCGTTTTTTCAAAGACACTGCTTGACATTCTAACTGAGTTTGTTTCGACTGGTTTTTCAGGTGCTGCGATTGGTTTCTCTGTTTTAGTATTTGGTGATTTGTCGGTGGTTGCGCTAAACGTGGCCGATATATTTGTTGTGCTCAGTGTGACCGGTATGGTTTCACTGAATGCAGCCGGTATGGATGCACTCAGTGTGGTAGGTACGGTTGAGTGGAATGTGGTCGGTATGGTTGAGTTAAATGTGGTCGGTATGGTTGAGTTAAATGTGGTCGGTATGGTTGAGTTAAATGTGGTCGGTATGGTTGAGTTAAATGTGGCAGGTACGGTAGCGTTAAATGTGGAAGGTATGGTTGCACCGAATGTGGCCGGTGCGGTGGCGCCAAACGCGGCTGGTGTTGCTGCTGGTGGGGATACCGGGGGTGGTGGTGCGTGAGGTTTCTTTATTTCCTCAGTCATCGATAGTATTGTCCGACCTGCAAGATAACAGAATGGTACTTTTAATTATATAACCATGACTACCTTAAAACCAATGGATACTAATTCTGTATACCTTTATGTTCTGTTTATTTTATATATTTTATTTTACCTTTATGTTGTTTCTGTATGCTTGCATCGTGATACTCACGTCACTATAAATTGTCTAAACCTGTATATTAAAAGAATAATCATAGGCCGAATATTGACGGTACCTCGGTGCAATGGTTCTTACGTAAAATATTTATATATACTCAGTGGGTGGTCTTCTCGTACGGATATAAGAATGTTCCCTCCACATATCGCAATGATACACATATCGTGCTGTCGTAAAGGTTTTTATCTACACTCGAATCGAAAAATTCGAATTATGAATTCAAAGACGATTCTTTATATACGCACTTTATAAAGGCATATACATAAAATTAAAAATAAAACTTATAGTACCGCCAACTGTATCATAAAACTCAAAACTAGCCTATGGTTTTAGGCGGAATATGAAAAAAAAGGCGCACGCATGCGCAGTTCGAACTGTGAAAAAAATGGCGCACGCTAAATTACTTCCTTGTAACCTACCTACTTTGTTTAATTTAAATTTTTCCTATGAGTGAAGTTAAAGTAGTGTATGAAACTGCATATAACTTAGGTTAACAAACAGACTCTCGTGTTTTAATACCCCTTCTTAAATGACAGTTGCATAAACTACTATTTTTTTTCATTTTAGACACTGTGACAAGACATCTGCCGGGACCCACTGGTACCTTATTTTTTTCGTGCGGAAATCCCCTCGGAACCCCCCCCCCCCCCCGCCGGCCAGCGGGGCGGTTATGTCGGGCATGAACAGACTAAAACCGCATGCCATCTCGGGTCTTCAGACGGCGGAGTGTAACCGATTCATGCTGCCGAGCGAGACGACTCACACCCCGATGGCTGCCACGAGGGTGACCTTCGGCGTGGGAGACGAGACCACGCCGGGCAGTCCGCCAGCGTGTGCAGCCCTGAGTCCTCGCTCGCGTCACAGTGATGGCACTCAGGCGTTGGCTCCTTCCTGATCCGATGCAGGGGGTCCCCGAAGCAACCCTTCCCGGAGATCACCTGCGTCAGTCGGTACGAGATGCTTCCTTGTCGCCTCTCTAGCCAATCCTCCATGATGGGCCTTACCGCCGCTATAGCAGCGTGCCCTGACCCATTGGTCAGGACCTATATTATATAATATACAGGTATATCTAGATATTTCATTCAAGAGCAATAAATTCCTAATAGCAATAGAAGATCGGTTTAAATGACAAACCTGCGGCTGTGGGTGACTGTACTGGCTTGGCGGCGGGTTCCGCTTCTCGTGGAGCTGGTGTTGCGTCTTTCTTAGAATCCAAGGAGTGACGTATTTTCGTCTGAAATATTTCAAAAGCAATGCAATTTACCCTTATAATGGTCTTCCACATACGAAAACTTCTAGTGATCGCTAACGGGATGCGTACAAGTGTGTGCGATACAGATTAATTTATCTTATCGTCAATGCATATTTCATACAATTTTTTTTACTAGTAACCGAAATTACTAGTGTTGGCGTTAACCCCTCCAGCTAAGCTGAATCGCTTTTTAGGAGTGGATTCACGTCGGTAGTGTCATGTCCTGGATTCGAACCCGGAACTTATTCTTAAGTCCGACTCCTTAACCACTAAGCTCTCGACGCTTTAGTTGTAATTTAAATACAACGAATGCAATGCGGTGCAATTTAATTTGGTCAGAAAGCATCATAATTATCTTAATTCATGTACGAAGAAAAGCTATCTAAATCGATCTATAATAATGGTACCTCTTCAAAATTGTCCAATATAGATATCCGGTTGCTGATCGACGACGTACTTTTAGACATTTCCATAGAATGAGTTGACCTCTTTTCTTCGAGACCGCAATCTAAAATTCTGAAACCAGAGAATTTAAACAATTTATTTTTAAGACGATAATGCTGCAAAAGTTTCGATTACCCATAAAACTATAAATCCTAATTCATTAGAAAAGTGTATTAATGTTTGAATAGTTTTTAATACATGCAGAAAAAATACTTGATATTTTCGGAAGATCACGTGAATATCACACATTAAAATAAAACTATTTTCAACGGATTCTATCGCGATATATTTGGTGTTATTTTAATATGTACACTGATCCCGATGTTTCGGTTGCTTTTCAGCAGCCATAAGCACAGTATAACACTAAATAAATCACGATAGAATCCTTTAAAAATGTTTCATTTGAAATAAATAATATTGTTCGTTGATTGGAAATATAGCTTAAAAAGTTTTAACTACACAATAAACAATAAATTTTTAAAACTAGGCCGAAAGTGCCTTCCACTACCAAATCACAAAATTTAAAAAAAAGACGTACCTGTCAGTACTACCGTGTCCCGCTTTGCTCGTAATCCCAGCCTCTGACGTCACGGACGAGGAGCGTGACTTGCCATCCGATATAATGCTCGTTTTTTTCGCCTGGTTCAGTTTCAACTCATTGATCCAAGGAGCTTTGTGTTTCTCCCACTCGCGAGTACGCGGTTTGATTTCCTCCGCGCGTTCTATCCGCTCCGATGGCCGTTCCGTTCGCTCTGCCTTCTCTGGTGGCTTTTCGGCTGAAGTGAAAGTAAGTATGTAATGAATAAGCGATGAAGCGTGAGTCAGTTAAGGCCTGTCAATAGGATATGGAAATGTTAGGAAAGGAGGTCATGACGATGCATTGTGTTTAAGTAAATAGATAACAAGAGTATAGAGAAATTCTAATCAGTTTCTTGTTCACGTTCTCACATGAGTTAAGTAGTGTCTGTATAGTTACCGGCAAACTTCTTAAAGGACTGTATTGCAGCCAATGGCGACCACTTCGAATAAGCTTTTTACATTTTAAATTGTTTTATATTTATGTATTAAACTAACACACTGTAAAAGTAATAAATGATATTTGCAATAGAAAATTTTGTTTTTCTTTGTTACAGTATTTATGGCAAGACTAGGTATATTATTACCTATCCTATAGATTCATAATATATTATTATTAGTGTAGTGATGTATTATTACTTATTTAAAAACCGTTTAACTTGAATTACAATTATTTTGTTTCGTTCGAATCGTGCAAAGTAACGTTTCGAACGAAACAAAAGCCCCTCTGTCAAAACGCACCCATTAGATTATTTACCCTATATGAGATCAAAGATATTGGTATTTACGCTTACCTTCATGGCCATTGCTTAGTCCTATTTGTACAGGAGTGTCTTCGCGGAACGCCTGGCTAGGGGGCCGACGCCGTGGTGCCTTCACTCTGAAAAATTCCAAAGCTTCGAGATTAGCTTCGACAGACAAGTGTAATCTATCGTGTAATGAAACACGAATGTGGACGACACTACGAGCATTACATGTAACGCTAGCACCATGCCGTTGAAGCAAATTACACGTTTCATTTACGTGCGTTACGTTACATCCATCTGGATCCGGATTAAGCCAATGTTATCATCTGATATAATGCGTAGCACGAAACAAATATTTTTTAGTTTAGTTGGTATGCCATTACATATAATAACGTGATTTTTTTGGATGACACTACAAAAAGGCGTGCTATGCCTATAGAGATAGGCACCAAAATTCATTAACCTAAATTCAATCATTATCTAGGGTCTGCATCCCAAAACCCTCCCCCATTCCCACCACAATTCCCGAACCGCGACCAAATTGTGTTCTAAATAGCTTGTCTAATAATAATATATTATATTGTACAGAAGTCTAAACTAAACTAATCTAAATCTAAACTAGTTTCGAGGTTAACTAGAGTTAGTAGTAGTAGTATTTTTATTATATCAGTTATAGACAACATCTGGGATGGGACTAGGCCCTTTCTAGGGGAATACTCAACAGAGCCACCTGGACTTGTCCGGATAGCCGAAATTCTCCAACGCCAACCTCACCTTTTAGGTGCACCGACCTGCTAGACAACGGACGAGGCTCTGGCGCAGGTTTCCTTTCGCGGTTGGGAGGTCAACAGCGGTCCCCTAACTCCAAAGTGCAAACTTTGGTCGCAAGTAAGAATGATGACGTAACTTTTTTTTTTCGTGCGGAAATCCCTTCGGATTACCCCCCCCCCCCCCGCCGGTCAGCGGGGGCGGTTACGTCGGGCTTGAACCGACTAAAACCGCACGCCGTCTCGGGTCTACAGACGCCAGGGTGTAAGGTTACCCAGAGGGCAAATCCCTCGCACCTCGACTGATCCTAAACCATCTCCGGTTTCGAGATGGCCCCCTCGGGTTTGGGAACCACGGTGTCCCCGTCTTGCCCCGGTTTGGGGGAGGGTCGTTAAGCGACCTCCGACGCCTGAGTCACCTGCGACGAGCGGCGAGCAAAGTGCGGGCTCGGCGGGCCGGGAGAGTTCTAAGTTCTTCGAGAAATCTCTCTCGGGCGCGCTCCGCCATCTCTTTCGCGAGCATTAAATGCTCGCAAAAGGAGGTGGCGGCGGAATGATGACGTACCTGCCGGCTCTGGGATCATTGAGCATGGAGTGCCGCTCTATGTGGTCGAAGGTGTTGGTGTTGGGCGCGGCCGCCCTGCTGGCGGCGCCGCCGTCGGGCCGGTCCCACTCGCCGCTGCTGCTGCTGCCGCTACTCGATACCGACTTCTCTCTGCAAGGATATAAACAATATGTTAATTTGTATTTGCGCATTATTCACAAGGAAGATCGAGCTACATATTATAGTCGTCAAAAATTCATGGGAAAAAAAGAAATTTAAAAGAGCATTATATTAGGTAGATTTCGATGAAATCGATCTACCTATTGGTTTCTTGACTACTGTCGAATTTAAAAAAAAATTCTTCATAGGAGGTCTAGTTATGACCCCCTGAGTCCGAAATGACCACTGGTCAAAATATATGTATGTATGGTTCCACTTCCCAAAATTTGCGACACTCTCACGGTCGCATTTTTGCCCCGATCGCTTTCAAACTGCGGTCAAAAATTGCTTGGGTGTAAACTTAGTTTAAGTTCGTGAACGGGTGGAATCCGGCCTAAGGGGACGGTAGGGCCTCACTTTTTGTGAAATCAGTTTTTCCTCAAAATTTCACGTTCCATGAAAGATATTCGAACCGTTCTAATTTTATCCCATAGTATACATGAATACCAACAACTTTTAATAATAAACTAATTAATTAATAACTATTAACTAATTATAAACCTATAAGATTAAAACTTTAACTAAAAGTGGAGGGGGGAAAAACCAAAATTTTTCGGGAAAAAAATCATAACTTCTAACCGGTGAACATTCTTGCAGTCGGAAACATTTTTAATCGATAGGCCATTTTTAAGTCTATTTTTTTCCTTTGCTTTTTATTTACGGAGGTTACTCTACCGATTGTAATCACTAGCACATGAAAAATAAAGACATAAAAAAGTACTGTTCTTCAATAATCTGTATATATGTATAAATCAAAGTCATGTTAGTGATGACCGGAATATACTCAAGAACGGGTGGATCGACTCCCATGATCTTCGATTTTTTTTATTTGTCTCCGCCTATACTGTGCATTTGTGGTTTTTATTTTTTTCGGAAACCGCCACTTTCTATGTAGTATGTTTTCTATGTAGTGGTAGAGTCATGGGCCGAATCGACCGGGGAAGCACCACCCTCTCACAGAATATCGACGCCAAGTAACAGTATTTGAACTGTTGCGTTCCGTTTAGTGAGTGAGAGTGCCGGAGCTCAACTCCTTTCCCATCCCCTGCCAAACTCCTTTCCCATCCCTTCCCATACTCCTTTCCCATCCCCGTTCCTTTACAGGGTCGGCAGCGCGAGTGTGACGCCACTGGTGTTGCACACGTCCATAGGCCGCGGTAACCGCTTCCCATCAGGTGGACCGTGTGTTGTGTGCCACCTTAGTGGTATAAAAAAAAAACGGACTGGTTATGTCGAATTCGAAACGAGCAAAACCTCACGCCGTCTCGGGTCTTTAATCTCGGAGTACAAGGAGACATTCACGAAACAAATTCAGCTGACAAGGTAACCAACATAACTTGATTCTGAGACGGAACGAAGTTTGCCGGGTCAGCTAGTTATGCGAGTGATTAAGTAGAGTGATTCGATACAGTATGCTCTGTAAATAACATGAAAATGCAGTTCTAAAATGTGGAATTCTATTTTAATACTTTTTAAATTTTTTACGACTATTTAAGTAACTCAAGCCCCTGTAAAAGATGCATAAATGGAAATCGAAACATTGTAGATATATCAAAATAGATTTTATCTACACTCAAATCGAAAAATTCGAATTACGAATTCAAAGACGATTCTATACATACGCACTTTATAAACGCATATACATAAAATTAAAAATAATAGTTATTTATGCAACTGTGGTATAATGAGGGGTATTAAAACATGAATGTGGGTTTATCACACGAAGCGAAGCTGAGTGTGATAATAGTATCACATGAGTGTTTTAATACCTAATTATACAGTTGCATACAAGACTTTATCTACACCCATGATAAACTAATAATACATCTTCAGAGAATGATGTACTGCCCCTTGATATTTTCCAATTCATGAAATCTTGGTACGCCTTTTTATACTGTTTTCTAGACTTTTCCGGTAGTAATTTGTTAGAAATGTCCTTTGCTGCATTCGAAATGTCTGGAGGTGTGTTATCAAAACTTGAATCGCTCATTTTCGTAAGTAAACAAAACAATTTGCAAAAATAATAGCGAAGAAAAATAGCGGGAATAAGCTTTAATTATTTTTTTACACCGCGCCGCCGCTGTGGTCGTGCAATGCAACGCGCGTGAATGACAGTTCTTTTTTTGAAACTCATACAGATGCCACGCATCGAGCCGTAAGAATTTGGCTGTCTGATGAGTAACCCTTTGCGCGGAAGAGATTGAAAAAGCGAAAGGAGTGTTATTATGAAATTTCATACAACTTTATAACACCCGTTCGGATGATATTATGGTTATTAGGACATTGGATGTATTAATGTTGGCAATAAGCTAACTGTTTCAGAATCTTTTATAGAGGATTTAAAGCATGGGTGTAGATGAAACTTATTATAGTACCGCCAACTGTATCATAAAACTCATTATAGTATCGCTATCTTTTTTTATTCATTAAACTAGTCTAAGGTTTTAGGCTGAATAAGGCGCACGCATGCGCAGTTCGAACTGTGAAAAAAATGGCGCCCTTGTAACCTACCTACTTTGTTTAATTTCAATTTTTCCTATGAGTGAAGATAAAGTAGTGTATGAAACTGCATATAACTTAGGTATTAAAACACTCGGGGGTGTGTGTTGGGTAACCTCCTCGAGTGTCGCTCCGATTCCGATCCCGCTGCAGTCCGGGGGGAACGGAATCGGAGCGGCCGGTACACCCTGGGCGGCGGTCAATGGCTTCCCCTTCATAGGGTTGGCATTGATCGTCGGCCAATACCCAACGTGGCGGGAACACATCGCTCTCCCTACTCCTCTGCTTTCAGAGGAGACTGGATGAGCGATGCTGTTAGTGGTGAGATGGCCCAGGGTCAGTCGGGGTGCGAGGGATATGCTCTATGGGTAACCTTACACCCCGGCGTCTGAAGACCCGAGACGGCGTGCGTTTTAGTCGGTGCAAGCCCGACATAACCGCCCCCGCTGGCAGGCGGGGGGTATCCGAAGGGATTTCCGCACGAAAAAAAAAAAAAAAGGTATTAAAACACTCGAGTGAACCTATTATCGCATTCGGCTTCGACTTATGCGATAAACAGACTCTCGTGTTTTAATACCCCTTCTTATATGACGACAGTTGCATAAACTACTATTTCAGAAATTCAAATTTTGAAATATTTTCAGAAATTCTAAGGGATATTTTTATTTCAATATGAAGTTTTTTCGGTGCCTAATGCATCCAAGTAGATAAGGAGCTGTCCAGAGCTCTAAGAGTATGTCTTAGCTGCATTTTTTTCATTTTTCAATATATTTTTAATGATTGCGTCATATTTTAAAAATTGTATTTTCTCTGTACGTATTTTGTATATTGGATAATATACAAAATACGTACAGAGAAAATACAATTTTTAAAATTTTTCGCCATCTTTCTGTTTGACTTAGGCGAATTTGGAGGGGACTTTCAGTGGTATATAGGTAATATTACAAGGTAATTACTTTAATTTTAGAAAGAAAATAAGGGTTCCGTGGAAAAAAAACCTGGGTCTAAGCCCAAGCGGACGAAGTCACGGGCACAGCTAGTTTGACATATAATACTCACTTATCAGTAGAAGGAAGCATTTTGTGTTTGAGCCCGCTGAACAGGCTGCCCACAGCTGACGTAGGAGTCGGACTCTTCTTCAATGGCACCGGCGGTTTCTTTACCTGCAAGTGTGAGTCAGTCATGCTTCGCAATTGACAACATAATTTCTCTATCGCTCTATCCACACTTGTTAAAATGTGTGTCTATTCAAACGTCGATTAAAATTAACACAATTCGATGTGAACCGATTTTTTTTTTTATTTTACACTAGTAACCCGCCCTCGCTTCACTTTATATGTGTTTTTTTAACTCAAGCCATCGTAATTGAAGCCCGTGTCCATCAGGGATTTCAAATGGCAGCCCGTGTCCATCAGGGATTTCAAATGGTGAAAGAATTTAGCAGGTCAGCAATAAGTGCAGTGGTTACGAAGATTACCCTAAAAATATAAAGAAACTCACTAAATTCGGCTTCTATCTTTATAACATTAATATAATAATAAACAATGACAGCTTTATTTATTCCGAAAACGTTTCATGTGTGTTAACAATGTTCAGCATGAGTTAATTTCGGACCCCCTTCGGTAAAATCCGCCTCCTCCATTTTTTTCCAACTATTTCTATCACGACTTATCTCCATCCATCCATTTCCCGCGATCTCCACTATACCCTCAGTCCATCGTTTCTTCTCTCCCCGCACGTCTTTCAATATTAATTTAGACGAACGCAAAATACATGTTAAATGTTTTAAGGATGAGCTGGGTATGTCGGATTCGAACCGACTAAAACCGCACGGTGTTTAGTGAAATCGGCCTATGTGGCCAGGGACTATGGTGTGCTCTAGGGAGGATATCCCAGAGAACTTGATCGACCTAGGCCACCAATACGTGTTGATTGCCTCTAGATCATCTGCCTAACGAACATACGTTAAAAAACATAGATACAGACGAACATAGAACCTCCTTTTTAAAGTCGGGTAAAAATATGGCACTCACTTGCTCCAAAGTTCCATCGTTGACAGTCTCACTGTGTATTATTTTCTCAGATTCATTCTTGTTTGTGTGCGTGACTGTACTTTGTGTGCTTGTTTCCTTATTTGTTATATTTTCTTTGTGCAGGCTGAAATTAAAACAATAATAGGTTTTTATGAGCAACATCCTTCGCGCCTTTTCTCAACTCAGGGTCAATTTTAAGTCTAACCGCAAAACGGCCGAACTTCAATATCTTCCGTTAGACTACTACCATCTGACCTCTACAACCCACTGGCGATATTGAAGATCTGTAGTAAGACTAAATTTGCGGGCTTTTTAGGGCTGCAACTACCCGTAACAAATGCCACAGACGTTCGTATGGCAACCAAGACCGACGGCTTAACATGCTCTCCCAAGTTACCGGCAAACCTCGTAAATAAAAACCCAATAAAAGGACTGATCAACCAATAACCCTGTGAGCCCGTGATTAGTTTATATAAACTATGATGGCTTGATTGGCGCCTCCGCTGTCGCACCCCACCCTACCACCAAAGAGATTTATTTATTTAATTCTCCACATACATTGATTTAACAGGTTACAAAATCTAATATAGCAATATAGAAATGAGAGAAAAACAATCTCAAAAGTAGCAAAAAGGACCATAACATCCTAAACTGAAGGTGAGTGAGGCCGCCAAAGTACAGACAAAAATATCCAACCGCTTTGAGACAAGATTTAAAAAATGTAAAGCCCGAGTAATTGGAGCGAACTGTAAGAGTATATTTTCACAAATTTTGTCGGTCATTATATTGTAACACATAAAAAAGAATCAACATTTAAATTCACCTTTTGATACCTTTAGCTACATCTATGATCAAGTATCGATAAACCACAACTCACAGCGTTATCGATGAAAAAGTAAAGCTTTAAAAAAGAAATTGACAGATGTCGCTACTTCAGCTTAAACTAAATAAAAGTAAATAGTTTAATTAAATAGTTAATATTATATTAAATGACAATTTAAATAGTTAAATATTAACTTACATTTAAATCAAAAATAAAGTATCTCTGTTCTCAACATAAGACTTAAAAATATAATAGTTCGATAGTATGGCAAGAGGTTAGGAAGATAGCAACAAGGAGTTCGGCTTGGGAACTTGGAATAAGCGTAGCGTCTTTCTCAACCAAATCATATTTAAATTAGAATTGTGTTAATTTCTACTACTTAAAGAAAAATAAAGAATAAAAAATGAATTACAAGAAGAAGAGGTTTAAATTGATAGGGAAGCCGACATCGGTTTTTTCTTACCATTAAATTAATTACATAAAATGAATTAAACGTGGGCCTGCTGATGATCGCTCAAGTTTCTGCATATCACCGGGGAAACCTCTAGTAACGTTCCATCCATGTGGCGTGGTTTAATGTCCATGTAACAACATACCAATTCAAGACATGGTATTGTGTCTCCCAGCACGTTTCTCCAAGGTTTGATTAAAGCACCTTCGAGTAAGTTGTCAGCATATGTTAATTTTTGTGTAATCTCCAATGTGAAGAACATTATTGAACTTAAATGATGGTGTAGCTTCTACCTAGTGTAATTTTGTAATCTCTTAAAGGTTAAGACCTTGAATAATGTGCGTTGAAAAAGCGCAATAAACAGCAGTGTCCACAACAAGCATTTGTTTTAATTAATTGTCGAATACGCCACACACCAACCCTGAACAGTCTCATGTCTTTCCATTGGGTTTAATCGGTGAAGCAGTAAATATCGCAGAATACGAGGTTGCAATATAGGTATGGATTTAGTCCGGCAAAAGTGAACACTCAGCACGGTACTTGGAACCACGACCAGTCCCTTTATGGACCAACTGTTTTTATACATAATACCTTATTTTAGAACACATACCTTATTTTAGATGTCGTGAGTTCTTTAACTGATGCAGTTTTTTCCGAGTACTTATTCAAGATGGGGTAAATAGCGTTGGTAGTTTTAGATGGTGGTCGGTCAGGTTTCTTTTCTTCAACATCTGGGGAAACTAAAAAGGAAAAATATAATTTTTAAATATAGTAAAACTCTTGTCCAGTTCAACTGCGCTGTCATTAGCAACTGCATAGGACCACTTGGGGTTATCATAAGTATAGGTATCATATTTTGCAATAATTATCACACTGACGTTAGTAAATAGAGTAGTGTATACTTGTTTATAGTGAATTATAATGCTGATATGTTTATTTATGAATGAGCATTACTTGAATATAACATCTTATAAATATTATAAAATAAATATATCTATATATATATATATTGTACGACAAAGTACACAACGCCATCTAGACCCAAACTAAGCAGAGCTTGTCATATGGGTTCTAGAATGCGGATAAACATACTTAAATACCTTTTTTTTGTAAATAAATACATATTATACATAGAAACACCCAGACCAATGCAAATATACATGTCTGCACTGAGCGGGAATCGAACCCGCGACCTTTGGCTTAGCATTCGAATGCACTACCGCTACGCCACAGTGGTCGTCAAATTTATATTTATAGATGACATAATAAGCTATCTACACACCAAAACCGACTTTGGGCATAGGCAGCAAATAACGCTGTCTACACTCTAAAGTCACGGGCCCATCGGCTAAACAAAAACAACATAGTGGGTAAATATCGGCAACGAAGCAAGTGGCCGCTAAATGCATGTTCAATGCATTTGGCAACTGAGTATGCAATATAGTACTAATTGGTGAGAGAGAAAAAAATATTGCCAAATTCTTACGTTTTGTGGTGAAAAAACCGTGAAACTGTTTGATTAAAATACATCATTTATAAGCAATAAATATAATTTATTTTATAAATATAAAGATATAAATTAGATCAAGGCTATTTTAAAGAAAGAACAATACTCGCACTCGCAACGGGCCAACCATGTATGAAAACAAAATATAAAAAAACGAATGAAAATTTTTAATCATATTTTTAAACATTAACATTTTTTTTTATATTTGAATAGAGCCCACTAAGTAGTTAAATAACTTTTTCAAGTAGATCAACTTGTTAAAATATCTCTATCTCTGCCTTAACAACCTCTGGGGCGCAGCGGTATTGTGTTCGACTGCGAAGTCAGAGGTCACGGGTTCGATTCCCGCTCAGGCCAAATATGTATATTTACATTGATCTGGGTGTTTCTGTGTATAATAAGTATTTATTTACAAAAAATATCTAAGTATGTTTATCCGCATCCTTGAACCCATATGACAAGCTCCGCTTGTTTGGTTCTAGATAATGTTCTAGATAGTAAAATTAGAATTATAAACGGGATATTTACCATGTTTAGTATCTTTTTCGAGAATCCGATATTTCGGCACTGTTACAAGTACCATGATCACGGATGTACTACTGTAGTACATCCGTGATCATGGTACTTGTAACAGTGCCGAAATATCGGATTCACGAAAAAGATGTAGTACATCCGTGATCATGGTACTTGTAACAGTGCGGAAATATCGGATTCTCGAAAAAGATACTAAACATGGTAAATATCCCGTTTATAATTCTAATTTTAATCTAAATGACCATGTCAATCTAAAATCATATTCTAGATAGTAAGTTGTCCTAGAATATTTCTTATATTTTTATATATAATATTATTTTATATATAATATTATTAATTCGCCTACCCCAATGGCTACCAAAGAGGCGTGGCTTTATGAATGTTTGTGTTGATAAAAACACTTAAAATAAACTAAGTGAGAGCCGGACTCGCGCGCCGATATTTTGTTCAAAAATGTATTGAGGGACAAATTTAACATTTGTTTTTTTTTATTTGATCCGTCAATTTGACTGCACCCCGCCTGATGGTAAGTTAAAGTTACCAATATAGCCTTTAATTACACGTTTATGCTTTAAGCAAGAATAAAAAATAATATCTTTCCCATAGAATTACAGAAATCGTATAACATCGATTTATGTGTTCCGGTATAATGGATAAGACAACATTGTCAAACGAGTGACTGTTGTTGCACGATAAAATCATTTATCTTAATTATGAAAATACCTGTACATACCTACCTAAAAGATTTAATATATTTTGCATTCTATTTATATATGAAGACAATTTTTCCTGTGTATCCAAACATCCAATATTCATCACCTCACTTATCAGTGTCGTTCTTAGAAAACTTCGATTTCAACAATAATACAACACTTTTAACACACCGATAATAGTTCTTTAATGCATGATGTCATTATATTTCACGATACGTCTTACTTTATTAGTTACTGTTACCATTTATACAACAGTAAAAAACAAAACGTAAATTCAAAAATAAAATCTTTTCAAGGATTAACTCACTTTCGTAAACCATGTCAGAAAATTAGAAAATCTAGCAAAACAAATGGAGCTACGAACAACATTTGTGTTACACCAACGCGAATTGTGAGGCAACTAGTTATAAAAAGACTGTAGAGTCGAGACAAGCGTGGTGAGGCAAGTTACGCAAAATCACGACTTAGGTTACAACCTTCATGAGAAATGTCAATAGCAACATCGAGTACTAAAGTAGAGTGGGCGGTGTGTTTACCAATAGGCTGTATAGTGTTTGTCTGTGCATTCACGAGCTAAACAACAATGTTATTGTTTTAACTTCACATTGATGATCTGTCACGTGATCATTCAGTAATCACTTTTAAGTTAACTGACGGATTTTCATATAACCATAAATACGACACGACAATTAATTCCTTCGTAGATTAACAATCTTTTACGCATTACAATCAGTATGTGAATACGGTGATACTAACTTGTATAAACACAAGAGATGAAAGTGCTTTGTAAGTCTACTAAGTGTTCCTCTGTGTTGGTATCTAATCTAATCTAATACCTTTAAACGCGCAATTCTTGTATTTATACATATAATCTGAATCTCAGAAACGGCTTTAACGATTTTCATGAAATCTAGTATTCATGGGATATTTGGGAGCGATAAATCGATCTATCTAGGTTTCCTTTTTGGAAAAGTCGAAACAAAAAACAACCCAGATATTGTAAATAATGTAAAACAAGTTGAATTCCTGAGACGAGCTCAGCCGAATACAAGGGATTTTCGATTTTGCGTTTTATTTATTTTTTTGCGATTTTTTTTTATCTTGCAATGGTTCACCCCAGCACGAATCTATTACCGAAAACAGCAACTCGATAGCTCATCTCCTTCATACCCAAAACCGTGACAGAAAATTGGCAACGACGACGACGTCGACAACTCCTTAGCAATAGGGCTTTTCTAAAGAAAATCCCTAAAAAATTATAGCAATTGTATCAGTTTGTACTTCAATTTTTACTTTATACCTACAGAGTGATACAGTAACGCCCTATGTAAGTATCTAATGAATCGCGATGATTATCATTTTATGATTAACGTGAGTCATGATAGCTTGTATGCATGTTTCATTTCATACTACTATTAACGTAGCAAACAAGCACACCGCTCATATGATTGAGCTTGCAACAACAGATGTGTCACTCGTGTGTTGCCTTGCCCTCTTTTTTTGTCGTGCTTAAATCTCCCCGGATACCCAACAGCAAGAGTGGTTATGTCGGTTTCGCAGCGACTAAAACCGCACGTTGTCTTGGGTCTTTAGACGCCGGGGTGTAAGGGGGCCCATAAGGCATATCCATCGCACCTCGACTGACCCAGGGTCATCTCCGGTTTTGAGATGGCCCCTTTGCCTTTTTCCCTGAAGAAGGAGAGGAGAAGGGAGAGCAAAAAAGTAAGATACATAGATAAAAAGACTATAAAAAGATAGAAGGAAAAGAGGAGAGGCCTCTAGCAATATCAGCAACCATAAGAGTGCAGCATAACGCCACTTAACATCGATATTAAGTGGCAGTAAGCTACTTCCCTTTGAGTCGGCCTATACAAACTATAAATGCCTTAAATTCTTCATAATTTTAATTTTTCACATTTCACTATTGCGTGTTTAAAGTTATTATTGGATCAGTCCATTAATTAAATACTAGAAAATAAATTGCCCTATTAGGTACATAATTTTATACAGTAGACTCACGCACTTGCAAGTAAAAATACAATTCATTTTCAAATTCCTTGACATGCCGTATAAAGTGTCCCTATGTTTTGTAACACTTAATTTGCCCTTTTATCTTGAATGTAATACATTCAATTAACTTACTTAAAATGCATGTTTCAAATCAATTGCCCGATCAAGAATCACAAATTTATGACACCTCATGCACTAGTTTAGATATGCTTAACTTAACAAAATTGCGTGCATTTTCACAACTTGTGACGTCACCTACGACTGTCATACCTGTTTGAATATATTATACGGTATTATTGGCGTAAGCTTAACCTTGTAAATGTTAAAGATTGTTTACAAATTGAAAAACGACTTGATTTAATTAGAAAGTGAAATGAGCAATCTATTAATTTATTATGATTTTTTTATTTGTAGTTTCATTTAATTAAATATGACAACAGATGTTTGAAAACAGGTTTTATCCAATGCATAACCAGATAATTGTTCAGACTCAGAATACATAACATAACGCACAGTAAATAAATTCAAGGTAGGTGTGTGCATTACATAATTTCTGTATTATTGGCCGGAAATACTAGGAAGGTAGGAAATCATAGAGTCAAGTTTATATTCAAGTGCAGTTACAAACGGCCAAGGAGATAAGTATACATCTTGTATAAAGGTGTATACATCTTGTATAAAGGTGTATACTTATCTTCTTTGCCGTCTGTAAACTTTATAACAGGGTAGTCGACTATAAAGTCAAATCTGTTTTTTTTTATTGAACGATCAAAAGGTAAGTTATATGGATAAACTTGTATGAAATGACGTGATGAGAAATTAGTGAGAGATGACGTGAGACTACTAATTTAGACAGGAAAAGTGTCAAAACTTAAAAAAAAAAGTTTTATCCTCTCATTGGTTACCATTTAATTAATATTCAAATTTGGGGCATCGTACTCTTTCAATTTCTTCAGATTAAGGGATCGTTTTGCTTCTTGCCCACCGAGAAATTATGTATACTTTACTGACTTCAACAACGCATAAAAACACGTTTAAAAAAAGGTTTATAGTATACTAGTAATTGCTTGTGTGAGGAGTGGGTTCACGTCGGTAGTGTGATGACCAGGATTCGAACCCGGGACTTCTCGATCGTAAGACCGACTCCATAATCACTAAGCCAGCAACACTATCCCTCCTCCTTTAGGGGGAGAACTGTCCAGGGAGCCAACGGATTTGTCCTGAATAGCTAAAATATTCGTCCTAAGGCTGTTTTCTGTTTTAAGAAGATTATTTTTCAGCTGGGTCATGGCCGCCTTCCTACCAGACAATCATAAGTTGAACTATTTCAGTTAATTACAATTAAATGATTGTAATATTCATAAAATGTATCACACACGTACTGCATATTATCTTGACTATAATGATTAGGTATCTGTTGGTTTTTATTGCGTTACTAGATTAATATCTTTAGCGAACTCATTTGTAGAAACTGCTGAAACGCTAACATATAACATACTAGCTCTGCCCCGCGGTTTGTTATAGTTATATGATAGTTATTAAGATTAGTGCGTTCAACCAAGCAAATAAACAAACTCTTCAGCTATACCTTGTGGAATCAAAGGTACCGTACTGTAGGTACGTACCCGACGCGCGCTCCACCATCTCCTTCTCGAACATTACTTGCTCGCAGAAGGAGGCGGCGGCGGACCACACGCTCGCGCGTGACCTGAGACGGCGTGCGGTTTTAGTCGGTTCAAGCCCGACATAACCGCCCCCGCTGGCCGGCGGGGGGTATCCGAAGGGATTTCCGCACGAAAAGAAAAAGAAGGTACGTGCCCGACGCAGTTCTCGAAAATGGGCACATAACGTTGTACTGGGATCGATCTATCATCACTGACAAGACTATTGTAGCTAATAAACCTTATATAGTGCTGATAGATCGATAAGAGCGCCGCGCAATAAATATCGATATCACCATTCCACATGACGAGAATTTTGTGAAAGCCGAAAAACAAAAACAAATAAAATATTTTGGATTTGGCTCACGAGGTTGTCGACATGTGGAGTGTGGATTCGGCAATTATTGTTCCGATAGTTGTATTGGTTCACGGATTGATTGCCAAGAGCCTCGATCAACATCTCAAGAGGCTCGCGTTAGGCAGTTGGGTCAAGAGCTTGATACAGAAAGCAGTGCTCGTCGACACGGCACGTATTGTGAGGAGATTCCTCTCTCTGGAGCCCTAACCACCGGTAGCTTGGTCCCTGTGCCGGAAGCTGGTGGGCTACTGTTTTTTTATATATTTGTTTTATTTTTATATAGAATATATTTAAAAATATAATTTATATGTATTTAAAGTTTAATAAAGGAAATAATAATATATAAGTAGTATAGATTTTTTCCAGTTCTTAATCGATGTACAATGAGAGATGACCTCAATCCCTATTTGCTAACAAGGTCATAAACAAAGCTAGTGTAATTAAAACTATTAAACTTGGACTTGAAAGTACGAATGCCATATAGGAGTAAAGAATCAGTCTAATAACTTATATAAAATTTCAACATTTAGATGTCTATTTATGAGAGCCTCTATGGCGTAGTAGTAGAGCGTTTGACTGTTAAGTCAGAGGTCGTGGGTTCGATGCAAATTATTTGTTCTGCATGTTTCTATGTATAATGTTTATGTATTTACAAAAAAAAGGAGTATCTGAGTATGTTTTTCCGCTTTCTAGAACCAATTACATAAGCTAGTTAAGCTGTGCTTGCTTTGAGTCTAGATAGAGATGTGTAGAATTTCCTAGAATATTTATTCATTTATCTATAGTAACTGTCATAAAATTCTAAATAATGAATCTGTGCATTGGAGATATTTAAAAAAGTACTTGGGTTATGTATAATGTACGATTCTGAACACGATAATTTTTTTTTTGAAATTCTTGCCTGTTTGTCTGTTGTTCGCGATGGACGCAAAAACTACTTAACGGATTTAGATGCGGTTTTTTCTATTAGAAAGGTCTTGGTTAGGTTAGGTTAGAACCGGAGATATCCATAAACAGATAGAAAAACCGATAACCGACCTCTGTGCGGGCGGAGTCGCGGGCATCAGCAAGTACATATTATAAATCATCACCATCAGTGCAGAGCCTAAACCGTTAAGCTACAAACTTCAAATTTTGACAGGTTGTAAGCATCCACTGAGCCAGGATTTTTAAATTTCAACCCTAACGGGGAATTTTTTTTTACGCCTGTATCCCCGAAGTTAGTCAGTAGTTTTCAAAGTAAGAAACATTTTTGAAGTAAGAATCATGAAATTGGATAGCATTGTCCATCCCGCGCTTAGGTCATTCTCTCCTGATAGGACTTGTTTTATACAAACATTTGATGTCACAACCAAGTTTACCGTTTGAAAACACAGTGTTGAATAAATTTTATTATTTCGTACGAGTCAGGTTTTAGTACTTAGGTATATAAATAGTTACACCTCCACTAGAATACAATTGACTTATAATAACCTTGACATTCTTGAGTCAAATAACGTCAATTGCAATTGCACCGGCATTTCAGATATGTGATTTTATTGTAAGCATTCGTTATAATAAGTGTATAAAGTTTCAACATACTGAAACGGAGTAGAAAGAAGAAAAGAAAGAAAACATGTTTTTATTACGGATTAGGTACATATACAATCTGCAGACCCGAGACGGCGTGCGGTTTTAGTCGGTTCAAGCCCGACATAACCGCCCCCGCTGGCCGGCGGGGGGGTATCCGAGGGGATTTCCGCACGTGCTTGGTTGGGGACCTCCACGCGGTGCACCCTGGGCAACGGAGACGGCAGCGCCTCTCTCCTAGGGCGGGAGAGACGCTGCCGCCTACGGCCAACTCCGACCGAGGCGAGGACGGTCCTGCTGAGGGCTGTTCGGAAGCTTTCCACGTATCCCTCTGATTAGCAGATGGCACAGTGGAGAGCAAGTAAGGGGGCCATCTCAAAACCGGAGATGGCCCAGGGTCAGTCGGGGTGCGAGGGATATGCTCTATGGGTAACCCTACACCCCGGCGTATTAAGACCCGAGATGGCGTGCGGTTTAAGTCGGTTCAAGCTCGATATAACCGCCCCCACTGGCCGGCGGGGGGGTATCCGAAGGGATTTCCGCAATAAAAAAAAGTACATATACAATAAAATTAACAAAATAAAACCAAAGCTACTCTGGCGGCGAATACTCGTACACAACATTGACCGAGAGGCGCGATAAATATATAATTTTTATCTGTGATCGTTCCAGTACCTCACCATAACTGTAACTTACCATTTTTTTTTTACGTGCCTTACCATAGGAAAACTTAGTCAATCATCCTCCGAGCCTTCTTCCCAATTCAGTTGGGGTAGGCTTTTCAGTCTAACTACGAAGCGGTCGAACTTCGGTATCTGACCTCCACAACCCACTGCGATATCGAAGTTCTATAGTCAGACCAGTTATCGGACTTTAATATCGCTCCAACTACCCGTGAAGACCGCCACAAATGTTCGTATGCCAACCGGGATCGACGGCTTAACGTGCTCTCGGAGGCATGGAGGGGTCTCAATGGGTTAAGAATGGTTTCGCATCCTAGGACTGGCCGGGCTAGGACTGCTTAACTTTGCAATACGTTAACCGACTCGGTTACCACTTAGCCACGAGCCCCACAGGAAAACTTAGCCAAAGGTAAAAATAAAAACGTAAGTTATAACTTCATGAGAATGATTTCCATGTATAGGTATAGTCTGTGAACCATGAATTCGCGAAAAGCCATAAACCGACCATGAACCATGTGCAACTTTTTGTAGCTGTCATACAGATGACATGAAAAAAAGGTATTATTCATATCTAATCTAATATTATTAAATGAGCAATATAATGCGTCTAGCATTAAGTCAACAACAAAAATATTTCTATGTATAGATACTACTAGTCTGCCTGTACAGAACAAAAAAAAATGATATCGCGAAAGGTCATAAACTGACCACGAACCACGTGCAAATTTGTAGCTATCATACAGGTGACATTACAAAAAGGCATTTTTCATATCTAATACTAATAAATGAACAATGTTCCGCGTCTAGCATGAAGTCAACAACAGCAATAATTGACAAATCTAATCAACTCGTGTATCTGAGAAACTCCTCTAACTATTAGAATGAAAATTGGGTTTTAGATAAGGTGCTGCTTTTTAAGTTTATGATTACATTTAGATCTCTTTAACTTACAAAAATGCGTTATCAATAACTCAATTTTTTCATCAAAAAGCCATATCGTAAATTTTGAAGGTACTTGGATTGTTGGTTTTGATGTTAGCATACTGGTACTCAAAATTCTATGAGATGGCGTTGAAACAAAAAAAGCTACAAGTTTACTAAATATATAAAAAATACTTGAACGGCACAAAATCATTCTTAATAATGGCACAAAAACATACATTTTGACCCATGGATAGATTATGAACTGAATCATTTTTTTGTATTTTTACCGCAAAAGTTACCCATACTTCATAACGATTTAAATCTTATACGTAACAAAGTCGTGTTAGTCATGAACTCGAGAACGGGTCGACCTATTTTCATGATATTAAACTTTTTTTGATTTGTCTCCGCCTATACTGTACCATTTATTTATTTTTTTACGGAAATCGCCACGCTTGATGGTCAAATAAGGTAATTCTTTGAGATGACGGATACTGTGCCTTGTTTTTTACGTGCGGAAACCTCCACGGGCTTCAACCCACCGGAGCTAACGGTAAGATGGGTATATCGGACTTGAACCGACTAAAACCGCACGGTGTCTCTCTTGCGTCAGCCATGTGGTACGGGATCGCCAGCAGTATCTGGCGATGCCTATATAATAATGTATAATATTTTTAACTATCCTAATTGCTAGCGATTTTTTAAAATATGATACATTCACAAAATAAATTCTGCTAATAAGGTAACCAACATAACTTGATAAGGCGAAACGAAGTTTGCCGGCCAGCTAGTGTTAAAATCAATAATCATTTCTCTAGAAGATAAAAAAAAATCATAGCTAGTTTTGTGTAAGACACACTTCAAATCACTGTCCTGTAAGTTAGAGTTTTGCAGAAGTATCTTTATTTGATGGATAGCTCGATTTATACTTACTCCTTGAAACAATACCATGAAATATAACGCAATGTTCAGTATTCATCTCCACAGAGATGACGTCACAGATTATTTATGAACACATTGTATAAACGGACTATAGCAATATACATTGCTATGTACCAACGTATATTAGAGCAACGATCAAGAGTAAAGACCGTAACTAATCTGTCGCTATCGAATTGTCCATAAGCTTTCAGAATGGATGAGAAAATATTTATAGATAGATAGGTATACAATGGTCATGGTTAAGAATAGAAATCCTATTATATCCAGTGTTATTGTGCATGTAAGATACATGGAGCCAATTGTTTGTCATGATTGCGATATTGGTGACATTCTCTCAATTCGATGGTGTTTTTATTGTTTGTTCCCACTTGTTCTACTGAACAGTTCTACGGTAGAACAAAAGGGACTATTTTTTCTCACTAGTTCTACAATATTCGATGGGACAAAAGAGTAGAACTAGTGGGAGTCTCTATTCCCACTTGTTCTACCAGTTCCATCGGGTAGAACTCATGGGAGATTTTGTTCTCACTAGTTCGAACGGTCCAACTAGTGAGAACAAAATCTCATTCATTCTCAGACGGTCGAACTAATGAGAAAAAAAAACTCACTAGTTCGACAATCGAACTATTGAATCGAACTGGTGAAAACAAACGATGAGTGAGTTCTACCCGTTGGAACTGGTAGAACAAGTGGGAATAGAGACTTCCACTAGTCCTACTCTTTTGTTCCATCTAATATCGTAGAACTAGTGAGAAAAAATAGTCCCTTTTGTTCTACCGTAGAACTGTCCAGTAGAACAAGTGGGAACAAACGAAAATATTCGTTATACACTAGAATACGCATATAATATACCATCAGATGGGTAGATATATTTTATGATTTTGCAATACGTTGCATAGAAGCGTAATATCAGGTTTGTCACTCACGCATTGCCAACTAATATATCCTACTTATATAATTATTTAGAAAGTTTTTCAAGATGTTTGGATGTTTGTTACTCAGTCAAGCTCAAACGGCTGAACGGCCCTGGTTGAAATTTTGGTACAGGGATAGATTATAGTCTAGAATAATACACAAGCTACTTTTTATCCCTGGAATAGGTTCCCATGGGTTACGAGAGCGGGATCAAAATTGTCATCGGGGGCGGAGCCGCGGGCAGTAACTAGTACATTAAAAGAATAAAGCATTTTACCCGTTGGGGGAGGCTGTTAAGCTATGTTTACGGCTTTTTTTAAGTTTTTGCGCTCGCAGCCAAGATACTGGGGGCCAAATCAACCTCACCTGCAAGTCGGTACACCTGCTGAATGGCGGAGAAGACTCTGCCGCAGGCTTTCCTCTTGAGGTTGGTCAGACAGCAATCCCTCCCGTAAAAGCCACAAAGAGAAATGTAAAGAAGAAGGAGTTCGCGGACCCCAGGCTCCGAGGTGGAAGCCTCGGATGCAACCAGGACCACGCTAAAATGAATGAGATAACTTTCACACCGTTTTGTATATCTGTTCTAATAAACTTACCCGCTGGTAACAAACGAACGAAGTTGTCAGGGAACAGTCCGATTTTCCCATGAAGCTCGCCGCGCCACCAGCCGCGGTCAGGTGCGTCTTTGGACACCACCGTCACGATGTCCCCTTCAGCCAAGTTCAACTCATCTTCGTTCACGGCCGCGTACGGGAACAACACCTCGCAGAGCTCCTTCACTGTTTTCAAATAGGTTTTATTGTACAATTTTATTATTTATTATTATTATTATTTATTATTATTATTATATTATTATTATTATTATATAAACTCACGCCTATATCCCCGAAGGGGTAGGCAGAGGTGCTAGCACCCACATTTCGCCAGTTTATGTTTAGGTCCCAATGTAATAGGTGCCGAGCCTATTGCCGTTAACCGGGCACTTAAAAACCTGCGATAAATACACACATAACTTCGAAAAGCATCAAAAAGTCATTGGTGTGTGCCATGGTAAAACCTGGGATCGAACCCGAGACCTCGTCTCAGCAGTCCATTACCCATACCACTAGACTACCGCGGCTACTGTACAAGACTATCAAAAACATTATACATGCTACTATCAGTACTAGTTGATAACCGCGGCTCTGCCCGCGCGGAGGTTGTTTATCGCTTTTTGTCTAATCTCTGGTTCTATTTAACCAACTGCAATCAAACATAAGGCAGATTTTATATCCGACCAAGACCTTTCTAATAGAAAAAAAAATCATCAAAATCCTTTCAGTAGTTTTGCATCCATCGCGAACAAACAGAGAACCAACAGAGAAGAATTCCAAAAAAATATAGCCGGATATTTGATAATTCTGCACATTACTACATTGAAATATGTAGTTCATAGTTTTAAAGATGATTATTGCAAAATTATATTCATCACGTTGTAGCAACCGATGCCTAATTGTATAATGACAGTGTTTAATGTGACCTTCATCCTTCAAATAAATGTTTCTTTATTTCTTTCTGTCACATAAATACTTAGAAAATATCATTATTTTAGTTTTAATATTAAACAAAACTTGTGTAGTTATTCTTGAAATAAAAATACAAATACCTGGATCACACTAGCCTAATTCACAACTTAGAACTAAATCTATTACAAGTCACTTGACCATGATAACACAATTATCATTAATACTAAATATATTTATTGTGAGTTATCGTGTCACGTATGTTCACACGCATATACTAAAGCGAGCGATTTAACACTAACGGAAGCTGTTCACTAAAATGATAAGCGGTCCGTCCCCTGCTGTCCAATCTCATTGATTCAATTAATGCAAATAACAGTTACAATACATCAACGAGACTGCATGACGAACTACTTCGTAAGTTGTACAGACACCTTGTTAATATGAAACACGCCCTGTGTAACGGATGTGTTACACGTACTTATACCTTTTTTTTTTTTTTTATCGTGCGGAAATCCCTTCGGATACGGTTGTCTTGCGGTACCCTTGCGGTTATGTCGGGCTTGCACCGACTAAAACCGCACGCCGTCTCGGGTCTTCAGACGCCGGGGTGTAAGGTTACCCATAGAGCATAACCCTCGCACCCCGGCTGACCCTGGGCCATCTCACCACTAACAGCATCGCTCATCCTGTCTCCTCTGAAAGCAGAGGAGTACGGAGAGCGATGTGTTCCCGCCACGTTGGGTATTGGCCGACGATCAATGCCAACCCTATGAAGGGGTGAAGGGGAAGCCATTGACCGCCGCCCAGGGTGTACCGTCCGCTCCGATTCCGTTCCCCCCGGACTGCAGCGGGATCGGAATCGGAGCGACACTCGAGGAGGTTACCCAACACACACCCCTGTTACACGTATACCTAAAGATGACACACATACTAAGATATAATTATGTACCTATGAATAGGTAAACTGAAGGGAATAGTAGATTGTTACACAAGGGTTGAAAGTCAGCCATTTCACCCGAGATATTTCTGGCGCTCGAACGAAGTGAGAACGCCAATAGTCCGAGGGTGAAATGGTGACATTCACCCGAGGTAAACACTCTACTTTTCATTTCGAAACCTATGTGAGGAAATTAAAATACTACAAACACATTTAATGAAACAGGTATATTGATAATCAGTCAAAATTTAAAGTAAAATTGGAAAAATTGGAAATAGATTATTAACAACAGCTTTTGCCTGTTCTTTAATCTCATCGGTAGTTAAATTAATATCCATGTCACTGGAATCACTTTCCGAAACCATTTTTAACCACAATTAAACAAGAAGGTATTTATTTATATTCAATCTCGTTTCCCCGTTAATTATTTAGCAAACTTAAATTTATTTATTTTTAATTCTGAAAAAAAAGTTATAATTCGCGTACATACTGTCAACATTAGAAAAGTTTTGAAAATCGAAACTATTGGTTACATTGTAATCGAGTTAGTCACGAGATGTGCATCTAGGCGGCCATGTAAAAAAAAAGCGTCATGATATCAAGGCATTAAGACGTTACTTAATTATCATGGACTCCATAGCTAAACTTAAAATTTAAAAAAAATTACATTTGACCCTAGGGATGAAATAAGCTACTTTCCACCCGGCTATCTACCCATGAAAATTAAACTTTCCGAACAGGAGGAATGAATTAGTAGATTATTAACCAAGGGGATAAAACAGTGTCTTCTGTCGCGGGTGACGATTTAAATCGCGAGCGTAACGAAGGACTCGAGGTTTACTCCCGAGCGTAGCGAGGGTGTTAAAAACTTAAATCACGAGCGAAGCGAGGAATTTAAGACGAGTCCTGAGTGTAGCCAGGGATTTAAGTTCACCCAAGACTAAGACAGCTTTATCACCGAGGAAAATACTCTACTTTTCGTACCATTTGCGAAAAAATTAACACAATAATAATATGAGATAAGCATTTATTAAAAATAAAGACAATTAAAAGTAAAAGTTACCATTCGAAACATTGGTCCAATTATTGATAGAGAGAGTTACATTTTTGTTTGGTACATTTATTGTTGATGAGAAGTTTGCTAATAAATATTGTTTTAAAAAAGGAATACGCATTTATTATGCAGTTATGATTATTAAATAAAATTACAAAACCGACGAGGCCGTACGAGCTTGATGCCTTTGCTTTTCCAACAAAAAATATTAGTCTAGTACACAGATGTAGTTCAGTATAAATTTCGGTAAGTATTCCAAATTTAAATCACATTCTCCCCCTAGAGGATGAATGAAATTCAGTACAATTTTCATTCCCTGTTTTTAACAGATTAAAAATGACTATTGTTATGTTCGCTTTTTGTGGCATAGAATGTCACTTTTTTGAGCAAATGGTACGAAAAATTATTTATACTGTTTTATTTTTTCGGGCTCACCAAAATTGCCGAGGCCGAGGCCAACCTCACCTGTAAGGTACACCTGTTGATTGACGGACGAGGCTCTAGCGCAGGCTCTCCTTTCGGGGTGGGAAGGTCAGACGGTCAGCCGCTCCCATAAAAGTCAAACCAATAGAGGGAGAAGGAATAAGCGGAAAATGATGATGGCAGATTTTTTTTTAATCATTTTCTTTAGCGATCAATTTTTTTTTTCTAAAACAACTTACATTCATATTTAGAGTATACATTGTCTCCCTTTCCTCACGGCTATCCTCCTTTTTATTAAAACGGGTTCCTTGTATAGTTACATAAATTACATGACATAACACATAACATGAGTATGAATTAAATGTGGGATGTATTATACTACTAATGATAATAGCGTCCTATTATCATTAGTAGTATAATATTATTGCGGCATATCGCCTCGCCTATTACGCTTCATCAATGATGTCATTTAGCAAAACACCGTCTAGGTACATAAAACTTTATTTAAACTATTACGTCCGTGTGCTGAGCTGTATACGCAAATAAAGTCATTAATAGATATTATTTAACAGTTTAACTCCGCGTTTATACAAAGTGCAGAAAATATTAACCCTTTAGCAGTGTATATGACTGTCAAGTCAAATCAGTTTCTGCTTATTAAATGTCAAAACAGTAAGTTCTGTAGAAACTTGTATGAAATTCTCAACTATTGTCGTCATAGTTTTTCGCATCAAATCTTTTTACTTTTAGTGTTTGATTTAATAATAAAAAATTATAGTGAAAAAATAACAATAAATCTAATATTTAAAGCTATTTCAATGTACTTAATTAAGACTATAGGAAACTGCCTAATTCTATAGACAGTATGGCGACATTGTTGTGATTAGTACCTACTTCTATGACTCAATGTTACTTCAATTACGCATCTTGTCTACCAGCGCGGCTGATAACCACCTCGTTGCGCGGGCTTACTGTCATGACCGGCAATACTTCTGATGGCAGAGATACCCTGTTTTCGACGTGGGGTATCGGGAAATTTACATACGAAAAAAGGCATTTTCAATTGACTTTTCATCATCATCATCATCATCATCAGCCGTAAGAAGTCCACTGCTGAACAGGTCTGAAGGGAAAATTATTTATACTGTTGACTTTTCATAATGCCTAAAAAAACTTCGTCTCGCGGTCATACTTAACTTAACTCTATAACGTGAACAAAGTCTCTATCTGTCTATACTAGCCGAAGCGGATCGCTATAGTGCCCGTAGCGTGATAATGGAGCACAAGTTGTTATAAATGGGTCGGGCAAGGGCATTCCACGGGAAAATTAATGTCTCATACGTATCATATAGTGTATAAAATGAAATAAAATACAGAATAATGTCACAGTTCTGAAAATAGATTGAATATATAGAAGATAATATATAATAGAATAGACAGAAGGAAATAAAAGATTTAGATCACATCCGTCATCTGACCATTCAGCTTTCGTCCGAACATTTTATTTTGCCGAAATCTCAAAAATTGATTTTGGAAATTCGTGGCGAAACAGCAATTTGGTGCTTTTTTTTTAATAAAGCTATTATTAAGAGATTCTATCGCGATTTATTTCCTGTTATTTTATTATTTACATTATTTTTTTCTTAAGAATATATAACCGAAATTACTAAAATTCACCCTAACCCCTCCAACTAAGCTAAATTGCTTGTGTTCGAATTCGAACCCGGGATCCCTCGATTGTAAGGCCGATTCCTTAAGCTACTGAGTTTTTTACGGAGGTTCAAATAAGAACTACGGCTAACATCACATCGATTCGCCGGCAGTAGGATTTTTGATAAGAGTCACAGAGCATGTGTATGCTTATTTTAAATTCTAAATAGAGCACGCGATCCCTACACAATCCTGGTACCACATTCGTGTGAGGTACTGATGCCATATAGGGGTGTGTGTTGGGTAACCTCCTCGAGTGTCGCTCCGATTCCGATCCCGCTGCAGTCCGGGGGGAACGGAATCGGAGCGGCCGGTACACCCTGGGCGGCGGTCAATGGCTTCCCCTTCACCCCTTCATAGGGTTGGCATTGATCGTCGGCCAATACCCAACGTGGCGGGAACACATCGCTCTCCGTACTCCTCTGCTTTCAGAGGAGACAGGATGAGCGATGCTGTTAGTGGTGAGATGGCCCAGGGTCAGCCGGGGTGCGAGGGATATGCTCTATGGGTAACCTTACACCCCGGCGTCTGAAGACCCGAGACGGCGTGCGGTTTTAGTCGGTGCAAGCCCGACATAGCCGCCCCCGCTGGCCGGCGGGGGGGTATCCGAAGGGATTTCCGCACGATAACAAAAAATAAAAAGGTACTGATGCCATATTAGAGCTGTACGGCATATAAGGAATAATGTCTTACCAGGTTTCGGAGGTAGTGCAGGTGCGGGCTCGTAGGGCGGCGCTGCCTGCATCGGTTCTAGCATCACGACGAAATTCGACGGAAACACACCAACGCGGCCCTGCCGGCGACCTTGCCACCAGCCCTCCTCAACCTGCATGAACAAATTATTTCTTATGTAAGAATAATATTTTTTCATAAATCCATTGTAAGAAATTAATGGACGGTTTATGATAGTCGCTAAGCGAGAAGCAAATTCTAATTTCTCTAATATTTATTACTTCAACCATTTTACAAAAATTTCAAAGTACCTACTATGCTATTCAACTAAGAATAGGATTGTCAAGACGCCATTTTGTTTAGTATTACACGTCAACTTCAAGATATTTATAGTAGGAAGAAGTGTAGGAATGAGGAACAAGTAAAAATGCGAATACGGGTGGTGTTACAAATGATGCACAACCTCTTCAACGAATGAACAGAACACCAGCAATGTGATGTTGTAGGTGTAATTTTGGGTGGCAGGTGAGGCCGCCTGTCACCTCAGTAGATGAAGGCCAGGGCGGCGGGGCGACCAGCGCCCCCCCCCCCCTAACCGGGGCTAGACGGGGACACCGTAGTTCCCAAACCCAAGAGGCCATCTCGAAACCGGAGATGCCCAGCGTGCGGTTTTAGTCAGTTCAAGCCCAACATAACCGCCCCGCTGGCCGGCAGGGGCGTATCCGAAGGGATATCCGCAATAAGAAAAAAAAAGGTACCCCGCCAATCTTACTTTACTGAATGCTTCTTCTGTTTTTTGCCGAACTTAACGTTTTATTTTTATTAACATTGCCCCCTTAGAAATGTATTTAAAATGTACCTACTTAATGCCTATTTTGCATCTGAATAAAATCTGATACATTACAGTTGTAGGCAAGGGCGCAATTCCTAAAATTTACCTACAGCAGTCAGACGTGGTATGCACGTGGGTGAGCTAATACACCTAGAAAATAATTGTTAGTTCATTTACCTCTGCAAGTACTTCGAGGACGTCGCCGACGCAGAGCGGTAGCTCGTCCGGGTTGGCTGGCTGGTAACTGAACACAGCCCGGCAGCGCCCCTGCACACCTGTCGACCTAAAACGTGAACCTCCACTTAGGAACAATATGACAATTCTACAAATATTGAAACTTAGAACAAAGAATTACAAAAGGTTTTATATTAGAAAAATTTATATATTTTTTATATTTGTTTCTACTTGTTGCTGTTTTTATTGATGGTTCATTGTTTTGTGTCGTTATACCACGAATGAAAATATTTTAAAAAATACGATTCTTGGAAAATAAGATCTTTATTGACGTCCTTTTGTCCAAGATTATATTGTACCCACCTCTATAGTCATTGGATTTTTTGTTCTATTACGTCAGTTCTAAGCGTGGACAAATACTTAAGTCGTTGTTTTTGATATTGGTAACATGAATATCATCATTATCATCTGCCTGCCCTTGTCCCAATTATTGGGGGTCGGTGCAACATTCTTCCATACATTCCTGTTAGAACTTCTATCAAGAGTTGCTCCTTCCGATGCCATGTTCTCTTTCATGCAATTGATGGATGAAAAATATTCTGATCTGATGATGATGAGGAGAGGATGCCCGGCATTAGGAGGCTTTTTTAGGCCCCTCTACATTCAAACTTTAAACCTTTTCAACAACATTACTCTCGTCTCTTCTCATAATACGTCTATATCATGACAGCCGCCCGCTTCTTAACTATTAATAATCCACCAAAATCATAACACAGTACTGTAGTGTTCGGACCTCGTCCCAAACACTACGGGTCGTTTCCTGGCCGTCATGTGTCAGAGTTTAAAAATAAATACTTTGTATTTCAAATTAGCTTAGGGAAGAAAAAACAATTGCGGCGTGGAGCTGCTTTCGGCTGGGCGGCTGACAGCGGGCGACTAGACGCGCCGCCCGGGTCCGCCGGCCGAAGAGAAGATAATAGTGCATAAATATTTAGGCTCAGTCCTTGAGCGGAGTTCGCGATTCCCTAGTTCGCAGTAAAATAATAATATACGCGTAAAAACCTCCCTAAACCCGATTTAGGAAGCTTTGATGATATAATAAATGCCCATTTAAACTTCTTCCTCAGTGTTTGTCTTATTTTCTACACGAGGTATTGTGGCGTCCAAGCCCCGGACGCTACAACTGGTGGAGGAACGCCGGTTTCCATACAGCTGGTGGTTGCTACAGCTACAACTGGTGGAGTCGCTGCGGTCCATACAGCTGGTGGTTGCTACAGCTACAATTGGTGGAGGAACGCCGGTTTCCATACAACTGGTAGAGGTGCTGGTTGCCACAGGAGCTAGTGGTTGCTACAGCTGGTGAAGCGCTAGTTTCCGCAGAAGTCGGAAACGCCAACATTTTGCAGTTGGCAGTGAATGGATCGATCCCGTACCGTTTGAAGAAAGACGTCGTGCGACAATTGGAGCGACGCATTTATCAGTATCGTTGTTTATTTTGCTTTTATGTGCTTTTATGTGATATTATGTGCTCAACGAGAAGATGGCTATGATGGTGGCTTGTTCCAGAATGTTTCAAGAGCATTGATAGTTGCCTGCGGGTCAATAGGGCCAATAAGGACTATAAGTCTTAGTAGAATTATAATTCACGTAGTGAATAACGTGTTATCTTGAACCGACTAAAACCGCATTACGTACTAGCGTAACTAGTAACTAGTAGTATGTTATTATTAATATGTGTTCTCTGTTTATTTCATATTGCTGCGCTGCTGAAGATAAATAGATTTGTTTTGTTTTTTATGTTCGTGATGTTCTAGCGTAGGAGTTAGGCAATTATTTTTTGTACAATATTGAGAGTTTGATCTAAACTTTGTAAGAGAGTCAAATCGTTCTGGACATAAGCGCCGACGATGATTGAAAGTTAGTTTTCGATCAGACTTTTCTTTATAGAGTAAGTTCTTTCTCTTTAGTGTTGTTTTAAAAAATAATTTAGTAATGTGTAGGCGACATAAATAATTTTATGTCATCTTTCTTTTTAGTTAGGTAGGTCTTAAAAGTACTGTGTTACTAAGTCCTTTCAGGGCAAACCTTAAAATGTATCGGCAAGTGATACCAATAACTTTTCTTTGATGAGGCTGATTGTGGTCAGGTTTCTTTTAACCTGGGTTTTTTGCCTGGCCAAGAATGAAGCAATTTTTCTTTGTTCGTGTTTTTCAGTATTTATTACAGTTTAATTGCTATAATTTGAAATTCTACTATCGTTTACTAATTATTACAAAGATTGCTTCGTTATTCCCATTGTAAGGGACAATTCGCATAATTTTTTTTTTGTGTCCCAGATTTAGAATGTCTAGGGAGTCAGACTGTCACATGAGGCCTTGGGCGTAGCTGCTGTAGTGTTCGGACCTCGTCCCAAACACTACGGGTCGTTTCCTGGCCGTCATGTGTCAGAGTTTAAAAATAAATACTTTGTATTTCAAATTAGCTTAGGGAAGAAAAAACAATTGCGGCGTGGAGCTGCTTTCGGCTGGGCGGCTGACAGCGGGCGACAAGACGCGCCGCCCGGGTCCGCCGGCCGAAGAGAAGATAATAGTGCATAAATATTTAGGCTCAGTCCTTGAGCGGAGTTCGCGATTCCCTAGTTCGCAGTAAAATAATAATATACGCGTAAAAACCTCCCTAAACCCGATTTAGGAAGCTTTGATGATATAATAAATGCCCATTTAAACTTCTTCCTCAGTGTTTGTCTTATTTTCTACACGAGGTATTGTGGCGTCCAAGCCCCGGACGCTACAGTACCTACTCAGTTTTGGTTTGTTGGTCTAGCCTTATTTGTAAGCCTTGTATATAATTTATACTGCTATTTATCCAGTCTGATCTGCGCCTCTAGCACATCTTCACCGACAAGAACACCAAGGGGAATCCCCAATGTCCAGGCATTCATTATTATTGACCAGGATGAGATGGCGATTTAGCACCGACCACTGATGCAAGCCTACCGCCATGTTGAACTCATCACTATTACCTGCAGTGGACCTAAGTAGGTTCTTGATCGAAAATTTCTCGCACAGAGCCTAAGATATACTACTTGCTAGGCACACTTTTCTCTTTAAGAGCCTACCCTAAACGGTTCTGTCGTATTGTACCTTTTTTTTTGTGCGGAAATCCCTTCGGATACCCCCCCCCCCCCCGCTGGCCAGCGGGGGCGGTTATGTCGAGCTTGAACCGACTAAAACCGCACGCCGTCTCGGGTCTACAGACGCCGGGGTGTAAGGTTGCCCATAGAGCATATCCCTTGCACCCCGACTGACCCTGTGCCATCTCCGGTTTCGAGATGACACCCTGTCGTATTGTACCTATTTATTTAATTTTAGCTCCTCTTTCTTCATTTGAACTTCAACATTCCAAATCTCACATTAAATAAATAAATATTGTTCGACATTCTACACAGCGCTTTATAGACCCAAAGTAAGCATAGTTTAACTAGCTTGTGTTATAGGTTCCAGAATGCGGATAAACAGACTTATATACTTTTTTTTTTAAATACTAACTATTACTATATTATACATAGTAACACCCAGACCAATGCAAATAGACATATTCATGCATACAAATATTTGCACTGAGCGGGAATCGAACCCGCGCCCCCTGTCGCACCAGTCGAATACACTACCGCTACGCCAAATTCAGAGGCCGTTCCTCTGCGCGTAATGCCTATATGCCAAAAAAAGGGGTTCAAAGTCTTGTCTCACATTATATTATGTAGATTACTAAATACATTACTATATACAGTCTGAAATATTGCATAGCACTGATTTAATGACATGACCACTATCACTCATCACTATCACTATCCATCATATTATTTCTGTAGATAATATAAACAAAAAAAAACTAAAAAGGGTATATGTAATTCGATGATCACTAAACACCTACCTCCTGAAACTAGCAGAATTACCAATATTGATAAATTATTTATAACCGCCGAAAACTTCAAGAAAAATAATACATTGCAAAGGGCCGAACAACAAACACTGACTATAGGATCGCGCGTCTTATCGCTTTATCAGAACTGATTAGATTAAAAGTAGAGTCATTATTATCCTGCTAATCGAAAATATAAGTTAAAAGGCTAAAGTAAATCATTTTATTACCAAAAGGTTTTGGTCGTCGAACGAGACATCCGGCAATGAACTTTATTTATAGTTACGACCCCTTAATTCCCACGTTTATTCAACTTAACAATATGTATTAGTCTGGTTTTATAATTTAATCATACATTCGTTACGTGACATAACTGATTGTTTTGGCAAGTGTATGACTATTCCGAATTCATACATACCTATGTGCATTGGTTGCTTTAGTAATATAGACATCAATGCATATGTGTAAGTATAACAAAAGTGATAGAGATTATGGAATTCAGTTTATATGAGACAAAATTTCGTGTTCAGCACTCGATTGCCTAGGTGTATACAATTCATTTTGTACGTTTGTACGCGAGGGCGGTGCTCAAACGTAGGCTGTATCTACTATTATGTGACTTCTTGACACTGAATTTGACAATAAACTTGGTAGAGAAAAAGTCTGATGCCCTGTAGGCGAAGCTCTAAAACTCGTTTGGTTTATGATTGCTATTACGATAGCTAACCAACAAAAGCCATTGAATCAGAGTGGATTTTACAGGCGCCCCCGTATCATCCATGCGGTGAAAGTAAGCAGGACAGTGTGCGGTTATGATCGACGAATCCCACTTGTTTACGTTCGTTTGCTGTTACTCGGTGTGTACCCGACAGCATATTATGTACAATTGTTTTAAAAATTATTTATCTCAGGAAAAAGCTACTGCACAGTTAAAAAATAAGGAGCAAGATTTAAAAGCATAAATGATCTATAATCAAAACTAAACCACTGAAATAAACAGCTAACTAGATTGAAACAAAATTACTAATATCTGTGTCAACGAATTAGATTTTATTATATTAGCGAATTAGAATTATTATATTTAAATGGTGATTTTATATCTGTCCAGAAACCAGTTTCCGCCTAAACAATGTTTAACAGGATCTACATAACAGTGAATTGATAACCTTAGCATAAATTTCTCTAGTAATGAACTTTGACCTGTATACCTGCTACCTTCTTATTGCATGTTTCTAGTTCTATATAGCTACAGTATATATAATACAGAACACAATGCTGTGAAGATACAACGCGAATAGCTACTAACTGCGATTCAATTTTGAATTCGTTCTCTTAATTTTTTATTGTTTATAATGATCACGTCCATATGACTTCACCTTGTCTAATGGTAAACTAATCTTGGGATTAATTTTGCACACTGGACACAGAGGAGTTGAAGGATCTGAAGGTGGAACAGACCGCCGTTCGACAGACAACTATTATTGTCAATTATTAAATATTATTTTAAAAATCTGTCGAAGTAGTGGTCATTCGAAGATGTGTCTTGTCTAAGTATTGTCTGTCGAACAATCGTCTGTCGAGGTAGTGTTAATTCGAAGGTGTGTGTTGTCTAATAATTGTCTGTCGAAGCAATGACTTGTCGATCTATGTTTTCGAAGTTCGCTACATGTCGAAGTATTGTACTGTCTAAATTCAGTCCGTAAATAAAACTAAAGGTAGTCTCAGGAATGAGGGTCACCAATACATACACCAATAATGCTACAATGGTGACCCTCAGTTTGATGGCCTTAAAAGATGTTTCTTCACGCCCCGCTTAAAGGACCCGGGACTGTAGGAAAAAGCAAACACGTGTGCTGGTAAAGAATTCCAAGCCTTGATGGTGCGGCACCGTGTGAGGGTGATACCTCAGAAAACGTCACAGTTGATGAACGAGGTGAGATGTAAGAGTCTGGCGACACAAGTTTCCATACTATAAACCAGGTTTAAAGGCGCTTCCTCTTGATTTTATAAGTCTATAAATAAAGCTACTAAATTAAACTGCAATTCAGATTAGCAATAATGAAATTACAAAAACAGAGTGTAATCTTATCTTGTTTTTGCAAGCTTGCACCACTTAACCAACGACATGGTTTCTTTACATAGCTAAGTGGTTAGAAAGATTTCTGCATTGTACAATGCAAAATGTACTGATAAAAGAGTTCTGCAGCATGAAAAAAAGTTAAAAAATACTATGTCGACTGTAGTTTACTGTACGAGTATGAAATATATTTACCGTATACTAGTCTTCTGTATGATTACAAAAGACAGGTTAAATTAAAGGGGAGCCAGACCCCCTAAACCATGCCTTTCCCATATCATTATCATCATATCAGCCGTAGAAAGTCCACTGCTGAACATAGGCCTCCCCCATCGACTTCCATTTCAACCGGTCTGTAGCGGCCTGCACCCACCGAGTCCCTGCGCTCTTTGTTAGGTCGTCTGTCCACCTTGCGGGAGGCCTTCCTACGCTGCGCTTGCCGTTACGTGTTACTTTCCCATATATGCCGGTGATAAAAACATTTGATAAAGATAAACACGATTGAATTAAAATAAAGGTCACTGTCGCTGAACTTCTTTACAAATCTAACACACGACCACAATCATTCCAGTGATTCTGTTGATTTTCGGCTAAGTAAGACGCTATGAATATAGCCTTTTTTATGACAATAAGGCAGAAAACTATAAACACGCACACGGCTTCGGGCTAGTCGTCGCTCTAGCAGAAGTAGGATACAATGCGTCGGGGTCGCCAGCGCTGGCGCTCAAAGACGGTCGTGCACCCTGAGATTTCATTGTGAAGTGAGTGAAGATAGGTACACCGTGCGGTTTAGTCAGTTCGAGTTCGACTTACCCACCACACCGTTACCTCCGGTGAGATGAAGTGCAAGCACGTCAAATAGCCGTATGAACCTGTATATGAAGAGATTCAAGACAGAAGAGGAAACTGTAACATACGTACTACGTATGGACAGAAGTAAATTGGGCTTCCGTCTCTACCTCCCCTCCCCAGAAGAAGACTGCCGAGGGTTTATTTTCTTAACCGGTACAGAAAAGAAGGCAATTGAATAAAAATATCATAACTTACCTAGAATTTGCTTGTTCAAGTACAGACACGAAATTATCTGGGAACATGCCGCGGCGCCCGCGGAGTTCCCCTCGCCACCATCCCCCCGATAACCGTTCAACGTCCCGAATCACGTCACCCTGTCTGATGGTCAGCTCGTCGGGCTCCGACGCGTCATACGCGAAGTTCACCATACAGGACACTACAACAAAGCCGTCTATAAAACATACCACCTTGAATTTTTAATAAGTTACTCATCAGTACTCATCACACACATGACATGATTTCCAAATGAATGTTGTTACTTGGCTTGTTTTTGAATACACAATGCTGGTTTATTTGGAAGAAAATAACATGTAGGTACTAACTAAGCTCCACCGTAGTAACTATTTATTAATCTGTGGCTCCACCTAACAGTGCATGTGCGAAAAAAATTGGTATGCATTTTACAACATTACTTTACATTTTACTATTGACAACCTGCTTGAGGTGGCTTGGTTTTACAGAACTTTTACTAAAGCTAGGAAAGAGACATGAATAAGTTTTTAATTTTGTTATAAAACGAGGTCATCATCATCTCAGCGTTGTGTCCCGATTGCATCCGTGGCCTACACCTCGGAGCCCAGGGTCTGCTTTCCAGCTTTTCCTTCTCCACTTCGCACGATCTTGGGCATCCATGGTTGTGAGACCATTGGCACACATGTCAGCCCTTACGACGGGCCAACACTACTTGAGTCTCCCCCTCCTACCAGGGCCCGGCGGAAGTGCCATGGCCAGACATTTGCTACCCACGAAGTCAGGCGGCTGCCGCAAAACGTGACCGCACCAGCGAAGGCAACACTCCTGCATTTTATTAGCGACGTCACGGACATGTAAGACAAAAACCGAGACTACACAATAGGCTACGCCGACGACCTAACAATCCTTATCTCAGGAAAGGTAGCGGGAACGGTCTGTAACCTAACCCGACAAGCCTTACGCATCGTAGAAAAATGGTGCGGGGAATTCGAACTATCGGTGAATCCGAACAAAACCGAGTTAGTCATGTTCACGAACAAAAGGGTATTAGGCGAATACCGATTACCCAAACTCTTTGACACGGGACTCCAACTGTCGAAAGAGGTCAAATACCTTGGCGGTATTCTTGACAGCAAGTTAAAATGGAGTAGCAACCTAGTCAATAAATTAGAAAAGGCCGGGATTACCTTCTGGCAGTGCAGAAGAATGATTGGAAGAAAATGGGGGCTAACACCGAAAATCATCCTGTGGCTTTACGAAACAGTTATCCGCCCCATGATAGCGTATGGCGCTATCGTATGGTGGCCAAGGACCGAAAACAACACAACAGCGGCTAAACTACAACGGACCCAAAGAGTAGCCTGCATGGCAACCACTGGATGCATGAAATCTACCCCCACAGCGGCAATGGAAGCCATGCTCGGACTCCCACCCTTGGATCTGTTCATCCACCAAGAAGCAACAGCTGCGGCTATACGCCTAAAGGCACTCAACCTATGGAGCGAGAGAAATACACGACACAAAGGAGATACCTATGATGGGAGCAATACACGATCGTGTACCCAAACAATACTTATTCGACAAAAAATACAAGATCCAACTTCATGAGGACCACCGCTGTGAGGCCATATGCCCAACGGAATTACGCATCTTCACAGATGGATCAAAAACTGTTACAGGCACCGGGGCCGGCGTTTTTCCTCGGAGGGCCTTAATATATCCATTTCAACACCGCTGGGGACCCATAACACAGTATTTCAAGCTGAATGCATGGGGATTACCCTGGCAGCTTCAGCGGTAATGGCCAGGAGAGTGGAAGGCCACTCAATACGCATACTCTCCGACAGCATGGCCGTGCTGCAAGCTTTAAACAGCCACACTATAAACTCGGGACTAATATTGGAGTGCCATCTTAAATTGAATCAAATAGGCCACTTCAACAACATAACCTTGCAATGGATTAAGGGCCACAGCAGCTCGCGCGGCAATGATGCAGGAGATGAGCTTGCCAGGAGAGGATCTGACATGGTGGTAATGGGACCTGAGCCCATTATACCGATCCCCTTTGCATACCTACGAACCATAGTAAACAGACGAACGAGAGATCAACACAACAGCTATTGGATAAATCTGGAAGTTTGCAAACAGGCGAGGGAATCACTCCCTGTGCTTGAAAATAGACTGACCAGGCGTCTTCGACAACTGACCAAACGGCAACTGCGCACGGCCACAGCTGCCATCACGGGGAATGGCTCCTTCAATAAACACCTTTTTATTTTAGGAATCACCGACAGCCCTCTCTGCAGAGCCTGCATGAGAGAAAGAAACAGCGGCACACATGCTCCTACACTGCCCTGCAACCGCCACATACAGGGTTAAGTACTTCGGAAACACAGGTATGCTCCGGGAGATCGCCAGCAGCGTGAATAGCTTGCTGGCGTTCTTCAATGAGTTGGGGTGGATCGAATGAAATGCCCAACCTCACGCAAAAACCGCGCCTTGCCGTGGAGTTGCGGATACCAGCCCGTGATACCATACCATACCATGTAAGATCCTCAGTTAGATCTTTACTTGTGACTCCGCACATCCATAGCAGCATATTCATCTCTGTGTTTATGTCGCTCTAGCAACGATCATACTTCACAGCCATGTAAAAGAACAAGCCTAATGATGGTTTTATAGACCTGCTGTCATAGACAACACCAGTCATGTCACACCACTTGCCCTATGCAGTTTTAAAACGAGGTATTAGTTTACTATGTTTTTTATTTATTAGATCAGTAAACAAATCCTATCCACATATTTATGAAATTGGAGAAACTCTCCTATCAACATAACAATATTAATGATAATGACATCGTCAATACCATTATAATAGGTACAACCATAACCCAAATTACAATATACCATTTAATATAAATTGTGCAATATTCAAAATGAGAAATAATAAAGTTAACATCAAACTATGAGGAAATTTTAGGTGAAAAGAAGAAAAAGTCAACTTATCATGCTAGATTGTTAGAATAGGCATATGAGGACTTCTGCATCAAAATAACTCCAGTGTATTATTTTTTATGCATCATAATGTAAATTGTTTTGTTATCTAATATTGCATACAACATTTTACTTCTAAATTATTGTTTTTTTCAGACTCTGGTCCCAATTAAACATAATTTATACATATTTATATGCAAAACTGAACCAACACATATGCAAATATGATTAACATGGTTATCACTCTGTCCCACCTATAGTGTACATCTGGGGTATGCTATACTGTGAATTTTCATATTTAACTGTTCACACTGTACCCTATCATAAACTGAGCTTCAACTGGATGAGAATCTGGAGAGAAGAATTAACTGAACTAAGACCGAAGAGATTGTATATTTTAATTAGTCATGAATAAAAAAATAAACATATTTAAAATATCATAAGTTTCATTATACTCATCAACCTATGCTAATCCACTGCTGTACATAGGTCTGCCCTAATGAGCGCCACAGCGCGCATTCAGCATCTGCCCGCAGTCTTTCGCAGATCATCATCCCACCTGGCCGGAGGGCGTCCTACACTATGTTTGCCGAGTCGCGATCTCCACTCAAAAATGTGTTTACTACTATTAAATAATAATGTTGAGTCATTTATTATCTATCGCTACTCTAAGTGCAACTAATAGGTATACAGTATAAATATTTACTCTCAAACATCACCTATGGAGCCTTTTCCCCACTCAATTGGAGTCGGCTTTCAATGTAATTAGGAGTTGTCTAAACTTCTTACCTTCAAAACTCAATGGCAATATCGAAGTCCTGTAGTTAAACCAAGTTGCCAGACTTTTTATGACTCCAACTACCCGTAACTAATGCCACAGACGTTGATAATATAAAAACAATATTTTTAATCACATTGTTTAAATTCATTAAAATATTTCACAGCAAAAATAAAACATTCACAATATCTAGGAAGTTTTCATTTTTTATCATGAAAACAGTTACTACTATCTCAACTGTTGATAAGAGATAATGCGGATGATGATGAATCCCAATGTAATTAAAATTTCTTACATGCTGAAACTATGTAGGGGAGTAATCTGTAGTTTAGGAAAAGGTTACTTGAGAGTGTAACCTAATGAAAGTTCTTTGAAGAAGATCAGACTCAAAACCTTAAAACAATTCAAAAAAGTCTACTAGAAAACAATAAAGATGTTATAGTAATTTCATAGAGCAATTAATTCTTATAATTCAACACTTTTGGATCCAAATTGAATACATACCGCACTATTTACAATATTGCTAAATAAAGACATGGGGTTTTACAGCCAAATAAACTTTGAATTTTGAAATGTGTAAATAGGCTTTAACCAATTGCTACTAAGCATAATAAATAAAGAATCCTACCCAACATGTTTGTTTTCTTAATTTATATTCACGTCGCTCTAAGTTATTTGTATTTAACATGCATATGACATCACAATGTCTATAAAATGAGTCATACACTAACACAGGAATAAGAAGACAAACAAGTTGTATTTATCGCAACTACTAACTGATTTTCTTGTTTCAACCTCCCTTCACGATATATTTGCGATAAGGAAGTCGTCAAAAACATGATAAGCCTATTTCTAGTGGTATGACGCCCGAAGTATAACATCATATTCTTGGAAATAGATCACAAAATATATAGCAAATTGTTAGGAACATACCGAAAATATAACTTTAAGCTGCCATACGTCAGCCAAAGTGATGTCGCAAGTCTTACAAGATACAGTTATTCATACACAAACAAGAGGAGTACTTTCCAAGAGACGAAGTACTTACCCTTCTGATTTGCATTTGTCTCCATTTCAAATGTTATGAACACTTCACATTATCACAATAACACCCTTCTTTGAACAAACAAGTGTAAATTTTAATTTAAATTATCACAAAAACCATATTAAATCCTTAAACTTAGAACAAGGAAGCATGTAGAAGAGAAATTTTACTGTTTTTGATATACGTCATTTTTTTTCTTCACCGCTATCTTGTGGTTGGATTTGGATACTGACTTTTTGACACATCAACTAACTAATCACCTAATGAATGCTCTGCGGTAGATGTGGGTTACCATGTTTAAAAATTATCGGTACAATTTCAGCTTTGCCTATTTAAGTCTATTGTCTCCCGCTTGCTTAGGAGGGCAGTGGATCTATCATATTTTTAACTACTCCAATTTAGTTTCGATGAGGGTTCCAAGACAGTTTAACTTTCCTTGTGACTTCTGGAGTATTATTACTTGGTGTATTCGTGGGGCATTACTGTTGATCCTGGTGTACAGGAGTTACATTAGTGGGTTGAGGATGGGATTATGCCAATAAAAAAAAACTTGTCTAAAATAAATGTACTCTTAGTTACGCTTCATAACATCAGGTATCTGCAGTTAAAATCCGGTCAAAATCGGCCAACCACTTCGGAGATTACCCGGAACAAACAGAACATCTAGCAGACAAAAAAAAACACAAATAGTTTTTGTTATAGATTCGTATTGTACATACCTATGCATTTACCAGCTGCCCAAAACTCCTAGAAACCTATTCCAGGGATAACGAAAGAAATAACTTTCACATGTATAATATTAAAAAGGACTAGGATAGGATTTATTTTAACATTCCAATGAGATAATTCAATTAGTTGGTATACTTTAAGCCCCTTTTGCCCCACTTACACCCCAGAGGCCCTGCCGCCTTGCCTGACCAAGATTTTTAATTATTTCCGGACAGTTTGGATTATATTCTATTACTAGCCGTGGCCGGAATCTTCAACCGCGTAGAACTCTGATCCCGGTCTCGCTTCGCATGGGAACCTATTCTAGAAATAAAAGTAAATTATTTGTTATTCCAGACTATAATCTATCCCTGTACCAAATTTCACCTGGGTTCGTTCAGCCGTTAAATCGAGATTGAGTAAAAAGCATACAAAACACCTTCACAAACTTTCACATTTATTAGTAGGATTTATGTAATTATATTTTTATACGTACATAGATTCATGCCGTGATGGCATGGCGCTTAAATGAAGGAGAGAAGAACCAGAAAATAAATGGGTTTATCTCAACCTATTAGGATTTTTTTTTTACAAACAGGAATACGAGTCCCGTATTTAAAAATACCTGAATACCTGGCAACCAGACTTTTATGTATCAGAAGTCTTTGCTGGCAGCCCATAATAGACTTTTATAATTATACCATACCGTCCGGTCCATAGAGTAATACTTACTTCGGTACTCCTCTGAGCACAGAGTACTATGATACTATATGAAACCTCTGAGCTATGCCTCTGAGTATATTGTTCTGTGACGGTACCCGTCCTAACCAATTCGTCCTGACAATAATTTGAAAAAAAATCACGAATTCATTAAAAATTAAGGATTGGAAACTAATCGCCGACACTGCTTTGGAGCACAACCAAAGCATTAAAGTAATATGAGCAAACTTATATACTCTTGGGTGTGGAGTGGCCGCTCTAGTGTCCACTCGTCTTTGATAGCTTATGCTTAACTACAAGTTGTAGCTTTGGTGGCAGTATATACCTGCTAATAATAAAACTGAATAATTTGTTGTTTGAACGCGTTAATTTCTATATCAAAGGCAAAGTCAAAAACCATTTATTCTGTATAGAACATTAATACGGCCCTTACAAAACGTCAAAAATTAAATTAATGTTTGACATATGGACCACAGCGGTTCGAAACGCGGCCCTGTCCTGAGGTCCGGCAAGAAACTCAGCAGCCTGTTTTCTTTTTGGTCTATTTAAAAACATGTTTACTTATTCTAATATACGCATACCTATATTATGTCCAATTTCTTGTTGCATTTGATAGCTCAGTTCTTTGGGAAGGTTATAGGCCATACATAACATCACACTGCTAGACTTAGGAATCGAGCCTAGTAGTAATACAATTGGTTAATTAGCTAAATACAACAAACAAAATTTATCTATGAAAGAAATTTAATATTTTTATTAAAATCAACAAAAATTAAAATCTTGTTACACTTTCTTTACATACACAAGGAGCTATCAGATAGTGTAAAAGGATCTACAATTAGGTACTAAAACATTAAACCATTTTCACTTCTTAAGTGGGCCTTCTGAGTCCGGAGGTATGCCAAGTTCTTCATCACTGTAGGTAGAAGGATCAACATAGGGGAATTCTCCCTGAAATTTGAAATATTTAAATTCCATTACACCATTTTACCATTTTTATCCTACATGAAGCTAAGGATAAGTGAGTATTGGTAAATTTTCCTATGGAGTACAATTTTTTTTTCGTGCGGAAATCCCTTCGGATACCCCCCCGCCGGCCAGCGGGGGCGGTTATGTCGGGCTTGAACCGACTAAAACCGCACGCCGTCTCGGGTCTACAGACGCCGGGGTGTAAGGTTGCCCATAGAGCATATCCCTCGCACCCCGACTGACCCTGGGCCATTTCCGGTTTCGAGATGGCCCCCTCGGGTTTGGGAACCACGGTGTCCCCGTCTTGCCCCGGTTTGGGGTAGGGGCGCCAGTCGCCCCACCGTCCCGGCCTGCTTCTGCTGGGGTGACAGGCGGCCTCACCTGCCATCCCCAAGCCTGCGCTCATGGAGGACGGAGGTCGTTGAGCGACCTCCGGCGCCTGAGTCGCCTGCGACGCGCGGCGAGCATGTTGCGGGCTCGGCGGGCCGGGAGAGTTCTGAACCTGTCCCGGGCGCGCTCCGCCACCTCCTTCTGCGAGCATCACATGCTCGCAAAAGGAGGTGGCGGCGGCCCACGCGCTCGCGCTCCGCACCATTGCCGCAATCATCCTATGGAGTACCTATATTGCCTACTTTTGAAGCAAAGCTTTTACAATATTGTTGCTAGTTTGGATGCCACAGCCACTTTTTGCATAAAAATTTCACTTTTGTTGAGTGCCCCCCAATACAGTTACTCTTTTCTGTTTGTTTCGTAAGTTTTATTATATCATTCATTCCTCCCTCTTGAAAATTTTTAATTTTTATTACAACTAACTTAATTTCATTCATCCACCTCTTCGCAAGGGCTTCTTGTATCAGTGGTCTATGTTAATTGGTGGCAGGTAAACTGGTTGGTTTTTGTTTGCATCAAATACCAAATGTCATTTAAGAGAGGGTAAGATGCAAGGTCATGGGTAATTTTTTTTTAAAGGGGGAGGCGTGTATGGTATGGTATCACGGGCTGGTATCCGCAACTCCACGACAAGGCGCGGTTTTTGCGTGAGGGTGGGCATTCTATTCGATCCACCCCAACTGATTGAAGAACGCCAGCAAGCTATTCACGCTGCTGACGATCTCCCGAGCGTACCTGTGTGGTACGGTGGGAGGCGTGTAAACATAAATTATTATTAGTAGTAGGCAGCCAAATTTTAGATTTATAAAATGTATGTAAACTACTGATCTGATTTCTGATCACATGTGTAATGTATTATCTAACTTATGGCAATGAAGCCTATGCATGATTTAGTAAGCGTAAAGGAAAAAGTATAACAGTATTACATACAAAGATGTGGTCAGGTTCCGTGATACAGTGATATAGAATCCAATACCAGCACAGTGCGCTTAGACCCTCAGCTAAGTATATTGCTTTTTTAGAAGGCATAGGAGGTGGCACTCGGTACGTCCAAACCCTGTAATGAAAAATTATTTTGTTACTACTAAATGTAATACTATCTAAGTCATTAGATGTTTGTATCTATGTATGATGAAGTTATGACTGAAAATACATTAAAAAAATATAAACATTGTAGTGTAGTGTAGTGTGGTAGTGTGAGCAGTAAAATGCTGCTCCCTTTTTTGAAGTCGGTAAACAATGCTTGAGTATGGAGGTTTATATCTTGTTAATGACATCAACTTTTACACCTACAAGTTAAAGCTAAAAGCTTAGTTAGTTATCCACTACATATTGGTTTTCAATAATAAAAAATTAAATGATTTTTCTGATGCTTAGCTTACAGTACCAGGCTTCACGCACTCTATGTATTTGCGCGCTATAAGCACCTACTCGCCGCGGAACCTCCAATACCGCTTGTATACTTTATTCAGTCGGGTATGCTTTAGTACATATTTTTATCTTTAGTCGGGTTCTCAACACCCTTCCACGTAACGTATGCATTCATTCGAATTTTGTTGGGTTAGTAAACTATGCTATTATAACTACTCCGTGTGTAGTGTATGGATGCGAATCCAACAACTCAAATAAAAACCTTTTTTTTCCACCTGCCTATAGATGAAGAAAGGTATGTAATTTTGTATATTCATGTTTGTTAAATAATGTTACCTACCTACAAACTTCGTCTATGTATTCTTTTATTGTTTCATACTATATTGAGACTTAAAAAAATTTTGGCTTCATTATTTAGGTTAGGCTACTTTACTAAATAAAAGCAATCTGCCTTTATAACTAGCGGGGTCCAGTACCGTAGTCACCTGGAAGACAACGTCAAGTTGGCATCTAAGAAACTTGGAGTGCTTAACAGGGCGAAGCAGTACTTCACTGCGGAGCAAAGACTTCTTCTTTATAAGTCGCGAGTCCGGCCCCAGATGGAGTACTGCTGTAACCTTTTTGCCGGAGCACCTAGATACCAACTTGACCCGTTCGACTCGGTGCAAAGACGGGCGCTGAGGACCGTCGACGATCCCATACTTACAGGCAGTGTTAACCTTAGGAGAGATTTCGCCTCCCTGTGCGTTTTCTACCGCCTTTATAACGGGGTGTGTTCAGAAGAATTGTTTGATATGATGCCCACGGCCACATTCTATCATCACACCGCTCGCCACAGACAGGTAATTCATCCTCACACGTTGCGACCGGAAACGGTGCATACAGTTAGATATGAAAGGCACTCCATTCCGCGCACCCTCAGGCTGTGGAATGATCTCCCTGCTGTGGTTTTCCCAAGCGACTACAATATGGGGTTCTTCAAGAAGGGCATTAGGTTTTTACAGAGTCGGCAGCGCGAGTGTGATGCCCCTGGTGTTGCACACGTCCATAGGCCAATATGTTTTGTTTTGTAGACAGTAACAGTTCAGAAGACAGTGTTCAATACCCTGGGCTGCAAGCAAGTATACACCAAGCGTACAATGATGAATATGCATCTATGAAGTTAAGCCTCGGTGGAAAGTAGGCCTAATTCGTACAAGGTTGAATTTCCAGGCAGTGATTCATGTACCAACTATTAGGTAAACTATGCTAGTACTAGCAGCTAAAACCAAAGAATATGTACAATAGTAGGTATATAGGGCTAAAACATCATCCAGGGCAACAACATAGGGCATCAACCAGACTGTGGTCATGTCTGGTTGATGCATTATTATTGTTGGAAACAGACTGAATACAGAATTCACCTTGTTTATGTATATTTAATACTAGCTGTGCCCGCAATTTCGCCCGTAGGAATTGAGATCTCTCGTTTTTTTCTTGCATTAAAGTAGCCTATGTTGCGCCTTGTAATAATAGCTTTCTATTAGGGAAACCCCGCCGTTCCAGAGATTACCTGATACGAACAGAGAGAAGTTAAAACAAATGGTTTTTGTTGTAAGTAATGTGCATACATACATTCAAAAACTTATTTTAATGATACAAATGGACACTTCAATTTTATTTATTTGTATAAATTATAAACCAATTTCAGAGGCACATTTTTATTCTATAAATCTTCATATTTAGGTGTTTAGGCTACTTTAGCTCAAATTCAGTTATATTAGGGTACATACTGAAACTTTTAAAAATGTGATCTTCAGACCCTGTATTAGAGACCAACACTGGGACCTACCTGTCGTAATGCAATAAGTATTGACAATGTACATAAGAAACCTACATGCCTAATAAATCATTTATTATTTATTCTTGGCAAAGGATAGTGACATAACTCACCCATGGCCAGCATTTCTTTTAATTTGTTTTACATTATTGGCAGCGTTCTTTGCACAATGAAGAAGAATTGCTCTTGAAACTAATGTTTTTCCTAACATTGTCTTAGAATTTAATTAAAATAGAATATTTATCTATTTTCTTGGTGCTCCTGAAAAATCAAAATTATGACATACAATAGGCTTGTGAAAAAAATATCGATACGTATTACGATATTTTGTACGAACTATAATCGGATCATTTTTGTTGAGTCGCACAAATCGACTGAACTCCGTGGAATGGCTTGCCTTATATTTTTGTACATTTTTAAGCTGTCGCGGAAATGTTGTTATGAAGCCTAAATGAAATAATCTTCTTATTAGGAAAACAATCTCAAGATCATTGCTTCTGTATTTTATGAGTAATCAATATGTCTATCGCAGTCTACTGCTAAACGTAGGCTTCTCGCAATGTGCACCGCAGCACCCGATCCCCCGTTTTTCGCATCTAGTTTATACTAGCTATCTTTGCCAGTTCATCGCTCTATGAGTGGCACAGAGTCCTGATGAGTGGTTTAGATTACCAACTCGTGATCCTCTAGCACTAGTTTAATCCGACGGTCATCGATATTTCGATATGTGGCTAGCCTAACACGAAGCAGAAGAAATGAAGTATCGATATATAATCTATACTTCTGGGCACTTCAAACTTCCCTAACAGAGAAAAATAAATTTAGGCACGATGCGTTCCAGTTCAAAGCGTAACGTTCCTAAAGCGTAATATTATGTAATCTGTGGGCGTAGGGGCTACGTATTATAACAAACCTTATTTTAACTATTTTCAACTTAACTACGGTTGATACGGCACTTATGTTACCTATTTGAATCACTTGCCGTGTTGGGTCGCCCACCCAATACGGCCACGGTAACTTTATGACCTAATTACATGTTAGTATTTTTTGGGTGTATTATTTCACTTACTCATTTAGTCTACAAATAGTGACCACTAATAAATCTACAGTCCTACTAAAGTACGACAATACGGTTTACTTTTTTGAAACCTGTCGTGTTTGGCATGCGGATATCTATGCCATATGACCGTAGTTATTTTGAAAATATTTAAACAACTTTAGTTTTAATGATACGTAACTGCACTTAGGCATTGATCAATTTCGTGTTACATCATATAATTGTCATGAACACGAAGAGTTAACTGTCTATAATAGCTAAAAGCAGGGATGGTTCGCGAAGTTATCTACCTATAATAATATAGCAATAATTGAATATAGTTTTCAAAGAAAATTATTTTCTATTACATGGATTATTACTACGGGCTTCTGTAAATAATGAATACAACAAATCATTTTTATCAATTTTTTACATAAATTTTCAAGCAATTATATTACATAAATTATTTTATCGATTAGATGAAGTTGTCGATACGTTTATAAATGACCTAAATAAGATAGATCAGATACCACTAAACAATATCAAAAAAGCTTGGATATATGACAACTACTTAACATCACGTCTGACTTGGCCTTTTCTGGTGTATGAATTCGGTAAAACCTTACTGGCGAAAATAGATGCAACTGTCATAAAATCGCTAAAATAATGGCTTGGACTAGCGCACTCTGCTGATTCCTCTGCTCTATTTAGGGATCAAAATAATTTTGGGATGAAACTTAAGAAACCATCCTCCGATATCCCTCTATCCTCCCTCTATAAACATCTTAGAGTTACCAAAGCCCACATCTTAGGAAAATCCCAAGATGTCACAATCAGGGCACTCCCGAAAGATAATAACGCGTCCGAGCTTGAATCTAGACTTCTATTCCATAAACGATTTATGATAGGGGCCCAGTCAAACAGAGTGGGGTTGGGAGTACGAGAGCCAGAAAGGGACCAGGATATACTTAAGTCCTTTCTAAAACAAGACGAAAATGATAAATATCGAGTGCACGCGATGAATTTGGAAATCCAAAATGAATGGTTGACAATGGGAGAGTTCTGCATACCGATGGCCTTAAAGTGGCGCACCTTGATCTATGACTGGTCGCCGGCCCTGTTAAAATTTTATCTTAACGCCTTTCAGATGACCCTCCCAGACCAGAGTAATCTGGTAAGGTGGGGGAAGGCCACAGAAAAACAATGTTATACTTGTGGTGGGGCAATAGGGACGGCTAGACACATATTAGTAGGATGTAGGGTGCTTCTCGATAGAGGCCATTACTCACGCCGCCACGATAAGGTGCTTATCATCATACGTGAAGCAATGAGTCTGGCAGTAGCTAGAGCCCAAAAAGGATTGACTACTAACAGACGTCATATCAACTTTGTGTCTGAAGGTTCATCCATAACACCCAGGAACAAACCTTATTCAATCTTAGATACTGCCCCAGATTGGACTCTCCAAATCGACACGTATGAAAAGCACTACAAAATTCCGGAGGATGTTGGGGTTTCGTCATCTAGACCTGACATATTCCTATATTCTAAGAGGTTAAAACATGTGGTTCTTGTGGAACTTACTGTACCGTGGGAAACAAATATACCGAAGGACCACACAATAAAGAAAAATAAATACTATGATCTCACAAACGAATTAATCAAAAACGGTTACGTGGTTAATTTGTATGCAGTGGAAGTGGGAGCGAGAGGTATACCAGCAAAATCTCTCTATAACCTACTTAAAGATCTAGGCCTATCGAGAGCTACAATAAGCTCATTACTAGGACGAATGTCTAAAGCGGCACTAGTAGGTTCGTATCAAATTTGGTTAGGCAGGGAGGGGAACTTGGGTAGTGAAGGTGAGTGTTGATGTACATCAACAAAAGGGGCCCCTTCTAAACCTACACTTGGGTCGCAAGTCCCAGGCACTGTCCCGAGTTCCCAACTCAGCAACGCGATGGACCCGGCACCCGCACGGAGAATCCATGGATTGCTAAGATTACGGTCTCATAATAGAAAAAACAGTAATTATTAATTACCTAATCTGCGTTGGCGCTTAGGGTTGTCACGTTTATTTTTCGTTAAATATACGTATATAGGTACGGTATTCACTGGTGGTAGAAATTTGATGACACATTCGACCGGGTAGGTTACCACCGTGCACGATTGCGAATAACCCTCCATAGTAATCCAATTTCGGTATGATTGCGTTCAGGGGTCAGCAAGTGCATAGCCGGGGAGGGGATTGTGGTCGCAGCACTAGTGGGACCGGTGGGTGTCACGCGGTGCTGCGACGACAATCCTCTTCTGATGAGGCCGTCAAGCTGAGTGCCACCATTGTTACCATGGTACGTGTATGTAATGGTGACCCTCTTTCCTGAGACTTTACCTTCAGCTTACCATCAGGCGAGGTGAAGTCAAATTGACGTGTCCTAAATATTAAAAAAATACCAATGGACGTATCTTAAATAGCACTTTCCGAAATTATTTATTATTAAAACAGCACCCTCTTAGTTTACGAGTAAAAAATAAATAAAGATACTACCTGCTACACCGTCTATATCACTTGAAATACTTCGAATTTCGTACTTTTTGCACAGTGGAAAAACTGCACCCTACTCGAAACTATTTTATAAAATGCTAATTTCATAAAATGCATTAGTTATTGCAACAAACAAATAAAACGTAATCAGTCAATTGCCGAAGGCGCGTGGCACGTTTGCGCATGCGCAGGCCATACATCTAGAGCTACCTCACCCTAGTCATTGGTTTAGGTTAGGTTAGAACTGAGACCACAACGCACGAGCCGAGCGAGCGAAGCGAGCGTGCCTCGGCAGCGGCCGGCGAAGTGCCAGAACCGAATCTGTCTTATAGTTACGAGGGTCAAACTGAAAGTTCTTAGAACTGGCCACTTATAAACAATATAATAAAAAAATAATTCTAAAATTTGAAAATAGAACTCTTTGCCAATATTACTGAGTATATATTTCATTCATTTATCATTTGTTTTACGATTTGGCGGCAAATTGAAAATTGTCTGTGTCACGTTAACATGAATTTAACACGAGAAAATTTTCGTGCAATGATTTTTTATGACTTTCGATGTCATTTAAGTCAACAAGAAAGTTATGATAGACTACGATTGGCCTTTCACGATGAAGCCCCATCTCGTGCGACTGTTTACAACTGGTTTAATGAGTTTAAACGTGGTCGCACTAATCTCACTGATGATTTACGTGAGGGACGGCCTTCTACGGCGACGACTGAAAATAACATCTGTGTTGTGCGGCGTATGATAGAGACTGACAAAAGAGTGACCTATCAGCAGATTCGGACAAGCTTAGGCATCGGTATGAGTCAAGTGCACAAAATCCTCCACGAACATTTAGCGGTCAGGAAGCTTTGCGCCCGGTGGATACCTCATAATTTGACTGAGGCTCAAAAACTCCATCGTGTGGATTGGTGCCGTAAAATGATTGAAAGATTTAACGGAGGTGACTCTAATGCTGTGTTCGACATACTAACAGGTGACGAAAGCTGGATTTACTGTTATGATCCTGAAACCAAAAGACAATCTGCTCAGTGGGTGTTTCCTTTCGAGGAGTTGCCAACTAAAGTGAAGAGAGATCGAAGTGCGGGAAAAAAAATGGTGGCCTCGTTCTTTGGAAGGATAGGTCATTTCGTAACAATTGTGTTAGAGGATCAAAAAACAGTTTCTGCAGAATGGTACACTACCAATTGTTTGCCACTTGTCTTGGAAAAAGTTCGAGAGAAACGACCTCGCAGTAGGATCCTCCTTCACCACGACAACGCCTCGTCGCACAACGCCAAGCGAACGATCGACTATTTGGCGACATCAAACGTTGAATTACTGGGTCACCCGCCGTATAGCCCCGACCTCGCGCCTTGTGATTTTTATTTATTTCCAAAAATTAAAGAAAAACTTAAAGGAAAGCGGTTTATGAATGCTGAAGAAGCGGTGGCTGCGTATCGCGATGCCATTGAAGAGACCCCTAAGGACGAGTGGGCAAAGTGCTTTTCCCAGTGGTTCCATCGCATGCAGCGGTGTATTAACGTGAATGGACAATATTTTGAAAAGATATAATAAAACTAATAACTGGCTAATGTAATCAGTTTTTGATTTTCTAAGAACTTTCAGTTTGACCCTCGTATTGGTTTAGGTACGGTTAAAAGTGCGGTATAAACTCCCAGGCCATAAAAATAACCGTAAATACGTTTGTAACGATTGAAGTTTTATGGAGGTTTTTAAATGGAGTTTATATAAATTTGAGGGGTTTTTGATGAAGTTGCAATAAAGTTAAGGGGTGATTTATGCACTGTAAAATTTAATAAAATAATGTATTTGAGACTAACTACCGGCTAGGGCGAGCAGAGATAAATAAAAAGGTCGATTACAATATATTAGATTATAATCGATGTAAGAGATCGTTACATACATTTATATTAGGTATTGGAAATAATGAATCTCGGAATGAATTCATAATAAATATTCTGCTGTGGCGTTGTTCGGTCCGTTGTGCAAAGATGGTAGTATGCACTTAGCTAGTGGACACGTGGCTTGTGGTGTTGCCGGCGTGCCAGGGTCTCCGCTGGTGTGCCTCGCTACCGCTATGATGGTGCGAAGCCCGGTGCGAAGACCCTGGAAATAGAAAAAGTGCGGGTCAGTTTGTCACTAGGTAATTACGTCCAAGTGACCCGCTAAAATAGCAGGTGAAGAGAATCTCCCAGCGGCAATGCAGCGTAGCTAGAAGCTATAATAAAAAGAATATAAGTAGGCAGCACAAGCTGGTGCCGCGACCTCTGACCGTAGGGGTCATCGGTGCCTCGTGGCACTAATTAGGTAGGCTGAAATAGCACACAGAATAAAACAAAATATATCAAGCCATGCATTTTATAGCAGGCAATAGGCTGCACCGCTGGAAAGTCTTCACCTGTAGAAAGAAGTAGGAAATGTTGATCTCAAAACTTACCCGGAGCCGACAGCAGTTGGCCACGGGGTCAAAGTGACTTTCCTCGGCGAAGGTTACCAAGGAAAGGAACGATTTAAGAGCCGTCAGTTAATAACTGGGCTAGTGTTGTCCAATCTCGCTTGCACAACCATAGATAATTAGTTAATAAGTTATCGAAACATACTAAAATATCGATTAATTTATGAATATAATTCTTATTTGATTTCTAAAGAATCCACAACGTTACACGTTATTATCTATATACGTTAAATTTGTTCAAAATATTTATATTTATTTAGTAATTAAGGAAAGTGGAGCTGTTACAAACTGTACTTGAGCAATTATAAAAGCAACTTGAGCAGTTTTTTAACACTTTGAGCAATTTAAAATATTGTATATATCAAAATATATAGGAGTTTGAAAGTACGGATAAATGAATTTTTTTTCAACGACTTTATTGATTTTTAATTAAATAATTTAAGGTGAGCAATTTTAAAGGACAACGTAAGCTATTGAAAATCTGAAGCAGAAAAGAAAGCGCAGATAAGGTTAGGTTAGGTTATTATTATTTATTATTAGGTTACGTTTTATTTGTTTGTTGAAATAACTAATGCATTTTATGAAATTCTAATGATAGTGCAGGTAGTTTCGAGTAGGGTGCAGTTTTTCACTGTGCAAAAAGTACGGAATTCGAAGTATTTCAAGTGATATAGACGGTGTAGCATGTAGTATGTTTATTTATTTTTTACTCGTAAACTAAGAGGGTGCTGTTTTAATAATAAATAAATTTGGAAAGTGCTATTTAAGATACGTCGATTGGTATTTTTTTTTATATCTCAAATTTACAGGCTGGGGTGGGGGGAGGGCTCAATGTGGGTATCAAATGAAAGGGCTGGACTAGTAGAATACTATGACAAATTTCGAATCCAATTTTTTTTTTTATGTTTAGGACTCGTCAATTTGACTTCACCTCGCCTGATGGTAAGCTGAAGGTAAAGTCTCAGGAAAGAGGGTCACCATTACATACACGTACCATGTTAACAATGGTGACACTCAGCTTGACGGCCTCATCAGAAGAGGATTGTCGTCGCAGCACCGCGTGAACCCCACCGGTCCCACTAGTGCTGCGACCACAATCCCCCTGCCCGGCTATGCATTTGCTGACCCCTGAACGCAATCAAACCGAAATTGGATTACTATGGAGGGTTTTTCGCAATCGTGCACGGTGGTACCTTTTTTTTTTCGTGCGGAAATTCCTTCGGATACCCCTCCGCCGGCCAGCGGGGGCGGTTATGTCGGGCTTGAACTGACTAAAACCGCACGCCGTCTCGGGTCTTCAGACGCCGGGGTGTAAGGTTGCCCATAGAGCATATCCCTCGCACCCCCACTGACCTTGGGCCATCTCCGGTTTCGAGATCGCCCCCTCGGGAGTGCACGGTGGTACTGTGGTGTCTGAACCTCATTTCACACCACGATGCGGTTACCTGGCCATTATGTGTCAGAGTTTAAATAAAACTATTGTATCACTTTAAAATTTGAATGAGGAACGATAAAAAACAATCGCTGCCTGGACATTCGGGATCTGAACGGGCCTAGTGGGGCCGTTCCGATTGAAGCTGAGAAAAGTATCTTGGGAAGAACCCCGCTTTAAGCCCTATCCTTGGGCCGAGTCCGCGATATACGTCCCAGTTCGCTAATAAAAGTTAAAAGAACCGCGTAAAGTCCCTAATAATATAAGTAGGAAGTGCAAGTGGTATAAAAATAAATAACATATTATCCTATTTGATCGTTGTAATTTCATCACTTCATACACGCGTGGTACTCAACCCCCTGAGTACCACAGCTTTTGGTGGAGGCGCCGGTTTCCATAGAATTCGGTGGAAAAACGCCGGTTTCCACAGGAGGTGGAAACGCCAACGTTCTGCAGTTGGCAGTGGATTGATCGACCCCGTACCTTGAGAAGGAAGACGTCGTGCAATATTGGATCGACGCCTTAAACAGATAACAAATTTGAATTTATTATATATATTGTATTACTACCATTAAGATGGCCGAATCAAAGAAATTTGGTGGCACTGACGGTGTCTCATTCCAAAGTTTTTTGAGAGACTTCAATGTCGTATTCGCCATAAATAAATTTATGTTGGCTGACAAAGCCACAATATTAGCTGCCTACCTCGAGGGCGCAGCATTACACTTTTACAAGTCGATTTTTAACGAAGAGTTAACTTTCGAACAAGTGTGCTCACTGTTAGAAGAAGAGTTTCCTTCCCATGGCGATGATTTAGAGTTGTTCTATTCAGCGTATCAAGCCAAAGAGGAGAACTTGGTTACCTATTGGTACAGATTGTGTAACTTGGCTACTAAAGCGAAGGTTACCGATGATAAAAAGATAATAAGTAGATTTCTGAAGTCAATGTCGCCAAGATTTCGAAATATTTTAGCGGCAAGGGTGTACAGCGATAAAAAAGAACTCCGCGACGCGCTGTTGCAATTATCGGAAGTACAACCCGACGTGCAGGGGGATAGAATACAGAATTTACCTACGAACCCTCCACAAGGATATAACCGTCAAGTCGGATTCCATAACCGCTACGGGAATAGAGGAGACACGACATCTTACGATGTACGTCAAGCTCCGTCATCGTCGAGTCCACGGGATGAAGGGGACAATTTCCGCACTCCGAGATACAACCTAAGACCTCGGAACATTGCTAACACTAATGTTTTCCCCAGTAACCCGAATTCTTCGGGATCTAACAGAAGAGATACTCCAACTTCGAGCCGACAGTTTTTCCGGCCTCGAGAGAGAAATATAATGAGCATGGAGCATATCGAGTCTGCGAGTGCAGATCAGCGTTACAACGAAAGCAGTTTTTCTGGTCAGTTGTCGCCATTTATTAAAGTTACAATTAATAATTCTGACATCGAAGCATTACTTGATACTGGAGCAACAGTAAATGCTATGAGCAAAGCTTTAGCTAGAAGCTTGAACCTACAAATAAAACCGTCAACGTCGTTGACGCACATCAGAAGCATAACTGGTTCTTCGGCAACTATCTGCGGTGAAGTCAACGTGAACATGATTTTAGCGAACATTTTAGTTAGAGTGAATTTCATTGTATTAAATAACATTGAATTAGATTTAGTCTTAGGTCAATCGTTCATGTTTGCTAATGCTGTATCAATTGATTTCAGAAAGAACTGTTTATGGATTAGGGGCTTCAAAGTAAATTGGACACGCAGATATGATGATAAAACCGTGAGTAAGGCTTCAAGGTGCACATCGTTAAATATTATAAACACAAATAATATGTTATTTAATTATAAAGCAATAAATGAAACCATTGATTATTACCCTAAGCGTAGTTTTAATAATGAAATATTTAAGTATGAAGAATCCAAGCAATTAATCGATGGGGGCATCCCAGCGAACAAAAGGAATCGTTTGGTGCAAGCAGTACAAGACTGCGAGAATGGAGCCACGTTCGACAACGGTAGCACGGGCGGATGCGGATTGTCAGATGATATTCCTGTGCATACAGCTCCGTACAGGTCAGCTACGGAACGATCAGACTTGGTGAAGGATCGAATACAAGATGTGGATTTCGACGTCGTACATCGTTCCGGGAAGAGCAATATTGTTGCTGATTACCCAAGTCGTTATCCTTTAAAGATAGAGGTTGACGATATAAACACACCAGTATCGGATGATATAGAGATGCATAACATCAGCACCGATACAGTGGTAGTAAAACAGTGCGCAGATCTTTTCTGTAGATCACTAAGCAATGGCTTAACAAATAATGATGCAACAAACTACAAAGGATTTTTATTAAAGAAAAATGTTGTGCTGCCGAGAGAACTACTGAAGACAACTCTCGAGGAACTACATGATCATCCATGGTCCGGAGGTCACTTCGGAATCGCGAAGACGTTGTCGAGGTTCCGTAATGGGTTTTTCGTGCCCAAAGCTGTAAACATGGTGTCATTTGCATATAATGCCACGAAGCATACAGGTATGTCTCCACACATGTTGTTGTTCGCACGAGAGCCGATTCTGCAATCAAACTTCGAAGTAAATCAAGAGTCTACGAACGAGTCATATGCGTCCAGACATGCACGTGCAAATTATCTCGTGCAACGAGCAAAGGTGAATATAAGAAACGCACAAAGGAGGCAGAAAGCTTACTACGACAAGGTGAAATTCGTGGTATACCGACCAGGTCAGCTGGTTCTGATATACAGTCCAAGACGTATTTCGGGAAGGAGTAAGAAACTTTGTAAGCCGTACAAAGGGCTGTTTATTATTATCAGGAGAATTTCAAACACCAACTATGTCGTGGGGAAAATGAATAACTCATCATGGCAAGATATTATACATACCAATTTTCTAAAACCATTTATCAACAGAAGATGCGTTATTTAAGTAAAATATGTGTAAATGTCATTATATTTATTTGACGTTGAATGTCGTGTGGACATGATTATTTTTTTTTTTTGTATTTTATGTGTGATACTAATAAAGAGGCTAGATAAATAAAGGTTGAATATTTTATTAATTGTTATGTATAATGATAGTTCAAAGGTAATTATCGATGGTTTCGTATAACTTTATTGACGTTTTAAAGTTCAATTTCAAACAGATCTATGTGCAAGTTGGATCCTAGGATTGTTTTCTTTTACAGATGCCTATCTGCGTGACCATAACTCTTATTTAAGATATGTTGTATAATAGGAGATAATGTATTGTGTGTAACATTATATTCATAATATGCGTTCTCTGTTTATTTCATATTGCTGCGCTGCTGAAGATAAATAGATTTGTTTTGTTTTTATGTTCGTGATGTTCTAGCGTAGGAGTTAGGCAATTATTTTTTGTACAATATTGAGAGTTTGATCTAAACTTTGTAAGAGAGTCAAATCGTTCTGGACATAAGCGCCGACGATGATTGAAAGTTAGTTTTCGATCAGACTTTTCTTTATAGAGTAAGTTCTTTCTCTTTAGTGTTGTTTTAAAAAATAATTTAGTAATGTGTAGGCGACATAAATAATTTTATGTCATCTTTCTTTTTAGTTAGGTAGGTCTTAAAAGTACTGTGTTACTAAGTCCTTTCAGGGCAAACCTTAAAATGTATCGGCAAGTGATACCAATAACTTTTCTTTGATGAGGCTGATTGTGGTCAGGTTTCTTTTAACCTGGGTTTTTGCCTGGCCAAGAATGAAGCAATTTTTCTTTGTTCGTGTTTTTCAGTATTTATTACAGTTTAATTGCTATAATTTGAAATTCTACTATCGTTTACTAATTATTATAAAGATTGCTTCGTTATTCCCATTGTAAGGGACAATTCGCATAAATTTTTTTTTGTGTCCCAGATTTAGAATGCCTAGGGAATCAGGCTGTCACATAAATGACCATTAAGGGCGTAGCTGATGTGGTGTCTGAACCTCATTTCACACCACGATGCGGTTACCTGGCCATTATGTGTCAGAGTTTAAATAAAACTATTGTATCACTTTAAAATTTGAATGAGGAACGATAAAAAACAATCGCTGCCTGGACATTCGGGATCTGAACGGGCCTAGTGGGGCCGTTCCGATTGAAGCTGAGAAAAGTATCTTGGGAAGAACCCCGCTTTAAGCCCTATCCTTGGGCCGAGTCCGCGATATACGTCCCAGTTCGCTAATAAAAGTTAAAAGAACCGCGTAAAGTCCCTAATAATATAAGTAGGAAGTGCAAGTGGTATAAAAATAAATAACATATTATCCTATTTGATCGTTGTAATTTCATCACTTCATACACGCGTGGTACTCAACCCCCTGAGTACCACAGTACCTACCCGGCCGAATTTTGTGACAAATTTGGGTCATCAAATTTCTATCAAGATGGCCGCACCACTAGGCGAATTACCTTCATTTTTTTTCACAAATTCCTCAATATGGGTATCAAATGAAAGGGTTTGAACAGTAGAATAATGTACACTAACAGACTTCAAATCCAAAATGGCTGCCGCCACAAAACGGCGGATTTCAGATTCTTTCACAACTCCTTCAATATGGTTATTGAATGTAAGGGCGTTAAATGAAATGAAAAAATGAGGTTTGTACATAAAAGCCTTTTTAAATATTTAGTAATTAAATACATTAGGAAATTGCATTAATTTATGAAAAAGTTATAAATTTGATACAGAAAAAAAATTCCTCCGGTTTCTTTCTATTCGAAATGCTTTATTATTAGCGGTTAAAGGGAAGTATATTCTCATTCGTATATATAAGATAAAGATAAAGATAAAATATTCTTTATTGTACACCATAAAAGTATTTCTATATAAATAATATTCGACTTAAGTTTAATGTACAATGGGCGGCCTTATCGCTAACAGCGATCTCTTCCAGGCAACCTTTGGATGGATAGAAACCAAAAGAGATGATAAGGGTAGTGTACAATGAACAATAAAAAGAAGAAAAAATGATAAATATGTTAGATAAATAAACAAAATTACATATAGATCAGTTGTATTCAATATATATAATACAAAATATTTACATAATTATACCTATACTATCCATATAGTCCGGTATATATATAAGATAGTCACCTAACGGGAGATGGACAGATAGTGATCTTTTAACAGTTTTTTAAAAGACACCAATTACTGTGCTCTCTTTATATATAGTGGCAGTGCATTCCAAAGGCGAACTGCCTGAATAGTGAAAGATTTATCGAAGAATCTTGTAGAATGTACAGAAAATTTCAGACTGGAAATCAGTCTCAAATTTTCTGATGACCTCAGAAATCTTGAATGTGTGTCACGAAGGAACTTGAACCGTTCTTTGAGATAAAGGGGTGTACAAGGATTAAACAATATGCTGTATAGTAAAGAAAGTATATGAGTATTCCTTCGAAAGCGAATTGGGAGCCACTTGAGTTTGTTACGGTCGTACATACATACATACATATAGTCACGCCTCTTTCCCATTGGGGTAGGCAGAGACAACATCTTTCCACTTGCTACGATGTTGCCATACGCCTTCCGCTTCTTCTACTTTCATGATTGTTTTCATACATGCACGCCGGTTAGGGGTAGGTACTTCTGACTTGGCCTTTCCTCAAAACGTCCTCGATCTGATTGGCATACGTACGCCTAGGTCGACATTTACCGGGTTGCCCAGTATCCCTCGCCTCATAAATCTGTTTCGTTAATCTCCTTTCATCCATCCTCTCTACATGACCGAACCATCTATTAGGCGGAGTCATCAAAAAACAATGTTTAAAAATGACTGTAAAGTTATTCATTGTTTCCGTAGTTTGCAAGAATTGCGGTAGATGGCTCCAGCGTCGCCTTAAGACGTATATAATATATCGGAGAATTTCGAATATCTGGAACGTGTTTAGATAGCTCAGCTGGTCAGAGCATTCCCCCTGTAAGGGACTGATCGCGGGTTCAAGTCGCGTTCTAGATGTTCTCTTTTCCCGATCTAAATCTTTAGAAAAAGTAAGCATACAAAATGCTTAAAAATTTAATTGAACTCTTTGACTTGTTCTACTGTTTATCCTTCAATCAGAATTCTACAATATGTCATGTTTTCTTCGCTTTCAAAAATCATCACTTTCGTCTTACTTAGGTACATTTATTTTCATTCCTTTAATTGCTTCTTAAGGCCCTCCTCCTGTTCCGATGATGCCAAAATTGCGTTCAAGAGGCATTTGACGGTCAAGTCATTCATTCTTAATCCATACGCACTCTTTCAGTTCTTTCAAGCAATCGTCTATAAATAAGTTAAACAGTCCCGGCGATGCCACACATCCCTGTCTAACACGTTTTTCGATGTTTAACCAGTCTGTGCAAGCTCCGTTTATCCTGACCTTGTGTCAGGATAAACTGGAACCCTCATAGAGAGATCTCAGTGCTCGTATCAAGCTGCCGCTCACCCCATTCATAGACAATGTTGACCACAATTCATACCTCACCACTCTATCATAGGCCTTTTCCAAATCTACGAAAGCGCAATAGACTTTTTGGTTGTGAGCCAAAAATGTCTCGGCTACACTTCGTAGGGAAAAGACCTGATCCATACATCCCCTTCCTTTCCTAAATCCCGCTTGTACATCCCACAACTTTTCATCAAGACTTTTACATAGGTAGTTTGCCGACGATGCTGAGTAAGCTAATGCCTCGGTAATTCTTACAGTCTTGCTGTGACCCTTTTCCTTTATACAGCGGTACGATGACGGCTTTGCACCAGTCTCCTGGTATACAGCCGCTTTTCCAGCAAAGGCTAAAAAGGAGGTACAGCTGACTAGCTACCATGCCCTGTCCAGCTCTCAGCATCTCGGCCTTAATCCTGTCACAGCCTGTAGCCTTGCGCAATTTCATGCTGTTCAACGCTTCCACAATCTCTTTCATACTGATATCACTCTCATCATCTACATCTCTCAAGTCCCGGGGAAGAACTTGTGCCGGCACATTTTTCTCAAATAGGCTTTCTAAATATTCCTTCCATCTCTTTAGCACGCATTCTTTTCCACTCAGGAAACTTCCGTCCTGTTTTCTGATTTTGTCCAGTTGTGAAGTCGTATTTGCACCTCTGGATGTTCTTATTGCCTTCCAGAAGAACTTTCTGTTCTGCTGGAAGTTGTCAGATAACCTTCTACTAAACTCATCTCTGTCACTCTCCTTCTTTCTTTTATACAACCTCTTTTACCACAGTTTTGTACCTCTTATACTCATCCTTTGCCAATTTTACCTCTTCATCCGTTGCTTTCTGCACTCTTTGATTGGCTCGTACCGCCAACCATTTCACCCAAGCTTTCTTCTTCTCCGACACTGCCTTACGGACTTCTAAACACACAGTCTTTAGTTTCCACCCTTTTCTTATCTTGCATACACCACACGCTTCAACAGCAACTTCCACAAATCCCTCCTTAAACAACTTCCTTCCTTCCTTCTTCAATCTCGCTTATTTTGTTCAAATTATGAAACTTCTTTCTCAATATACTCATAAACTCCTATTTTATACCTTTCTCTTGCAAATTCTTACCTTTTATGCGCTCTAGTACACTAATGGACTCATACACACGATGCCGCCACCGCTTAAATAGGCCTCTGATTCGGCTGACCACCAGGAAGTGGTCTGTGTCAATTCCAACACCGCGGTAAGCCCGGGTATCTAGCACTTTCTCAATCGTACATCCACAATTACAAAGTCAATCATACTACTCCGATTTCTTTCTTCTCTAGTATACAAATGAATCTTTTTGTGGTCGAACATCGTGTTTGTTACCACCAGATTCATTTCCAAACATATTTCTAGCAGACTTTCACCGTTTTCATTCACTCTTTCATCGCCAAATTTTCCCACCACACTCTCATATCCATCACGTTTCACTTCCACCCAACTATTAAAATTACTCAGGACATCTTTTACACTAGCCCAAAAGGCCTGCCTCTCAGTCTGGGCTCTCGAGGACCGGGCCACGCCGCATCTTGTGGAGCATATACCCCTACAACGAAGATGCAAGTAAGGCCAACCTTCAACCTCACCCAGAGGAGTCTTGGGCTCACACATTCAAAATCAGTCAGACATTCATTTCTGGCGGAAAGTAGTACACCAACCTCCTTGCTGGCTCTGCTGGATTCCGACACTCCTGACTAATAGGCTGTGTACTGCTCATGCGTGGTGGACCTTTCCGCTTTGTCTCATTCACACATAGAACATCTAGATGTCTTTTACTCATCATCTCACATACTTCCTCAATTTTATCATTCATGCTTCCTCTAACATTCAGTGTAGCAAAGTGGCTGTCCGTAGGCCACTTTTCGCCCCCTCTGGAAACGAAACGTGACGGGTTGCGAACCACGTCGCCGTCATTTCGGAAGTTATTAATATCCATAGCGTTCCCACGAGTAGCTAGGGAAATATGTGGTCCACCCAGACAGAGCCCCGCATATCTGGGTATGGTAAGCTAATGTGTGCGTGGCAGCGCGTGCCTACACGGCGCTCTGCACACGCTCACACATCTAAACCGGCAGCAGCCCATTTCTATGAAGATAACATACTGCTTATACTACCTCCATTACCGGCACCCCTCGCCCCCTAGTCTCTCCACTGTGCTAATCCTGTGCCTATCCTAATCCTGAGTTAACTGAAATCTAGGTCCCTCTCGCCACAGCAAAATATTGGTTGGAAGCTGCCACACCTCTTCCCAAAGTAGGAACAGGGGCGTCGCCACTTCTGTTGCCTAGGATCCACTACGAGGAGGGGTTTCTTGACAAACACTAGCTCTGAGAATAGACTCACAAAAAACCAAACCCCGCGAACACTGCTGAAAAATAAAGCAGAGCTATTTGATTTTATTGTCCAAAATAATATGAAAAAAAAAAACATTTCCTTTGTCTGTAACGTAAAAAATGTATGAGCACATAATAAGCTTAAGTACGAAGTATTTTTATTTTGGTAATATAAAACACAATTATTGATATTACCTACAACTAATCAACAAATTAAAATTCTCACTAGACGTAATATAACTAAAATAAATTTGATTCTATTTATGTTTGTGGTTGATTCTGGCAACAAGGTTTGTTAACAGTTCCATCTCCTAATATCGCGTTGTCATCATATGGTATATTGTCGAACTTGGCTGTCTCACTGGTAATTTTGGCCTCTGAAAATGAAAATATAAGAATGAAATATACTATAAATACTGAGTTTAATAAAATGACGTGGCTAGATACTTTCAATAGCGGTGAACATGGTCCGACACAGACCTTCAGCTGGCCAACTCATACCCTGTTCAACAAAATATAGGAGCGGAGTGTAGAGAGGATAAAACTCTCTTTTAAAAAGAATTCTTATGAGAAATTCATCCAGGTAAGTAAGGTAAATTCTCAATAATAGGTGGTCAGATTTTGGAAAAACTGGTTTTTGTCAGTTCCACTGCAACTGTTCATCATGCCTGTGCCAAGTCGTACATGGGTGCTTCCACTAATGTTATTTTATGAAGTAATGTTATTTTCATTTTCCTCTCTACAAACTAACATTTTATATCAGGGCTGCAAGGATTCTATAAAGACTAGCTGGTGCCAGCGGCTTCACCTGGGTGGAATTCTGATCCCGTTCCCGCAACCAAGAGGGGCCCCCACCTTGTGGTGGGGACCCCTATATAAGATACACAATTCCACAATACATCTTTTTTTTTACCTCAAAAATTTTAGGCACCGTTTTCGTTTTAAAGCTCCCGGAGATGGCTTGTTTGTTTCCGACACCTCCAACAAATATTATATTTTAGCCAAACCAAGACTTGACAAATTATAAACTGAAGCCTTCCTCGAGAACCACTCTATCCATATTGGTGAAAACAGCATGAAAATAGGTGCAGTAATTTTCGAGTTTATCGCGAACAGGCAGATGCGGCTGAAGACTTTGTTTTATAATTTGTAGTGATTGCTGGACCATCATGTTTGGATTTGGATAATTGGCGTCATTACTTTAATATCTTGATGCAGAACCTGTAGTTTCTAAGTAGTTCAGTGTGCTGTTGCTAGATGGCAGTGGGTACATGGCGCAGTATTACTACAATTGTTTAAAAGTTAAGATTAAAGGTGACCTACTAACAAGTAACTTAAATAAAAGCTTGGAAAAAGTTAACCATTAATGTTGGTAAAGGTATACCCTAGGCCATCTGCGTCATGCATGTGCACGCTTGCGTGCCTGTTTCATACAATTATAAATTTTGTGGGTATTTTGTGCATTAAATACATACAATTTGCATGAAACACTACGCATGGGTGCACATGCACAAGGTAGCGGGCTCTGTATTTAAATCAATGTGAGAACCCTTACCATATATGCCTGGTTTAACTTCACATGCTTGTATAACTGTTTTTCTGAGCTGAATTTCAACATCCTCAGCAAACTTGATCATCTAAAAATAAATTCAATAGCAGGTGACATTGAGAGTTATTAGCCTGATTATCAGTATAAAAATAAACATATAAAAATCAAACTCAAATTATGTGCTCATGCTTATTGTTTGCTATATTGATTATTTACGTGGCAGTGGCAGTTATATCACAGCTGGTGGGGATGGACAGAGTAGTCCATTTGAAATGCTAAGGTCATAGTAAATGTTCCTTGTAATCCTTGTGATCATCATCATCTTCGCATTAGTCTTAATCCCAGTCGCACCCGAGGCTCTCACGCCCAATTGAAAAATTCACCCCCTGACTCCGAAGTCAGCGGGTGAATTTTTCAATTGGGCGTGTATGGCCTAATCCGGAACTATGAGGAATAGCAAAAAAACGTTCAATGGAGTTTCCGCTCCGAATTATGACTATTATTAAAATATGACTTGTCATACAATGTGGTATACTTTTGACCAAACAATAGGATTCAGATAATGTACAGGGCAAATTTTTCAATTGGGCATGGATGGCCAAATCTGAAACTATGAGGAATACTGAAAAATGCTCAATAAAGTCTCAGGCCCCATTTTGATAAAAACTTAACCTGCTTCATTGGATTTCAAAACATGTCAAAATAAAAATACATCCTGTACTATTATTTACACCATTCGATAGTTGTTTTTATTAAGGTCACATCAATGTGACTTAACCTCGCCTGATGGTAAGCTAACGTCTAAGGAGTGTGGGTCACCATTACAGTCACTGATAATGCTACAATGCTCAAAAGCAGTCACGGGGTGAATTTTTCAATTGGGCGTGTATGGCCTAATCCGGAACTATGAGGAATAGCAAAAAAAACGTTCAATGGAGTCTCCGCTCCGAATTTGATGAAAACTTAAATGGTTGCAACCATTGCATAGGGGGGGGGGGGTTGGTGTAGGCATTAGTGGGGCGTGTTCATTTTGCCAGGAACACGCACCTATAAAATACTAAGTCTGCCGGTAGCGTACGCCTAGGTATGCGGAGCTAGGCTATTTGGCGCGCACCAACAAGTGCTTCATACACGTCCACGCCATCTCTAGACTGCCGACGCGGACTAGTGATGGGCCCACTCTTTCAACTCTGTGGGTCGTTCCCCCCGGGCAATGCTGCAGTCAGCAACGAGCACCGCACTTCACATCTAACTCGTGACAGCAGTAGCTAAGTATGAAGGGCGCAGGCGAATCTTCGGCGCCATAACCGAACCATCTGGCAAAGGGAAGACAACCCAAAATTACACAACTATGGAAGCAAGACTTAAAGAGAATCTACCCCAGGAGGGTACCGGCGGAGCCGGAGAATCCCTCCCTGAGCACAACTCGGGCTGCCCCACGTATTCTGGGGGGGGCAAAGGATTGCAACCCACTACTACTTTACCGGAAAAACCAAAGAAAACGTTGACTCAACAAATCTTCCATCCAGGCCTATTCCATCGCCAGCGATCAGCGTCACTCAGTGAAATGGGTCAGAAACACATTGATGACCTACAGCTATCAGAAAGTGAACAAAATGTATACAACCCTAGTGTGCCCTGGCAACGAGTGCCAAATCAAAAAAGAAATCGGTCTCCTGAAGAAAAAGACTCAAGAAGTCATCAAGCCAAAAGGACACAGCGACGAGAGGCAACCATTAACAAACACCGAGAAATAAGTACTTCTGAACGAAATACCTCTTCGAATATAGAGACAAACAATAGCTTTGCTTTGTTAGACGTGGAAGTAGGAGAAGCTACAGCCAAGAGAACACCCAAACCACCACCAATAATTTTGTATGGTGTTGATGACCTTGCAAAACTCACCCAACTCATCGAAGAAGTTATCGAAAAGAATGATTACACCTATAAAATCGTATCCAAAAACCAGCTTATAATCTCGTCTAACACGGTTGACAAATATAAGATTTTGATCGAGCATATAAGAAGTAAAGGGCTTATAGGTCACACATTTACACGCAAAGACCAAAAATGCATGAGGATTGTTATTAAACATCTTCACTTCAGCACACCTAAAGATGCCATTATAGAAGCAGTAGAAAAAACTGGGAACAAAGTACAAGGAGAAATAGTTACTGCCCGGAAACAAGGAACCAAAGAGCCCCTAAATACATTCTTTGTCAATGTGGCTCCACATGATAATAATAAATTTGTCAAAGAAATAAAGGTCATATACAACCAGAAAGTCACTATAGAAGACCCAATAAGAAAAATGACAGTGGTGCAATGCAAAAGGTGCCAGCAATATGGGCACAGCAAAAATAACTGTATGAGACCTTACAGATGCGTAAAGTGTGCTGAGGCACATAAAACTACTACATGCACAATAAATGAAAACACTCCAGCAGTATGCGCACTATGCTCAGGAAGCCACCCTGCTAGCTACAAAGGATGCCAGGTATATAGGGAAGTCCTAGCAAGAAAGCAAATTGGAAACAAGTTTCAGCCATATCCAAAATCAAGAATCACTCTGCAAAAGCGGACTAAGAACTCTGAAAATAATGAGGCCCCTAATGACATGGATGTGATAATCATTGAGCCTGACAATCACTCCAAGACTACCCAACCGAAACATCGGCTTCCAAGCGTAAAAGAATCCTTGGGACTCTATAGTGAAGCTCTCAAAAATTCAACCAAAGCTGTAGCATACCATACAGAGACACAAAAATCATACACGAGAGATAACACAGACCAAACGGAACGACAGATACACAGGAAAGACAAAGTTGACCATACAGAGTCACAGAGAACAAATACGGAAAACCACGTTGACCATGAGTCACAAAGAACATATCTGAGAAAAATAGAATTCGGGCAAGAAAATAGATTCAGTCTAGAAGCACTTATAATGGAACAGACTGAAAGAATCGACCAACTCATTTCACAACTCAGCACAATGATGAACCTCATCATGACCCTCATCAGTAGACTTCCACAATGATGTCGTTACGTATCGCTGCCTGGAATATTAATGGCCTAACGCCAAATAAAAAAGAACTAGAAATACTGTTAAAACATAACAAACTCGACATTGGTCTAATATCCGAAACCCACCTAAATGACCGTAAGAATATTAAGATAGACAACTATGACGTATATTGTACTAATCATCCCGATACCACATCGCATGGAGGATCGGCAGTTATTGTAAAGAGTAACATCGGACACCAACTCCATAGCGAGTTTCGTGAGGACTGGATGCAGGCCACTACCATCACTATAAATACAAGCATGGGCCTCATCAATGTAAGCGCTGTATATTGTCCACCAAAGCATAAACCGAAACAACACATGTTTGACCGCTACTTTCAGAGCTTGGGAAACAGGTATATAAGTGGTGGGGACTGGAACTGTAAACATACTTATTGGGGATCAAGATTAACAAACAGTAAAGGACGTGAGTTGAAAAAATGTGTCGATAAACACAAACTTATAACACTAGGAACAGGAAAACCAACTTATTGGCCAACAGATGTCAACAGAATACCCGACCTAGTGGACTTTTTTATGGTGAAGGGACTGTCTGATGTGTATTTTGACGTGGCATCGTCGTCTGATGGCGGGTCTGACCACACCCCTGTCATAGCAACATTTAGCGTTTCGGCTATACACAGAGCACAGAGACTGGCGCTATATAATCATAAAACAGACTGGGATGCATTTGCTGAATACTTGGAAGATGAGGTTGAATTAAAGGTTAAGCTCAAGACAGAAGAAGATATAGATGAGGCAACATTCTACATCACGAATCTCATACAAGTTGCTGCGTGGCGTACCACCCCGACACTGAGCTCTTCCAACCAAGTAGATAACATACCACTGGAAATACGCAACAAGCTGGAAGAAAAACGGAGACAAAGAAGGCGATTACACACTAGCCGATCAGATGTAGACAGGTCGGAATTCAACAGAATGTCTAGAGAACTAAAAGAGTTAATCAAAGAAAATCAAAACACAACCTTTCAAGAAAAACTCTGTACACTCTCGGCTCATAAGAAGGATAATTACTCACTCTGGAAAATAACTAAGAACTTTAAAAGACCACATAACCATATACCACCTATAAGGATATCTACAAACGACCCGTGGGCTAGGAGCGGCAGTGAAAAAGCTGAACTTTTCGCTAGACACCTAAGCGAAGTCTTCAAACCAAACCAATCATCCATGACTGAGTTTGAAGAGGAAGTGGATAGAATGATCAATAGTGACCAGCAGCTATCACTACCGCTAAAACTTGTCACTCCACAAGAACTAATGCGCACAATAAGCTACCTGGAAAACAAAAAGGCTCCTGGTTTCGACCTAATAACGGGTGAAATCCTTAAAAAACTACCTAGAAAAGCAATAGTATTTTTAACAATGTTATTCAATGCCATTTTTAGAATACAGTACTACCCAAAGCTATGGAAGATATCACAAATAGTTATGATTGTAAAGCCAGGGAAACCACCAACAGAACCTAGCTCATACAGGCCTATAAGTCTTCTCCCAACAATATCTAAGGTTTTTGAAAAAACTTTTCTGCGGAGACTAAAACCAGTTCTGGACCAAAACAGAATTATACCCGATCACCAATTTGGCTTCCGGGACAAACATGCTACTGTAGAACAAGTACATCGAGTGGTTCACAAAATAAGACAATCGCTGGAGAAAAAGGAGTATTGTTCTGCAGTATTCATAGACATTCAGCAGGCATTTGATAGAGTTTGGCACAAAGGATTGTTGTACAAGCTGAAAACCCTCCTACCAAACTCATTCTATATGATCCTAAAATCTTACCTAGATCAAAGAAGATTCCAAGTAAAGTGTGAGGAAGAACTTTCAAGGCTTTATTACATCACTGCCTCTGTTCCACAAGGATCAGTGCTTGGCCAAGTCCTTTACTCAATATATACGGCAGACTTGCCTGAAACAAAAAATGTTTTAACAGCAACGTACGCAGAGATGACACTGCATGCCTTGCAAGCGATGTGAACCCGAATAACGCATCACTGAAACTACAGCAACAGCTCAATAAGGTGAACGTGTGGCTGCAGAAGTGGAGAATCAAGCCTAGCATAACTAAATCAATCCAAGTAACATTTACACTGCGAAAGGGCGACTGTCCACCTGTGCATATGGAAGACAAACCGTTACCAAGCAATAACAGCGTGAAATATCTCGGACTACATCTGGACAGACGACTTACCTGGGCTAATCATATAAAAGCCAAGAAAACAGAAGCCACATTGAAATTCAAAGAGCTATCTTGGCTTCTAGGCCAGCAATCCAGACTGACCCTCAGTAACAAATTGCTTGTTTACAAGGCCATCATACAACCAATCTGGACATATGGAATAGAACTCTGGGGCTGTGCAAGCAATTCCAACATCGAAATCCTCCAAAGATTTCAAAACATTGCACTGAGAACTATTTCAAGTGCCCACTGGTTTGTCAGAAACATGGAAATACACGATTATCTGGAGATGCCAACCGTAAAGGAAGTAATCCGTAAAAACAGTAGTAGATACAGGGAAAGGTTAAACAAACATACAAATGAACTGGCTAAGAAGCTGTTAATTCCAGGAGATGATGTAACTCGCCTAAAAAGATGGCAAATACTAGACCTAGACCAGAGAAACTAACCTAATATAAACATTTAGTTTCTACCAACACATACGGTGCCTTTCAATGGAATCGCACCCAACCCAAATTAACCTCAGAAAATATCTGATTATGGCTGATAGCCGATTGCAGATGAACGAGAACACAAAAAAAAAAAAAAAAAAAAACTCTTTCTCGTCTGTTCGATTTGGCTTATGTTGGTTTTTATGGGAGTGACTAGCTTTTGAGCCCCGAGAGGAAAGTCTGCGCCATAGTCTCATCCGTTCATCACCAGGCGTTTCGGACTGTCGTAATCAGACTGACAGTTTGATTATAAAGTCGTAAACAGAGAATGAATATAGATACAATACTAAAATAAAAAAACTGATTAATATTATTCGACTAATAGTTAGCACTAATTCAGTAGGTGACTGCCGTTTTTGATGGTTCGTCTCAAATGCTTCTCATAATACTAGAGTTTATACATATCCTTTTCAAAATATACAGCTATTAAATTATATAGTGTAAATGCAGAGTGATAAATTTGACAGTGACATATATATAGTACACCTGACACCTGAATTGTAAATGAGGCAGGGTCAAATTCAGTGTGAATATCAATTTTAGATTGCTTGAAAAAACCATATTGTTTAATAAAAATCAACGACGACCTGCTTGAACCGCACGGTGTTTCTCGTCACATCTACCTGTGTAGGTAGGGTACCAAGTATGCACTAGGGAGAATCTCCCTGAGAATATAACCGCCTCATAAATTATGATTGAAATGACACTTTATTACCTATATTGTGGTTAAAATTCATAGCCTGGCAATAAAAAAAACTATCGCTATTACTCTCTCGAATACGCTGATAGCCAGTCTTTAGATTAATTATCTGCCTTTGTTTGCTGTCAGTCCGATGTACGACAGAAAGAATGCTCGATAAAACCAAAACGAGTCGATCTTAGCCAGACTCTCTCTCTTCTTCCCGACGTGCCAACCCCAGCGCTGGGTCCTGTACTTGTTTTCTACAAAAACCTATAATCAATTTTTATGTATTCAAAACAGAATCAGTTTTAATCAGTTAAAGTCTAGGGTTGAGTGTAGATTAGAAACACAACAGACAACAGAACAACATGTGCAAGGCATTACCCTCATACAGTGCAAACAATTCCATCAAGAACCAAGGGGTCAGTACTCTTTTCTTTGCCACACCATCAAGACCTGGAATTTGTTACCATCACATGTGTTTCCATCTGCAGTCCCAGCTGCTTTTAGCAGGGCGTGAAGAAGCATCTGATGAGGCCTTCAAACTGAAGGCCACCATTGTAGCATTATCAGTGACTAATGGTGACCCACACTCCTTAGATGTTAGCTTACCATCAGGCGAGGTTAAGTCACATTGATGTGACCTTAATAAAAACAACTATTGAATGGTGTAAATAATAGTACAGGATGTATTTTTATTTTGACATGTTTTGAAATCCAATGATGCAGGTTAAGTTTTTATTAAAATGGGGCCGGAGACTTTATTGAGCATTTTTCAGTATTCCTCATAGTTTCAGATTTGGCCATCCATGCCCAATTGAAAAATTTGCCCTGTACATTATCTGTATCCTATTGTTTGGTCAAAAGTATACCACATTGTATGACAAAAGTCATATTTTGCTCTTGTTCGTACTCACTGAATAGTACATGTCCTGTATTGTGTTGAGGGAGGCTAGCTTATAGCTAGCCTTTTTTTAATAAATAAAAAACTTTACTAGCTTAGTTTTGAGTGACTGTTTCTAAGCACCTGCATCTCATCTAACTCTTATTAATATGCGATAAATTGATTGTGAATGAATAATTAGACATCCATAATAGTTATATTGACTTACAGTTTTAATAGAATCCTCATTTGTTACATTTTTATTATTCTTGAACTCTTCATTAATTTTCAACCGCCCTGCTGTTAATGCTTTTTCATCGCCAGAAAATACTTTCATACTTGTCCTATGTAATTTTTTAAAATTCTGCAGTACCTACACAGTAAATGATCATAATAAAAATTTAAAGAGGCTTGTAGGAGGGACAGAACAACAGCAATATTTTCAACCGCAGGATCACAACACTGCCAATAGTGGTATTTAGCTGCGGGATGGCTGTGAATTTATTTAGGGTGTAGGTTCGGGTGTGCTAAATGAGTATTTACAATAAAAATGACAAATATTACTTATTTTTCTACAAAAAAAAAAACCTAATATTAATTTTAGATGACTAAATTTATTTTCGTTTTGCCAATGGTTTTACTTACTAGCAATCTAAGAGAGCTCATGTTTCCGAATTCAGATATATACACAGGAAAAACAGTTCTGTAAGTTCAGTTCCGGAACTTATTATTATCAAGATAATACAGGAAATCACTTTTCATTTCAGTTTTCCCAGTTTTTCAGTTTTTCCATAGTATCATAGTACTCTGCAAGTAGGTACCTACCAAAGAGAATATAAGCACTACCATAGATTATTATATACATATGAGCACTACGTTTGGTACCTACTCTGTTGAGTTTTCCTTTTCAGCACTTTTCAGCATTACATAACAAGTGTTACCAACATATATATATAATAATCTATGGTTACCAACGCCTAAAAATATTTACCCCTGAAACAAAAGTAAAAAAACCCAGTAGGCTGGCTGGACTCACGTATCCGGAATACCTCTCTGAACTTAGAACGTCCAGAATGTCAATCAAAGTCATTATGTTCCATACACATTCCGGATAAATCAGATTTTGAATGTCTCAATTTTGTATTCCCGCACATGAATTTATCCATTTTGAATAGAGCGGCACACACAACCGGAATTCATAAACGGAATTTGTTTGTATTCCCACACAAGAATCTATCCATAAATTTGAATAGAGCGGCACATACAACCGACAATTCATAAACTGAATTTGTATTATGTCGCTAGAGCGAAAAGTAGTGCGATTAGTGTTAAATGTGTTAAAAAAATCCTCCTTCATAAAGAATTTACATGACTCGTGTTAGTGTAACATAAGACTAACTGATTGTGACCGACACAATTACCCCTTATAATAGATATAAGTGATGGGTCAGAGGCAAGGAAACTCGAGAAGACTCTTGCCTGGAGAACCCCATAAAACACTGTACAAAAACAAGTGAAGAAATTGTAATGCAAAGTTAAAAACAAAAATCTTTAGGCTATGTTGGGTCATCCCATCCTACCCATCATAAATCCTATACTTGTAAATCGGGAAATCAAAAAAATATCCCTGAAATATAAAGCCTTCAAAAATTCCAACCCACTTATTTACTCCCAAAATTTGGGCGTCCACTACTACGCTGGAAACAGTTCACATAAAATGTCAGTGCTGTCAGTGCCGTTGTCAAAGTCATAGTCAAATAATATATTAATTTTTCAAAGATGTTTGTGTATGTGACTTTTGTACATTTTTATATTGAGGGTCAAGCGTATCAGCCAACAGTAATTATGTACTTTTATATTTTTTTCCTTTATAAAAGTGATCAATCACTTAGATTATCATGTGTAAATCTTGTAAAGTATCAAATAAATGAAAGATTCCATTTTGATTCGCAGTTATATAAATACGCCAAAGCTTTGAGAAAAATCAAATTTATACTCAAACCGACAGGTGCGGCAGTGCCGTGAATTAGGCTTTAAGGACCTGTATCCAAGGCCATAATTTTTTTTTTAAAAGACCGCAGGTTGTCAGTCAGTTGTCAAATTAAAACATGCATGCATGCCTAACACAATTGTTTTGAGTATTTTACTGAACCGGTAACTGTTGATACATTACATTTTCGGATAACTATTAAAAAAATTACATACATCATCATCGTTTCAATGTACCAATACCAACCAAGCGAAAGTTCAAGATGACTCTTACAATTAACCTTTTATATTTTATTGCTTTTGTGGTTGGTTGTTAAAATAACTTACTGTAATTAATTATAATCAGGTTTTACCACGTTTTCTTCCCTAAGACGGCATTTTGTGACTTATGTTTCAGGATCTTTTGGCCGTTGGTCTGATAGTGCCATTTTTGGCCATCAAAGTACGCAACTTAGGTGGAAATGAAATACACGTTGGTCTATTGGGATCAATATATGCTGGATTCCAGTTAGGATCAGGGCCGCTTATTGTAAGAAATGAATATCAGAATGAAAATAAGAGTTAAACAATCTATATTAATGGGTAAATTTTACAGGGTAGTCTAAGTGATTTAAAAGGGCGCAAACCAGTTCTGGCAGTGGTATTGGTGATAAGTGGTCTAGCATATACATACCTTGGTATAACTAGTTCTTTATTTGTGATTCTGTTGCTCAGAAGCATATTGGGTAACTATAAAATTTATACTGAAACATACTTGCTTATTTTTGTTTTTTTTTTTATTCAACATTGTTTCAACATGATTTTAAATGTGATGAAGTTGTATTAATTTTATAATTCCAACTTATGGTAGCCAATAAAAAATATAGTAATTTCTGGCTTCTGTTGAAATTGCTTAAAAACAGCTATATATAATAATAATAGGAATATTTAGTTCTTGTTTCTGTTTAACTTTTCATAATATAAAACTTTTGCAGGTGTATTTAAACAAACCCAGGTGTTGACGAGAGCTCTAGTGCCTGATTATGAAAATAATAGATCTAAGCAAGGTGATATATATGGCAAGATGGCCGCTATATCCGGTATAGGCATAACATTAGGGCCAATGTTTGGTGGCCATATAATTGAAGACCATCCTAACCTTGGTTTCATGTTTATTGCTGGTGTTGTTGGATCTTGTTTCATTCTGAATGCATGTAAGATTCTAGCAGCTTTGATATTATATTCATTTCTGTTTTCATTAGATAATCTGGTTACATTATCAGAACTTGAAAAAATGTTAAAATTCTTTATTTTATTGACATATTGATGGCATTGTACCTTCTCAATATTTGAGGTCAATAATTAAGTTGATAGATAACTAGGATATGAGGCTGCAAGCACGAATTCAGCCTACATTAGTAAAACGGGCTATAACCATTTAAAAATGGCCTAACATACATTTTTATATACTACCAACTCTTGATGTTATAAAAAATATGTTAGGCCAATTTGCTTCCTCAACAAACCATTTTCAGACAGCATTGGCCATCTACCTAATATGTATTTGATAAAATTACAGTAAGGCTTTCCTTGATTCGCTGCCAGATATAAGTTCAGTCATTGTTGTAATGAAAATGTCATGATCCCGGTAACACTACCTTAACTAAGGGAAGAAATATTGTATCATCAAATGTAGTTACTACTGAAAATTATAATTCTTAAAAGATTTCTGTTTCAGGTATTGTTCATTTTATTCTCCCAAACCCAAGACCGGTAAGATTAAAAGCACATGCAGAAAGAGAAACTCATTTAATATATAGATTGTATTTAAACCTGCGGCAATCATTCATAGAGTTGTATAATATTAAATGGTCAAAATATTGGAATATTTTCATATTTAAAGCTTTAGTTGGTTTTGCTATGGGAACCTATTATTCAAATTATGCTTTATATCTAAGAACTCAGTATCAACTATCACCAAAATATATAGGTTATGTTATATCATTCCAAGGTGTTGTAGGTTCAGTTAGCTGTTATTTTATAGGTTTTATTAATAGTTTTTATACAAATGACAAAGATTACAGTGTGCGCAACTTCCATGTGTTTTTACTTTTAAGTGCTGCATTAGTTGGAATGATATTATCACACAATGTTCTTGTTTATTCAGTTTGTTTAATTCCATTAGCAATTGGTAATGCAATCGGCCGATTAGTAACACTAGAAATGGTTTTAAAGAGATGTGGAAAAGACCACACGGGGAAATTGATCGGGGCATCAAATAGTATCAGGTCATTGGCTGGTGTTATTGCTCCGATGGTTGCTGGAGTTATTGGAGAATACATAGGAATCACATATGTAATTTATGTTTCACTACTTTCAACACTTTCAGGAGTCATACTGAGTTATAGACATAAAATTAAATTAAAAAGCGAATAAATTTTCCAGAACATTTTATTGTTGTTGTTTATAAATTAAAAGGGGTTTCTTACTATGGAGTATTATTAAAATGCCTTTATTGTCATATCAAGATCTCTGTTTCATAACAATAAATTCAAATGACTCACTAACCTTCATGAAACTCCGGTATAATGTACAAAGCTGTGTTAATATATATATATATAACCAAACTATACTGTTCAACATAACCTACGTCGCTCAACCAGTTCATTAAATCTGTCATATATCATCTATTCTTTCTCGAGTGCTTCCATCTGCTTCCTACGCATGTCCTTAATAAGTTTCTGAATAGCTTCTCTGTCGTGTACGTTTTCCGGAGGCAAGATTTGCCGTTTAGTATTTGTGACCCATTCTTCGAAATAAGTCGGCTGATTGAAGTAGAAAAACAGACCAACGGGAAATGATGTGTACATTGCCATTCTGCCGACTTCTAACTTCCAGTTACCCATTTTATGATTAAATAAATGTATTATTTCTTATCGCAAAATAATGTTTATTTAATCACTATATAATGACAGATGTATAATAAAATCTCTTTCAAATACTTTTTTTTTTTTTTTTATATTTGCTCCTTTCGGAACAGGCTAAGGTTCTATAACCATGCTGCCTTGTCATCAGTTTATTTTTCTTGTTCATATTCTTTAGTTTTTATAAATTTACCATTTATTAAGTTTTTATTTATATATATATAAATATATTTATTTCTTTCTTTTTTTTTGGGTTCTTATATAATATACGTGTATATTAAATATATATTAATATTTTTTTTTTTTTTAAATTAATAGCTTCAATTTACATGTACAGAGAAACCATACAAAATTTTAATTAAATTTGACCTACTGTAGTAACAATAAATTTATACATAGCTGCGTATGTGGAGCTATTTACAAGAAGAGTCTGAATGTTGCGCGGTACTACAAATAATGCAGATTCACCATAAATTTCAATTAGCTCATCCATTAGCACAAGGCGCTGAATGCCAAAGGATGTGCAAACAAAGAATATGTGAGACAAAGTCTGTTCCTCTTGAGAGTTACAATGCTCACAGAGAGGAGATGTTACCATGTTTAGACGAGAGAGATGATAGTTTAGACGACAATGACCAAAACGAAGCCTTAGAATAGTGGAGTAGAATTTCCTGTTGGCATAAAATTTGCTTTTGCAAAACCAGGGTATTGATCCAATAGGAACATTATAAGTAGCATACCATAGGCCTTTATTTTCAATTTGCACAGATCGGTTCCAATATCGCCTCCATATCTGAATGGATCTATTCTTTAATAAGGTGATTATATCTGTACATGGCACTAAGACATTAAGACGACTGCTAGAATCAGGAATAATGATCGAAGAATTTGTAATAGTTCTGGCCAAAAAATCTGCCTTCTCATTACCTAATACACCAACATGTGAAGGAACCCATATGAATAATACTTCAATTTTATGTACAGAACATAAATCAAACCAAAGTTCTTTAATTAGATGAATATAATGATTCGTGTCAGCCTGAAACTGGTTATTCTTAAGATTTTCTAAAACACTCATGCTATCACTAACTACGACCCATTTGTTAGATCCATTATTTCTATGTTTAATGTGCTTCAAAGCAGCTAGAATAGCCACAGCCTCAGCTGTGAATATACTTGATTTTGTATTTATTTTATAACCAGTACCTGTATTTAGGTGACCATCAAAAATAGCGAAAGAGACAGCAGAATCAGTTTTGGACCCGTCTGTATACACGAATCTATAACCACTAAACTCTGAAAGTGTACTATATACATCTTCTTTGGAAGATAGTTTCTGATCAATAATGATGTTCATTGCAGGAAATTTACTATCAAATTCTCCCTGATAACAGGGGAGAATGGATGACCTATAAATTTGCAAAGATTCAAGATATTGTACATATTGCGAAAATCCCAACAGTATGTAAGGGGAATTAGAAGAGGGTGATAAAGAGGAATGTTTTAAGTTTACAAATAAATGATTGTTATTTTTGCTGTAAAGTTTCAAAATAAATCTTTCTTTTAAATATGAAAATCTTATATTTAGTGAAGGTAGTTTACACTCAACTTGCATTACATTAATAGGAGTACTTTTGAAGGCTCCAGTAATAAGTCTTAAGCATTTGTTTTGTATTTTATCCAATCTATCTACTATTTTGGTATCTTTTGCAAAGCATAAAAAGCCATATTCGAAGTGACTGCGAATTAGAGATTTATATAAAAGCAGTAATATTTTGGGATCAGCTCCCCATGATGTACTACACAGTGTTTTTAAAATATTGAAAGCTTTATTAGCTCTTGTTGAAATCAGTTCGCTATATTTTTTCCAAGAAACATTATTAGTAAATGTTACTCCTAAAAACTTAACTTCACGAGAGACAGGAATAGGTACTTCATTATAATGCACAGAGGGAATAGAGAGGCTCGAATTACCAAAAACTACCAAGTTTGATTTTAAAGCATTTACTTCAAGATTCAGGTAAGAGAAATACCTGTGTAAACCTTCCAAAGATTTATTGAGAGTATTTGTAACACTAATTAAATTATTTCCAGATGCGTATATGACCAAATCATCAGCAAACTGAAGATTTTTGACTTCTGAACCAAGAATCATATTCAAGCGACGTATGTATAAAATGAAAAATAAAGGTGAAAGGATTCCACCTTGACAAGTACCAACAGAAGCAAATCTTGGACCATAAAGATGACAGTTATATTTGACATAAACTTCACGTTCAGTTAAGAAATTACGAACCCAGTTAGCTAGTTTATTTGGTATTCCAACAGAAAGCAATTCTGAGTAAAGGATATCTTTATTAACACTATTAAAGGCACCAGAAACATCAAAGAATACAGACATTAGGAATTTATTATTATTTAGACTATTTTGAATATCAAGCTGTAATTGACAGATACTTTCACGTGCCGACGTTCCCCTTCGGAATCCAAATTGATTTGCAGGTAAAATGTTATTTTTTTCTAAATAAAATTCTAACCTTTGTTTTAATAGTTGTTCAAAAACTTTACCAACACAAGACGTAAGAGCAATGGGACGATAGGAATTTGGATCTGTTCTTGACTTATCGGGTTTCAAAATAGGAACCAAACAATCTGATTTCCATGAATTAGGTATGTCATTATTCAACCATAAACTGTTTAATATCTGTAGGAGGATATGAAGTCCTTTTTCACTGAGTTTTTTCAACATAATGTATGGAACGCCATCCAGACCAAAAGCACTGTCCTTTCTAGAGTATAAAGCAGAAATCAACTCCTGTATGCTAAATTTATTGGTTATAAAATTATTTGTAGAATTATCACTATCAGCAAAATTAATATTATTATTTACATAGTCTGGAGTATATTTTTTTAGGAAATCATGTACCCAACTATCATCACTATTGTTACAAGAATATGTTCTATTAAATCTTCGCATATAATTCCAGATACGTGAAAGTGGAGTACATCGATTGAAGGAATTACACAATTCAACCCAACTTTTTGATCTCTCTATTTTCAGTGTAAGTTTTTTTAAAGCTTGTAATCTTTTGAACTCTATATAAGTCTCATCTGAGGGGTTGTTTTTAAATTTAAGATAAGCAGATTTGGAATTTTGAACTACTTCTGTACATTTTTTATTCCACCATGGAAGAGGGGGTCTCTTCTTAAACTGACTAAAACTATTTGAAGGAGAATTTGTAGGGGACTGAGATGTAGAATATGGAAGAGATTTATCAACTGCAGAATGTAAAACTTTCAAAAACCTAGTATATGCATCCAATGGAGTAGAGTCATATGGCTGAAAATTTGTTAAGTCTAAATCTACATATTGTGTGTACATTTTCCAATCTACCATTTTAAAGTTAGGGTAAATGGGCAGTTGCATGTTACAATTATTGTTTTTAAATGAACCACTATTTACATTATTTTCAATATTTATAATTACAGGAAGGTGATAGCCTCCAAGAGGATCTTTACATACGGACCAGTTAGAAGAAAAAGCCAAAGTAGGAGTAACTAAAGTCAAGTCTAATGCATTTGGTCGCCAAGTCAGCGAACCCACTGTTGTCACTTCACCAGTATTTAAAAGAACAAGATTATTATTATCAACTATTTCCAAGATATCTCGACCTCTAGGATTATCTGAATTACATCCCCAGGATGTGTGATGAGCATTAAAATCACCTGCAAAAATCATTGGTTCAGGAACAGATTTTATTATTGATTCAAATTTATGTTTATTAAAAGAAGGAGTACAATTTGTTGGACAATAAAAACTAACTATACTTATTTCTTTATTATTTATAGTAACTCTTACACAAATGTTTTGTAAGGAGTTATCAAAATATGTATTTATTTTTCTATAATTGATACTATTCTGAATTAAAATAGCTACGCCATTATGCTTATTGCCAAGATCATTTCTTTCAATATTATATTCCCTTATGTTAAAAACTTTAAGAGGAGTTAGCCATGTTTCGGATATTATTGCTATGTGAATATTATGATCGTAAAGAAATTTAGTAAATACAATCCTGTTACTTATAATGCTTTGGGCATTCCACTGCATAATGTTAAGATCCATTATGAGGAGAAAAGGAGCTATTCAGAAGTGTTTGTTGTAAGGTTTCTTTAATGGATGCAGAGTTTATAGGAGTATCTTTTTGGTTAAGTACAATTTTAGTTATAGTTTTTGTTAAAATATTCATGAAAAATTCGGATTTAGTAAGATTTTTTATTTGAGATTCAATATAGGACATAGTCAATTGTGGAAAAGAATTTTCATTAAATAAATCAGAATATTGAATAGATTTTGACTTTATTTTACTTTCTTCAATTTTGGCTTTCTTAATGGGACAAGTATTGGATATGGCAACATGATTGCCACCACAATTAATACATTTGACATTCTCAGGGTTTTCTTGGCATTGTCTAAAGTTATGCTTTAAAGTGCAAATTGAACAAACTTCAACATTTCTACAAAATTTCGCAATATGACCAAATTTCAAACAATGCAAACATTGTTTTACTGGAGGAACATATACGCTTACCTGGTATCTCCATGAATCGAGGTATACATACTGTGGGAGTTCAGTGGAGGCAAAGGTGACGGCGACGGTTTGGGTGGGCTGGTACGAAACCGTACCACCCTCGCTTCGCACACGACGCATGAAGCGTCTTACCTGAATTACATTCCTAGAACTGCCGATCAACGAAAAAATTCTTTTATTCGATATGTCAGTAGGGACTGAAGTAAGTACGCCAGTGACCTCGGTATCAGCTGCTGGAATGGTTGCTTTTAAGCTTAATTCATCTAACATTTTTTTATTTTGTAGAAACACATTTGCATTATTGGACAAGTCAAATGTGATTCCTATTTTATATTTGTTAATTGATTTTAGATGAAGAATGCCTGTAACACAATATTTTCGAATGGCATGCGAAATAGCAAGCCTGTCTTTATCAGTGAAGAACTTTTGATCATCTTGATGGGCAAGAAATACGATGTATTCTTGTTTTTTGATATTTTCCGGGTACTTTCTTGAGTACCCTGGTACCTTATACACCCGATAAGTGTTTTCTCCACTGTCGGAATCCGAGGAATCCGAGCCTGGTAGTAGGCGGTCATCAGGGGCATCAGCTTTTTTCCTTTTTTTGGGGCCCATTTTCACAGCGAATAGGTACTTATAACACTAATATGCTAAAAATAATAATTTTAAACAATATTGACGCCTTTTACTGTTCAAGGTTCCCGCGCTTTCCCTCTTTCAAATACTTTCAATAGACTTAGCCATAGATTATTATATATATACTAGAACCTAACTCCATAGACAAAGCTAAATGATAGTGGGCTAGCGATGGGGATGGGTAAAACCATAGACTTATTAAGAGAACCAGACGGGGTATACTTTTTTTTTTTTTTTTTTTTTATCGTGCGGAAATCCCTTCGGATACCCCCCCGCCGGCCAGCGGGGGCGGTTATGTCGGGCTTGCACCGACTAAAACCGCACGCCGTCTCAGGTCTTCAGACGCCGGGGTGTAAGGTTACCCATATCGCTCATCCTGTCTCCTCTGAAAGCAGAGGAGTACGGAGAGCGATGTGTTCCCGCCACGTTGGGTATTGGCCGACGATCAATGCCAACCCTATGAAGGGGTGAAGGGGAAGCCATTGACCGCCGCCCAGGGTGTACCGGCCGCTCCGATTCCGTCCCCCCCGGACTGCAGCGGGATCGGAATCGGAGCGACACTCGAGGAGGTTACCCAACACTCACCCCGGCCATAGGGGCCCTATTATTCTAATGTACCCAGGGCCACAAATAGTTTAGAGACGGCCCTGGTGAGATAGATAGATATAGGTAAACTTTATTGTACACCAATCAGAATATGCATATTAATTTGGAAAACTCAACAACATAATATGTACAAGGCGGCCTTATCGCTAAAAGTAATATCTAACAGGCAACCTTTGGATGGACATGAATCCTAAATGAGTCAAATTGTATATTAGGTAGCTATTGGTGTAATAGGAAAGAACGGAACGGGTTAGTGCATGGCATTGAGATTGAGATAGGAAGGGCACGTAATTGCCGCTATTACGTATTTTTTTTTGTAATAGCAATCCAATTTACCGGCTGTTATACTCGTCCCAACCATTCTGTGAACTCAGGGTGGCGCCACAGACTATCTGAATCTGAGAACTAATCTGTCGTGTAGTGTAATTATATGAAAATTGAATGACTTCAAAACAGTAGGTTGTTTTCAATTCGGATGTCTGTTTATTTATTTTTGTCATATATCAATATCATGTAGGGACAGCTATATAAATTTAAATACCCAAGTGAAAAATACCACCTATACCATGTTGATGGCGAATTATTTGGCCTAGCGTCATTTAGCTGCAGCCAGTAAATTGAATTGCTGTTATTTATAGGAATGTATTTGACGTAAAAGCGGTCATTACGAGCCCTTCCTCATCTCAACGCCATTCACAAACCCAACTAGTAGGTAGGTAATAGAATTGCAACAAAGTGTGATCACGCGGCTTAGTTACGTATAGGTAGGTACGTTTGGTTTAGGTCACATTTACACGAGAGGATTTTTCACCGGAGATGGTAGACTGTGTTAGTTGTCAGGTTGGAATGACACTATTTAAGTGAAATCTTCTTTAGGCGCCTTGAGCACTTTTTGGGTGAACAAAAATCAAGGAACTCATGTCATCGTCACTGTGACGCTTTTCATATATTTTTGCCATCTTTGGATGAACCATATTGTTTTGACCTTGATTAAGTTTCGAACTGATTCATGATTAAGAACATAGATGATTCTGTAAATATATTTTTTTGGGTTTCACTTCTGTCGGCACTCCCGGAGTGCCACTGTTTTTTTATAAGAGTACTAGTACTTGAAATTACTAGTATTCCTATTAACCTCTCCACAGACACACAGGTCGACTTCTTAACCACTAAGCTACCGAGTGACACTTCATTCAATTTCCCTGTATCCAACAGTGAAATACCCCATAAGTTTGTTGTAAATGAGTTGCCATGATTACAGTTATGTTAATTCTGTGGTCAGGGGCCTCCACCCTGGGCTTGCGGGCCCCGTAGCATGGTACCGTCTAGCCCTCCGATTGCTACGCCATTGTTGATGAGATGATGGATGATGATGGTTTTGTATGACCGTCGGATGATGATTCGCCGGTCGTACAAAACTAATATTAGTTCGGTCGGCTAGAATGAATATGCACGCCTACTATGCATATATTCATATTATGCATCATTCATGAAATACCTTTTTTTTTTTTTTTTTTTATCGTGCGGAAATCCCTTCGGATACCCGCCCGCCGGCCAGCGGGGGTGGTTATGTCGGGCTTGCACCGACTAAAACCGCACGCCGTCTCGGGTCTTCAGACGCCGGGGTGTAAGGTTACCCATAGAGCATATCCCTCGCACCCCGGCTGACCCTGGGCCATCTCACCACTAACAGCATCGCTCATCCTGACTCCTCTGAAAGCAGAGGAGTACGGAGAGCGATGTGTTCCCGCCACGTTGGGTATTGGCCGACGATCAATGCCAACCCTATGAAGGGGTGAAGGGGAAGCCATTGACCGCCGCCCAGGGTGTACCGGCCGCTCCGATTCCGTTCCCCCCGGACTGCAGCGGGATCGGAATCGGAGCGACACTCGAGGAGGTTACCCAACACACACCCCATTCATGAAATACCTATTGTAAAATTGGAAGTTACTGGTATCTGTACATCGGAGATATTTAAAAAAACGTGGGTTATGTTACATTAGCGATTCTGAATCCAAAAGTATTTTTTTGGAATTCTTATCTGTTTGTTCGTGATGGACGCCAAAACTGCTGAACAGATTTTGATGCAGTTTTTTAATAAGAAAGGTCTTGGTCAGACTCAAAAACTGCCGTACGTGTAACCGAAGATATGACCGAAAAGAATGCGGGTGAAGCTGAGGGCATATTGCATCAGCCCATAAAATATTTTTTTTTACTTCGGTTCATACTTTTATACAAGTATTTTCTTAGGTGAAAAGAGTGGATATAAAATTACCTAGAACCGGTGTCGAGATGGCCGTTTGGGAACCACGGTGTCACGGACGGCGCGGGATGGCTAGCCATCTAGTCATTAGACCATGGCTAGCCATCCCGCGCCGTCCCGGCCTGCTTGTGCTGGGGTGACAGGCGGTCTCACCTGCCACCTCCAGGCGTGCGCTCATGGAGAACCTAGAACTAGTACCTACCTAATGTTATTTTTCTCATTAGCAACCAGCATAGGCAAGAACAATAATAGCCTAACGAACGGTATCAATTTGCGCAATAGGGAGGTATAACGGAATGGAGAAAAGTAGGTACTGCTATGATATTCAAGGAAGCCGCTGTGTTAATATTATACAAAAATTAGACTTTAATTATCTATAGATTTTCTTTTGCTTAGAACTTATCATAGTCTAGTCAACGCCAGGTATTCAGCACTGTGGGAATTACAATTTTTAAATTTATCTTGACTAAGGGGAAAATGTCCGTTGTATACTTATCCGATTTCGCTACGTCATCAGCCAATAATAAATGTGAACTATCAAACAAACACATACGAAATTTCATCAGCCTTAAAAATGAATTTCATGCTTCTACTTTCATAAGAGACGAAATGCCTTTAAGGTATTCTTTTTTTATAACGCCATTACTATTTAGTAATTTGTGCCATTACACGTGTAATTTTAATAAGTAGGTATATTGGAATAACTAACCGAATGGTCCTTTTTCATATACCAGGTACAAAAATTTTACCGTTAATACCAGGCTGACATACGAGTCGTGTAGTTCTAAACTTAATACTAAGAACCGTTAAAACTCTACTGCAGACGCATAAAGATGTCCTTACTAGGAGTAGAATTAATTGATCACCGGCCGAATGGGTCCTCGCCACTGGTTTTGCGGACACGAGACATAAAACCGTGTTAGCCATGCTCGTAAATTGTCATATTAAGTGGCGCTTAATTTATATACGAATCAGCTTACAAACTGTTGGTTTTGCATTAAGACATTATGGGCTATGAAATTGAGCTGTACGTTGTTTGCTTAACACTTAGAGTATTGTGTTTCATTTCCTTAATTTTGTGTTTATTCCGATCAAAATTACACAAACTTTACTCAATTTCAATAATATGTTAGTTTGTTAATGGTGCTTCCGTCTGACGCAATACTTGTTTCGTAGAATCGGCCGCTCTATATGTCCATATCGAATAGTGTAGAGCGAGGTTCTGAGATTATTCCGCACGATAATAGCTGTCTGCGAGGCAGGAACAACATAGCAACTGTAATAACATTTGAAATAATCCAGGGAGCGCATTACTGGCTAGGTCTAGTGTATTACCTATCAGATGCTGTGCGCTTCGGAACGTGCCGCGTGCTAAATATATGGACTCGGCACGATTCTGATTTGCTATCTGCAGTTTTGTAACCGAAAGCACTACGTGTGTTGGATTTCAAGTACTTTTATATAATTCGTCTTTATATTAACTCCTTTATTGCATTTTTTTTGGTTTAACCCGAAATTGCTAAATATGTAGGTAGGTACTCTTGCAATCTCGCTTAACGACCTCCGTCCTCCTTGAGCGTTGGGGTGAGAGGTGAGGCCACCTGTCACCCCAGCAGAAGCAGGCCGGGACGGTGGGGCGACTAGCGCCCCTCCCCTAAACCGGGGCAAGACGGGGACACCGTGGTTCCCAAATCCGAGGGGGCCATCTCGCAAGTGGAGATGGCTCAGGGTCAGTCGGGGTGCGAGGGATATGCTCTATGGGCAACCTTACACCCCGGCGTCTGTAAACCCGAGACGGCGTGCGGTTTTAGTCGGTTCAAGCCCGACATAACCGCCCCCGCTGACCGGCGGGGGGGTATCCGAAGGGATTTCCGCAAGAAAAAAAAAAAAAAGGGTAAGGTCTATTCATGTGCCTCCGTGGAAGTCGGAAGTCGCGGGTTCGATTCCCGGTCAGTGCAAATATTTGTTTGCATAAATAAATGTCTATTTGCATTGGTCTGGGTGTTTATAATATATGTATAGTATGTATTTAATGTATCAAATGTCCTAGAATATTTATTTATTCATCTACCTCTAGATACCACTGACCTCTTAAATAAATAAATAAATATTCTACGACATTCTACACAGCGCTTTCTAGACCCAAAGTAAGCATAGTTTAACTAACTTGTGTTATGGGTTCCAGAATGCGGGTAAACATACTTATATACTTTTTTTTTGTAAATACATACATATTATACATAGAAACACCCAGACCAATGCAAGTCATGCATACAAATATTTGCACTGAGCGGGCATCGAACCCGCGCCCCCCTGTCGTAGCAGTCGAATGCACTACCGCTACGCCACAGAGGCCGTCAAACCTCTACCTATAACCTCTACCTATAAACATGAAGAAAACAGTTTCTTCTAGACAGTTATAAAAGACAATATACCAGTGGCAAAGAAAATATTAGAAAGTCACAAAATTCGGCCGGGTGGGTACCACCGTGCACGATTGCGAAATACCCTCCATAGTAATCCAATTTCGGTTTGATTGCGTTCAGGGGTCAGCAAGTGCATAGCCGGGCAGGGGGATTGTGGTCGCAGCACTAGTGGGACCGGTGGGTGTCACGTGGTGCTGCGACGACAATCCTCTTCTGATGAGGCCGTCAAGCTGAGTGCCACCATTGTCAACATGGTACGTGTATGTAATGGTGACCCTCTTTCCTGAGACTTTACCTTCAGCTTATCATCAGGCGAGGTGAAGTCAAATTGACGTGTCCTAAATATAAAAAAAATCCGTTCCCGCAGGGGGAACGCACAGGTAGATTTCGTGAAGCAATCAATATTATTTTATATAGAGAACTACGGACTTTAAACACCTATGAAGATTTTTTTTTTTAAATTTGACAGTAGCCAAGAAACCAATAGGTAGATCGATTTCATCGAAATCTACCTAAAATTCGTAAAAGAATGATTTACAGAAATGTTATAAATATACAAACAAAAATTTAAACAGATTGCTATAAAAAGTCGCTCATTTTTTTCTATCTTTAGTACTATTATCGTCTTTCTTCGTTTTCTAGAGTGTTTACCTTGTTTTTTTTTTTTTTTTCGTGCGGAAATCCCTTCGGATACCCCCCCGCGTGCCAGCGGGGGCGGTTATGTCGGGCTTGAACCGACTAAAACCGCACGCCGTCTCGGGTCTACAGACGCCGGGGTGTAAGGTATCTTTTCACTCTCCTAGTGCAGGTATACACGACTAAGACAATAGTAGGTATAGATACTAAGTATAACACCTTTATACATACCCTCGAATGTACAGGTGTTTATCTACTTATTTCCTTGGTGGTGTTGTACAGTTACAGTTACGTTAGTAATAGCTCAAACTAAACTTTTTCTGAACAACTGTCAATATCGGTACGCCCGCCATCTGACCGTATTCTTCTTGATCTTCCCTGCATTATACAAATCACGAAGTTCTTTGTCTTTGTTAGTATCAATGTCATTGTCAATACAGTATCGATTTGTAGGACAACGAACGATGGTGTTGCCATTAGCATCGATTGCTTATACTTTATCGATTTTATACAATATGTTATTACTTTTCAATAGATTGATGACTTGTGATTGTGACCGTAGAAGTGTATGAAGATTGAATGGGCGATTGAACAGTAGATATTGTTTACTTTGTTTTTAATTTTATATCCGCTTTATATTAGCAGAATATTACCTACAGTCGTATCGTGTTACGTACTTTTTTTTTCTTTTTTCGTGCCGAAATCCCTTCGGATACCCTCGCTGGCCAGCGGGGGCGGTTATGTCGGGCTTGAACCGACTAAAACCGCACGCCGTCTCGGGTCTTAACACACCGGGGTGTAAGGTTGCCCATAGAGCATATCCCTCGGGCCCCGATATCTGCACTAGAAAATGGAAGTACAGGGCTCTACCAACACCTTTGGGGCCCAAGTGAACCTAACTTGCTAGTCGGTGCACCTGCTAAACAACGCTCGAGGCAACGCAGGATTTCCTCTCGAGTCTGGGAGGTCAGACGGCAGTCGCTCTCGTAAAAGTTAATAAATAAATCAAAAATAATAAGCGGACCTCGGGTTATAATTCTAAACTTTGGATGCTACCGGGCAATCGCTGGCAGCGAGGATCACGATAATTTGCACTAGAAAATATCCTCAAACCGATTAGTAGGTAGGTGAAGAGACAATTTGGAATTCTTGTTAATTTTTTTTTTTTTTTGACAACTCCGTGCTTGTAAATCGGGTTCATTGCAGCTTCTGGCTGCTTTAATGCATCTGCCCGAGATATCACAAACCGAATCATAAAAAAATAAAATTAAATCAGGTTCTAAAACTTTCACTGGCAGATTTAATTTAAAAAAGAATCAGGGTTCTGCGTAAAAAAAATAGATCCCTAAAAACCTAAATCCACGCGGACGGAGTCGCGTGTACAGCTAGTCGTACCTAAGTTAAAGTGACAGAAAGTAGAGCTTTTCTATGGGTTATTTTTAATAACCAATCACTTCATCGTTCCCTTAACAATAAAATAACGATACAGTACATAATTTATTCTCGATGCCTTTATTTTACTTGTCATTCGAATTTTATGTTTGAAATACTTTTACGATTCACTTTATGCGCATTTGTAGCTACATATTTATAAGTACCACTTGCTTCAATTACTCTTGTAAGTAAAGGTACTTTATTACGAAACTTATCAACTAAAATATTCGATCCATAATAAAAATATTTTACGTTTATATCGAGTAGAACCGCGAGTGCCCAGCGGGGGTCAGTGTCGAACCAAAACGATTTGAATTTGTGCTGTTGCATAATTTTGTAGAACTAAATAATTCATGTAACGTTAAATGACCGAATAACATTGATGATGTTAGACTACGATAAACTGCCCAAATATTGCGCACTAAAGTGTACGACCTTGTAGGTAGGTACAAACTGCAGTTTGCAATCAATGAATTGGTGTCGGCGTGGTTTATCTCTCATGGATCGCCTACGACCTTATGTTTTGCACGACTTTTCTTAAGTTCTTCTTAATCGACTGGTACCTACTAGGCATTGCAATCTGGTACCTTTTTTTTTTTTTTTTTTTCGTGCGGAAATCCCCTCGGATACCCCCCCGCCGGCCAGCGGGGGCGGTTATGTCGGGCGCTTACCAATTTCAATCCGATCCGTTCAGATTCGATTAGTTACTTACGTCATTATCATCTTCATAGTGATTTCCCCGATGCGTCCAGTCTGCACTTTATATATAAGTAAATAAATATTCTACGACATTTTTACACAGCGCTCTCTAGACCCAAAGTAAGTAGTTTAACTAGCTTGTGTTTTGGGTTCTAGAATGCGAATAAACTTACTTATATACTTTTTTTTGTATATACATACATATTATACATAGAAACACCCAGAGCAATGCAAATAGACATATTCATGAGTACAAATATTTGCACTGAGCGGGAATCAAACACGCGCCCCCTGTCGCAGCAGTCGAATGCACTACCGCTACACCACAGAGGCTGTCAAAATGTATGTTTGGTATGTAGGCTATTAAAGTGACTGCGGTCTCAACCCCCAATCCTGAGTGAAAAGCCTTGTTCAATCAGTTCATTGTTTAGCAGGTTTTCCTAACTAGCAATAAGTGAGGTTTCCTCAAAAATACTTATAGTAGGTTGTAGGTTGGGTATGTAGGTTACACCCTGTACAGCTGTACACCCAAGATTAGCCACTTATATATACGGGCTATGCTTAGGGTTTCTCTACGAGATCGAATCAGAAATGAGGAGATCCGTAGACGAACTAAAGTTACCAACATAGCAGAGCGAGTCAGCAAGCTGAAGTGGCAGTAGGCAGGGCACATAGCTCGGAGAACCGATGGCCGGTGGGGCAGAAAGTTTCTTGAGTGGAGACCACGTAACGGCAAGCGCAGCGTAGGAAGGCCTCCCGCAAGGTGGACAGACGACCTAACAAAGAGCGCAGGGACTCGGTGGATGCAGGCCGCTACAGACCGGTCGAAATGTAAGTCGATGGGGGAGGCCTATGTTCAGCAGTGGACTTCCTACGGCTCATATGATGATGATGATGATGATGATCTTGCATATTTTTCCTTTTCGTTCTGTAACCAGAGACAAGATCAAGATATAAAAGTGAATGTACGAAGTTTGGTGTGTATAGGACCCAACTTAGATCTACAATAATGTTAACGGGAATTAACGCGATCTTGTATAGGTATAATATATACATACCTTTGGATTGCCTGACGTTTCGACCAGGTTATACTGGCCGTGGTCACAGGCCACTCTTCAGAGTCTAAGCCAAACTCACCTACAAGCCAGCACACCAGTTGAACAACCCTACAAATACAAACTATCTATTGGTTGTAAAGAAAAGGTATAGAATTAGTACTGCAACTGATAGTTTTTAGTGGTTAGTGATCGGTGACCTCACTCTAACTTCTTTCTGCCTGAAGATTTGTGATTAACCCCTATAATCGAGGTGAGTCACGTGTATGCATATGCAATTTAGGAGCATCTGCATTTTCAGTCAGAGCAGTTTGTGCCAGTGTTATGCATGATTTAGCTTAAGTTTATATAATTGGTTCTGAGTGAGATCAGGACAGTTTGCGTTTGTAAGTTTTTGGCAGGGTACGTTAGACTTGCGAGGACCCATGACCGGATATGCTTTATGGGCATCCTTACACCCCGGCGTCTGAAGACCCGAGACGGCATGCGGTTTTCGTCGGTTCAAGCTCGTCATAACCGCCCCCGCTGGCCAGCGGGAGGTATCCGAGGGGATTTTCGCACGAAAAAATAAAAAAGGATACGTTAAACTCGGGGACATCGTGGTTCCCAAACCCGCGAGAGGCCATCTCGGAATTGGAGATGGCCCTGGGTCAGCCGGGGTATAATGGGAAATGCCTTATGGGCCACCTTACACCCCGGCGTCTGAAGACCTGACACGGTGAGCGGTTTTAGTCGGTTCAAGTCCGACATAACCTCCCCCGCTGGGCGGCAGGAGAAAGGGTACGTTACACAATTATCTAGGAAATCAACTCCTGAATTTTTGTCTGTACCTGCGTGCCATCTTTTTAATCGCTGGGTGACATTTGTCGCTCTTATAATAAGACTAGGCGTTAATATATCTCTCATCTAAATAATTTACCTACAAGTCTGACTCTGAATGCGAAGGCGTAAATTCTTAAAGCGTTTATTAATACCAAAAGAGAAATGTAAAAATCAAATACCTCCAACTTCATTAAGCGTTTTGGTTTTTACATGATTATTAAAATTTTAGTTTCGTATTTATACAGATAGTTTTAGTAACTTATATAACGTCAAGCAATTCAACTACACCATGATCGCATTAATTCCCGTTTATAATAATATAAATTAATAAATGAAATTAATATAATACTGGTGGTAGAAATTTTATGACACAAATTTGTCACAAAATTCGGCCGCCTCCGTGCACGATTGCGAAAAACCCTGCATAGTAATCCAATTTCGGTTTGATTGCGTTCAGGGGTCAGCAAGTGCATAGCCGGGCAGGGGGATTGTGGTCGCAGTACTAGTGGGACCGGTGGGTGTCACGCGGTGAGGTGACGACAATGCTCTTCTGATGAGGCCGTCAAGCTGAGTGCCACCATTGTTAACATGGTACGTGTATGTAATGGTGACCCTCTTTCCTGAGACTTTACCTTCAGCTTACCATCAGGCGAGGTGAAGTCAAATTGACGTATCCTAAATATAAAACAAAAAAAAAAACGGTAAATCTGATACGGGATTCGAGAACAATAAACATTAGATTTTTGGCACTAAAATTTGGCATAATCAACTAAACAACCTGTAAAATTTCTAACTTTCTTAAATAAAGACTTTTAAAACAATATTTAATATTAAGAAACAAAAATTTTAATATTATCTGGAAAGGAAAATGTGTAATAATCAACTAAATAACCCATACATACACATTTTGATTGTCTTATTGAATTAGCTTTCATCATAAATCAACAATTTGTTAATTATTTAGATACATTTATGGTTAATAAATACTTGACAAATATTTACATACTACGAACATACACAAACAAATTCTGACTTTTGTGTATAGAATATACTACTTCCGGGCTATTTGGCCGTGGTCCATAGGAAACTTGTGTTCCACTTGGAAATTTGACACAGGCAAGAATGTCAAGTTAGATAACGATAATATAGATGATAGTACATAGGGTAGAGAAGCTTGGTAATTAATCATAATATCAAGTAAAGATGGAGAATAATTAGGACACATACATTGGATATGCATGTTCTAGTTCAATAGTCTTCATAATATACCTTTGTAATTATCATTATATCTGTGTATATATTGCCCACCTAATTCAACGTAAAAGCCACTATAATTGGGAAATTAGCAACTTGACACTGGCAAGAATTTCCACTAAATTGGGTTGACTATATTGCCATCCACTAAAAAGAAGAAGAAGAAAATGTGCAAAAATCATTTAAATGTCCATCCCTCTCTCTCTTTGCTTATAAACTATAACTATCCCACTCACTCACTGTCACCTCCCTCATTGAATGGAATACTCGTTCGCGCAGATCACGCAGTTGAGTGCGAGGACATAAATATTGTTCGATTAGGTATTTTTATAATTGAAATTGGCCATTGAATCATAACATTACGGGGTAATGTACTGTCCCGTATTGGCTTCGCCAAATTACGGGACAATGAAAAATTCGTGAGGGATATATTAGTATAGGTACTGATTACTTGACTATCAACGAATACGCAGAGTAGTAACTACTTTTATTATATTAACTTTCCCCACTTAACGGACGGAATTACTTACACGTGTGTCTGTAAATAATTTCAGGTCTTTATGGTGCAGCAAAGAAAAGAGGTTCTGAGCTGTTTAGTTTTCGATGGAAATGTTTCTAATTTTATTGTTTTATTGTGTTGTGTGTGTGTGTGGTTTTTTGGTTTTTGCGTTTGTAATTATTTTTTTTGAAATAGAAATTGTACTATTTCAAAAAAAATAATTACAAACGCAAAAACCAAAAAACCACACACACACACACGTTTTTCATTAAAAGTTACTTACCTCTTTATTACTACCTACGTAATTAGATATTTACCTACGTAAACAACATCCTGTAAGAATATTATGCAGAGCGATTTTTTATGACGGAACATGTAGATTAAATCGATCGCTAAAGAATGGTTGGTATTGAAAGTCATCATTATACATGAATATTTTGATATATAGGTAGGTGTCGAAGGGAGCGCTTTGATATTCAAATTGGTGCGGGGATCGTGCCCGTGATCTTGCTCTGTAATGAACCACGGAATGACAAACTACCCTCTTTCATCAACGCCCACTTATGGTCAATATAATGAACACCAGCTAGGTACGTTAACATTCGTATCTGACAATTCATGATAAAGGCAGATGTGTGCGATAGGTACTGTAACCTATTCTATTGTGAAGATTTTATGTGGAATGATTTTCTCCGACAACATAGCTTTGGGTTGTATTAAAATAATAAACGGTCAGTATTCGTGACTGAGCATCATTTATGGTGCCTATAAATTAACTCTTTGAATTAGGTACCTTTTTCTTTTTTTTTTTTATGCGGAAATCCCTTCGGGTACCCCCCCGCCGGCCAGCGTGGGCGGTTATGTCGGGCTTGAACCGACTAAAACCGCACGCCGTCTGGGGTCTACAGACACCGGGGTGTAAGGTTACCCATAGAGCATATCCCTCGCACTCCGACTGACCCTGTGCCATTCGCAGTGTCCCCTCTGATAACAGCAGAGAGGTACCTGGAGCGGCCAGCCCCGCGGGCCTTGCAGGCCCGCAATACCCCGACCCCCTCGTGCAATGGGGTCAGCTGGCCCTGAAAAGGGCCGGTTGGTCAGACTCTTGGCCGTTGACGTTGACGCCAGCTACTCCAGAGGAGCAATCAATGATGCGTCATCGCCCACGTTGCCCAGGGAGTTAGGTAAGTTGAATTAGGTACCTAATTTGAAAACATCTACTAACTATAAGTTAAATAACTTTTCATATAATTGAATTGGAAAACATACTTTTTGGGCCAAAGAAGCATTTGCAACGCAATAACACAATTTTTCTCCGTAAAAGCTTCTTCAGCTCAACACGGGTGTTTGTGTGTGCTGTGCTAAAGAAGGAATCGGAGCTCAAATTCACAATTTCTCTCCGCAAAAGCTTCTTCAGCCCAACAAGGTGTGTGTGTTGGGGTAAAGAAGGATACGTGGACCGTTTCACACAATTTGTCCGTCCGGAAGCATATTAAGCCCAACACTAGGTATGCAGATGCTGGGCTAACTATTTAAGCAATAGTAAACCCGCTTGCACGGAACAAAAAAAATTGTGTAGCGAAAGACCATAACCCGACTATTAACTTTTTGTAGCTGTCAAACAAACGACATTATCTATAAATAGGCGCGCTATGATTATACAAATAGGTGTCAAAATACGGCGATTCTGCTGCAGAAGTCATACATAGTCGTAAACACAACAACTTCACTATGTTCATGTTATAATTGATATGAGTCAAAATATGATTCAAAAGAGCTACATACTTTGGATAAATAAAAAATGTATGATGTACCTACATAGCGTTGTCATGATTTACCGTTATTCAACCGCTTTTCAAGTCCATTGCGATTGATGAGCTTTTTATTCTGCATACCAAATTATGCATGTGTTAACAGAATTATATACTTAGACCGTAGACGGAGAATAAAAGCTAAAGCTATCTCAGTCTACGACTTAGACATTTACATTTAATTACCTGAATGTTTTATTATCTACGGAGATTTTATGTAGGTACAATTACGAAGCGCATTACGTCCAATTCATTTAGTTGTATTTGGGTGAAGATGGCTGTAAAATGAACAGTGATTTTAATAAACTTTGTAGATGGTTTTGACTTTGAACAGTAGGTAGGTACGTAATAACTAAATCCGAAATCAGAGGCATCCTGGTAATTAATGAGACTAACAATTTTACTTAGATAAGTGTAGTTTGATTAAGTATTGTGAGCTTATTAGTGATTTTAAAGTAAAGTAGTATTTTTTTTTATATATAGGACACGTCAATTTGACTTCACCTCGCCTGATGGTAAGCTGAAGGTAAAGTCTCAGGCAAGAGGGTCACCATTACATACACGTACCATGTTAACAATGGTGGCACTCATGCTTGACGGCCTCATCAAACGAGGATTGTCGTCGCAGCACTGCGTGACACCCACCGGTCCCACTAGTGCTGCGACCACAATCCCCCTGCCCGCCTATGCACTTGCTGACCCATAAACGCAATCAAACCGAAATTGGATTACTATGGAGGGTTTTTCGCAATCGTGTACGGTGCTACCCACCCGGCCGAATTTTGTGATAAATTTGTGTCATCAAACTTCTACCACCAGTAGATTTTTAGGGTTCCGTCGCAAAATGGCAAACAACGGAACCCTTATAGATTCGTCATGTCTGTCTGTCTGCCTGTCCGTCCGTATGTCACAGCCACTTTTTTTCCGAAACTACAAGAACTATGCTGTTGAAACTTGGTCAGTAGATGTATTCTGTGAACCGCATTAAGATTTTCACACAAAAATAGAAAAAAAAACAATAAATTTTGGGGGTTACTTAGAACTGAAACTCAAAAATTAGATTTTCAGAATTTGAAAAATCAAACATATACGGATATATTCATATGGATACGTCTTCAAAACTGATATTCAGGTTTCCAATATCATCTTTTTACAAACTGAAAAAATAACTAACCCGACCCCCCTAACTTCTAAAATAAGAGAATGATAAAACTAAAAAAACTATGTGATGTACATTACCATGTAAACTTCCACCGAAAATTGGTTTGAACGAGATCTAGTAAGTTATTTTTTTAGTTATCAGGGGTACACACATCAATGGTTGTCATAGTTTCGATACCTTTTTTTTTTTATCGTGCGGAAATCCCTTCGGATACCCCCCCGCGTGCCAGCGGGGGCGGTTATGTCGGGCTTGAACCGACTAAAACCGCACGCCGTGTCGGGTCTACAGACGCCGGGGTGTAAGGTTGCCCATAGAGCATATCCCTCGCACCCCGACTGACTCTGGGCCATCTCCGGTTTCGAGATGGCCCCCTCGGGTTTGGGAACCACGGTGTCCCCGTCCTGCCCCGGTTTGGGGGAGGGGCGCAAGTCGCCCCACCGTCCCGGACTGCTTCTGCTGGGGTGACAGGCGGCCTCACCTGTCACCCCCAGGCCTGCGCTCATGGAGGACGGAGGTCGTTAAGCGACCTCCGGCGCGATTTGATTTCGATACCTAATCGCATAGATTATTATATACCTATATACTAGAAACCTAATCGTTTTTACTTTTGACAGCTCAATTTTCCATCAAAGAGTTATGTCGTAAGTTGCAATCGATTTTACACATTGTTATTTTGATTTTGCTGGATATTTCTTTTTTATGAACTTGTTTTTTGTATGCCAGGTGTGTTATTGACTAAAATAATAATTAACGACGTATCGAATTGGTATTGAAGTATTTATTTCAATTGTTTTTACATAATATAGTGACAACTTTTATTTCCAACACAACACAACTTCAAAATTTTGATATTTTTCATTAAAAGTAGATATACAATAATCCATAATTACAAACGCAAGGTTACAAATAGTCGACGTAAATGCAAATAACCGATTACTTGTGATCCAATTATTTGTAGTAAATACATTCGATCATAGATTATTATATATTATACTAGCATTCGATCCCTACATTAAACTAAGGCCAAATTAATAGGCCCCATTCATTTGACATAAGCTTCATAGTGAGGTGACATGCTTAAAAATCTAATTTAATTGGATAAATCGATAGGGAACTGAATTGAATGAATTTATTGTATTTAAGTATTTTATAGATTATGTACTACAATATTAATTGAGTTTCATTGAAATACAAATAAAAAAATCAAGTCAAATTCCTGTCTGATTATTATTTTCTATAATAATATAAATTTAGGAAACAAAATAAGTGTTTTATTTTTACATAATATGACAAAAAAAAAATCTGATGAACTATCAGTGTCATAATTATCACTGTCTCGTCACTGCTGTCTGCACTTAAAGATATGATTAAATCATTTTCAATAATGTCGTCTATTCTTACATCACGTTAAAAATAGTTCAATATTTTTTTTTCGTTTTCTCCATGACTTTTCTCCAGTCCTCTACAGTGATTTCTACACACGCAGTTTCTAGCAGAGTCAGCATCTTTCCAGTGCTGAAGGGTGGCTCAGTATTGTTGCGCGCTTCATGACCCTTTATTTGCGCCCAAATTAGCTCAATAGCATTATATTGGCAGTGGTAGGGAGGCAATCTAATGACTTCGTGCCCATGCTCTAAGGCTAGCTCGTCAATTACATAGCGTGATTTGAACGGCTTAGTTGCATTTACCGAGTGCAATAACTCCACTTTCAGTAAAGTTAGACTTGCTTCCACTCCATTCCTTTCCAGGCACGCCACAATTTCTTGTTTTTTGTTTGATTGGATTGGTGGTTTGTCAACTTGCACAGAGTGATATGGGCCATTGTCCATAAATTTTTTTGATGGGTTTTCTAAAGCAGCAGTTTTTGAAACCACTCTTTGAAAACCTCAAAATTCATAATAAGTCAATGAGTAAAATAGTAATCTGTCGTTGTTTTTGATGCGAATACGATGAGGCAGTCTGGAATAAATCCATGAGAAGCTGAGCTCGCGTGACATATAATAAGACGGGCTCCTTTTCCCGATGGTACTTTTGAGGTGGAGGCCGCTGTATCATCGGTCCATGACCGGAAAACTGTATGGTTCACATACAACCACGTTTCGTCAATAAACACTATATTGTCCCAATCAGTAATTTAGTTTATATGACATAAAAATGTTACTCTTTTCAAAATGATATCGTAGCGTTCCAGTAGGATTTTCCGCTTGTCAGATTATTTGTATCTAAAGCCGATTGATTTCATAACCTTTGACAGAGACGTTTTACCACCAGAAAATAAACCTGCTTCATTTAATGACCCCAAAAGCTTTTTACGTGTAGGATATTCTTTTCGCGTGTAATATATATAAATATAGTTGCGGACTCCAACAACATTCTCGTCTCTCTTTCTTTTTTTTTAGTTCGTAAAGTATTCTCTTCGAAGTCTGCGCCTGATGGTCCGCATTTTTCTTTCAGAATTTGGGATACAGTCTTCTTTCCTATTCCTAATGCTTCGGCAACGCGGTCTCTAACTTGTGTTATAGGTAAAAGAGGCCCACCGTTAACACATTCTCGTTCGAAATACTCGTACAATTCCACCACTTGTTCACGAGTTTGACTCTTTAGGGTTTTCCCTCGTTTCGACATGGTAAAATAATAACAACAGTACAAATCGTTAAGCAATCGGAGTCCAAATTATAACCAGGTAAACGTCAGAGCAAGATCAGTCCAATAAAAGAAGCCGGGTCGGAAGAAAATAACAGAGAACACACAAAAACGAACAGTCACTTCGCACAACGACAAAAGACTGCGTCATGTAATGGCGGCGACATGGCATCATGGACAGGTTTTAGTGTTGACAGGAAAATCCCATGAGTTTTTTTTAAGATTAATTATTATTTTTGTTTCAATTTGATTATTTTTAAATTTTTTTAGTTTATTAAAATAATAATACGTTTTATTCATCGGTTCACAATGCGGATCGTATCACAATGCGGTTATTATTTATGGCTAAACATTCCTTCGCGAGTAATCATTGCATTCAATTTAAATTAACGATTCATTAATCTTTTGTTAAATTATAATATACAACAAACTACAATGCAGTTTAGCGGAGGTAAAATTATTAGTTTGTAATTTTATAAATGAATAAACGCTTTCATTCATTCATTTATTTAATGTATTGGGTAATATCCCTAGTGTTTAAAAAGAAAAAGGGTTCACCGACGTAGCCTTGTTGTAATGACGTTCAGGTTTTTAGAAAAAGAATTGTTTAATTTGTTTAAAATGGTTTATTAATCAAAGTAAATCGTAAAATTGCCTTATTTTGTCATTGTTGCAATACATATATTATGCATTTTAAACTGTAAATAGTTAAGCAATTTTGCAGTTCTATGAAATATTTTGTTCCTCCGTTACAAGGTTACATTGTCGAATTTTAATATGTCAAATGTGGCCTATTATATTGGCCTTACCTGTATGCGGTAAAATGTAACTGTTTTTGTTGAGTGAGTGAATTATAATAACTATTATAGAATTAGAGAAACAGAGTGGATACGTAAAATATATATTATAACATAGTTGATATGAATTAGTGGTATATGACACACAATATTATACATGACAATCAATAAATTGAAAAAATTATAAACAGAACTGTCGCTTAGCAACTCTGTGTACAGTGTGTACTCAACAAAGAGTATGCATACACTTCACATCCTCTGAAGTTTTTAGAATTTATTAGTTTAAATTCTTCAAGCCAATAATCCAAGAAAGTTTCTGTAATCTTGGTCCAAACAATGGCTTTGTAAACATATCTGCGAGCTGCGATTCTGTTGGTACATATTGTATTTGGAAATCACCATTGCTCACACACTCTCTTACAAAGAAGTGTTTCAATTTAATATGCTTCGTCCTTTTGTGATACTCATGCTTTGGGTTGTGTGCTAATTTTATTGCCGAATCATTATCAAGGTTAAGTATGGGTTTATCTGTTCTGGTAAATGTTTCCATAACTCGGCTTAGCCATAAAATTTCCTGAGCACACTCGCTTGCGGCTATAATTTCCGCTTCTGTAGAGGATATAGCAACGGTCGTTTGTAATTGACTTCTCCAACTAACAGCAGCACCAGAAAACAAACACACCATTCCAGATGTGGATCTGCTAGTCTTCTCATCACCAGCATAGTCAGCGTCACTGTAGCAGATTAAGTTTGGAGATGAAAGCTTTGAATAAGAAAGACCTTGACTCGTGGTTCCTTTCAGGTATCGAAATATGCGTTTAACTAGCATAACATGTTTGTCCGTTGGTGAATCAAGATTTCTCGAAGCAACGCTCACAGCGTACGAAATGTCGGGCCTTGTTGCCACAGATAAATACGCTAAGGCACCTACTGCCTGTCTGTACGGGAAATTATTCTTATGAGTATCTTCCTCCTCTCCTGTTACATTTTCTTTTATAATTGGTGCTGGATCAGCTTTACAATTAGACATGCCATATTTTTCTAACACCTTCTTTGTATAAGCAGTTTGGTTTAAAGTAATAGTCTTGTCTTTGCGGACTTTAATTTCTATTCCAAGAAAATAAGATGCAGGTTTTGTTGTTATTTTGAATCTTGCTTTTAGTTCATCAAAGAATTCTTTTCCTGAAGCGGTAGTGTTGTACGCTACTAGTCCGTCATCGACATAAAGACAGATGTAAACCTTAGACTGTCCTTTCTGTCTTGAATATAGACAAGGATCTGCTTCGCTTTGTTTGAAACCAGACTTTTCTAAAAACTCAGTAACACATGCGTTCCAGCATCGTGGTGCTTGTTTCAAGCCGTAGAGGCAACGTTTTAATTTACAGACTCTGTTTGACCCGTCTTGAAAACCATGTGGTTGTTTCATGAAGATTTCTTCATCAAGCGAGCCATTTAGAAAGGCAGTTGTAACATCAAATTGATGTAATTTTAAATTATCTCGAGCAGCAACTGCAAGAAGAGCTCGAACAGTCCTCAGTCGAACCACCGGGCTGAAAGTTTTCTCATAATCAACACCATGTTGTTGGGAGTATCCTTTTATAACCATTCTGGCTTTGTACCTTTCGACCGATCCATCAGGATTCATTTTAATTTTGTAAACCCATTTACAAGGTAGGGCTTTACGGCCTTTGGGTAAATAGGCCAGATCCCAAGTGTGGTTCTCTTCCAGTGATGTTATCTCTTTGCGCATGGCTTCTTTCCATTGTTCACAATCTGGAGATTCCATGGCTTCTTTGTATGTCAAAGGTTCTTTAGGCTTATTAAAGTTTTCAATTTCTTCGGCTGCTGCCAAAATAAAATCATCGAATCGCCTTGGAACTGTAATTCGAGATCTATCCCTAAGAGTTCTTGTTTCTGAAGAAGTAGTGGGATTCGCTTCAATAGCATCAGTGACAGATTCATGATCGTCATTTAAATCAAATGTAGAAGATTCCTCAAAATCATCTTCGCTTCCTGAGTTTTCAGGTTCCACTTCAACAGAAGATTGAACTTCATTTTGTCGTACTACGACGTCATCACTCTCATCATCATTTATTGAAATTACCACTTGTTTATGAGGTAATCGTTTAGATGAGGTAGAAATGTAGGGTTTAGTTTCTTTGCTATCAAATAATTCAGAAAGTCCATTTTCGTTTTGTTTCAGATAATACATTGTTTTCATTACACGGACATCCTTTGACGTCATAATTTTATTCTTCAATGGAATGTATATCTTGAAAGCTTTAGATACTTCTGAATATCCAACAAATATGCCTGGTATAGCTTTTGGTTGAAACTTGTGGCCATTTTTACCTTTGATTAAAACATACGCCTTTAATCCAAACTCATATAAATGATTTACACAAGGTTTTCTGCCAACCCATCGCTCAAATGGTGTTTGATTATTGATGGTGCTATTTATATTTCTATTTGATAAATAATTTGCTGTAGCTAATGCCTCGCCCCAAAGTTTGAGAGGAGCGTTAGAGGCAACCATCAAGGCTCTTGCCTTTTCAACAAGAGTTCGAATTTTGCGTTCCGCTACACCGTTTTGGTGCGGGGTATAAGGCGCAGTTAATCTTCGCTGTATTCCGCAGTTCTTTAAATATGTATCAAAAGAAGAATTTACATATTCAGTGCCATTATCTGATTGTAGGAATTTAATCTTATTTCCAGTATGGGTTTCTGCTAATTCTTTGAACTCTTTGAATTTGTCAAGTACTTCATTCTTGTTTTTAATCAAATAAACTCTACAGTAGCGACTGTAGTCGTCTATAAAAGTGATAAAGTATTTGTTACCATTGATGGTGGGCGTTCGAATTGGTCCACACACATCGCTATGTATAATTTCTAGAAGTTCATTTGTTCGATTAGTAGTTTTACCACAAGGAGCAGGAACTCGATGCATTTTTGACTGAATGCAAGTTTCACATTCATCTAAGTTTTCAGAAACATCAAAGTTTAGACCAATTAAATTCTCATATTTAAGAGCTAGTTTCAGATCTTTGGCATTCATATGACCTAGTTTTCTATGCCAATCATTTATATTTGACGACTCGTTTTTCGAATTAGGAATTATTTTTGTATCCTTGTCATCATTGACAACATCGTTTTCATTGGTCATATTGGTGTGCTCTGATTTCTTAAATTGGAAGTGATAAAGACCATCGTTTTGTTTGAATGCGGTAAGTTTTATGCCATCTTTTGTATTGTTAACTATAGCTTTGTTTTTGTAGAAAACAACAGAACATCCAGCGTCTGTCATCTTGCTAACAGATAACAAGTTTGTACTCAGAGTAGGCACATACAGCGTATTCTTCAAATGAGTTAAAGCCAGATTGGCACCATTTTTAGAAATAAATGAGATTGTGCCTATTCCTTTGATTTCTGCTGTATGTTCTTCAGTGGCAAAATTAAGTTTACCTGATCGTTTATCAAGTTTTCCAAATAAATCACGTTTGTATGTCATGTGAGATGTGCAGCCACTATCTAAAATCCAATCATTGCTAGCAGTATCCTTTCTAGTAAGAAGACATTGTGTAGCAAAGTGATTTTTATAAGATGAATCCTGCCTTCCATCTTTATTCTTTTGCCAGCATTTCGTACATATTTTATGACCTTTGCGTTTGAATATTTTATTACCTCTTCGTTTGCAAATTTTACACATGCTTAATAATGCCTCTTCTTGAGATGAACAAGGTTCTTCTTCATTGGTATTGCTGTTATTTCGATTGTGTCGAGCCTCAGATTCTTCAATTATTTTAACTTTTAGTTCTGCAGGAGCAGGAAGAATATCGCGTGACTCTATGGCTACTCTGAACGCTTCATATTCAGCTGAAAGACTATACAGCATCATAATTGACAATAAATCCTTATTTATTTCAACGTCCATATCTGCCAATTTATCAACTATGTCCATAAAATGATTTAAATGTTTACGCACGTCGTCGCCTTCTAGTTTAGTTAGAATCAACTGTTTCAGGAGAGTCGCTTTACGCGCAGGTCCCTTACTTGCGTAAATGGATTTCAAAGTATCCCATATTTCCTTTGCTGTGTTACATTTCTTAATTTGTTTGATCTCTGATGGAGAAATTAATAGAATAAGTTGAGACTTAGCTTGCTTGTTCTCGTCTTTTTCTGTAGCACTAGCAGTATCAGATAGCTCTGTTTCAATATGTTTCACTAGTTTGTTGCAAGTCAGCACGGCTTCGGCTTGTATGGCCCATGTATCATAATTTTCAGACGTCAATGGGTCGATATGAAACTTCGACATTTTTGGTTGCAATAAAATATTACGATACGTAGCACAAACACGTGGAACTTATTTATTTATCGCTCTGCTACCATATTAACTATTAAAGAATTAGAGAAACAGAGTGGATACGTAAAATATATATTATAACATAGTTGATATGAATTAGTGGTATATGACACACAATATTATACATGACAATCAATAAATTGAAAAAATTATAAACAGAACTGTCGCTTAGCAACTCTGTGTACAGTGTGTACTCAACAAAGAGTATGCATACACTTCACAAATTATCGTATATTTTAGTTTAGCGAGATATTCAAAGCATTTTAGTGTTTAGAATGGGTTATATATAGGATAGATACATATAGTTAGCCAGATTAAAAATTCTTTTTGGAACAGCTACGTTCTGAAGCTGCAGTCAAAAGTTAAATAAATAAGTAGTAATATAGTTGGAGGAGTATAATGAAGTGTAAGTTATTGAGTGAAATGAAATTTCTGATTTTGACAAGGTTGTGAAATTTGTAGTCGCTGTCACTTTCACTGTTTGTCACTTCTGGCTTCGGGTCCAACCAATCTGTCAGTTTTGTGTACATAAAAATGTAAATTGCAACGGAGATATGAAGAGTAATAAAGTATTGATTCACTTTCGTTCTGTTATGTATACTAGCAATTTAATCTTGAATATATATATATATTATAAGAGAGTCAGTGAGTTCTTAAACCTAACAAAATGCCTAACCTCAACATTACTTTTGTAGATAAAGTTGTTCAAAACTGCTTTGATGTGTATAAAAATCTCCCTAAAACTGGGAAGCCGGTTGAAAAGGAATGGACTGTGCTATCGTGTTTCATTAAATACGATAGATCTAGTGAAGGCGTTGAAGTGGTCTCACTGGGAACTGGTTCGAAATGCATTGGTGCTTCGAAAATGTCTCCAAAAGGGGATATTTTAAATGATAGTCACGCAGAAATTATTGCGCGACGAGGGTTTCTAATATACCTGTATGAAAACCTATCCAAAGCTCTTAAAGATGAACCTTCAATATTTTCTAATGAGTTTGACAAATTGAAATTAATAGATAATATAGAATTTATTTTTTACTCATCACAGTTGCCTTGTGGCGACGCTTCTATAATGCCTAAAAATGACCAAGAGGAACTATATGGTGACATAATAAAGCAACAGAAGCGGCATGCGGATTCTGATATAAATATAAATGCTAATAAGAAACAAAAGTTAGAAAATGACATCCATAGAACAGGTGCTAAATGTCTACTACATTGTAAGCAGGACTCTAAAGAGACTGGAACTGATTACCACCTTCTTGGTCAAGTGCGAACTAAACCTGGTAGAGGAGACAGAACTTTATCAGTTTCATGCAGCGATAAAATATCAAAATGGATATACTTGGGTGTACAAGGTAGTCTTATAGATATTTTATGTGAACCTATATTTATAAAATATTTCATATTTGGTGCTGGAGTGCCTTATTCAGAAGAATCTTTGAATAGAGCACTTTTGAACAGAAACACTGAGACTACACCACCATTGGGTTTTGTACCTGAGTTTTATCAAACTTCATTGGTTTTTACAAATATTCGAGATGAAAATCATACTCGTCCAGCACCTGGAAGCATAGTGTGGGTGAACTCTAAAAATCAGTGAGTATAAAGTATTTCAATATTTTTTATCATAGTTTTATTACCTTTTAAGGTGTCTATTATTTTTGTTTTAACATGTTTATGTGACTGTTTCTAACCTTAATATTATATAATTATCATAGTTGAACTCAAAAGTACATACCATACCATACCATATACAGGGTGAAATGGCCCCACATAGAAGGGCTGATCACCCGTCTGGTCAAACGGCGTCCCCACTGGCAGTATATATATACCATATACATTACTTAATTGCAGTGCTTTAAATTTTTCAGTACTAATAAATAAGATTTCTTTTGGTCTAAAGTTTTCATAAAATACAAGTACCTACTATTGTATATTATGTTGAATGAGCACTTACTACTTAGTGAATTTATTTCACAATTACTAAATTTTGACTGCTCTTAGTAACACACTTAGGTTTTATTTTAAAGCTATCTACTTAAACATCCAGAGACAAGAAAATAAATCCACAAGTGGTAATAAATCTTAATGCATTGTGTGTTTTCAGGATACTGGAAGTATCAGTGCAAGGGAAGAAACTGGGGTTTACTAAGAAAAAAGCCATTCTACCCAGTAGCAGTTTATGTATAAGTAAATATAATATTTATAGAGTATTTTTAAATATTGTAAATACTGTACCACATTTAAAAAAAGTATTAAGCAATCACAGTGATATTGATAGCATACCTTATAATGTAATGAAAAGTAAATCAAAACAATATTTAGACAGATTTGAAGTTCTTAAAACGAAATTTTTCAAATCATGGACTGTAAAACCTGATATATGGGACTTTTGTATTAAATAATATATATTGAAACATTAAGTTATAAAATTTAAACAATAAAATTATTATTTTACATACATTTTTGAAGTACAGTCAACAACAGAAGTCTCGTAACAAATTCTAATCTATTGATCACCCTCTTAACCCTTTCATAAAACAATAAATAAAACATGAATAATATTAACTTTGTCCTCTGGGGATTATAAAACTACCTAAACATCCACTATAGGTTCATGTATTCCTATGTAAAAAAGTTCGTCTTAGTCCTATGTAAATAGTTAAGTGGTAACCAACTTTTGACGTTGTCTGTACTTTTAAAAGGAAAGAGATTCAGTCATTTTTGTTTCTTTTCCAAACTCCTGCACCGCTAATAGGGAATTACCTGTGCCGCGATAAGTACATACGCGGACCTGCCATTCAAGCGGACGAAACAGTTTAGCCGTCCACCTTTTGCGTGTGCACGCACTGCGTGTTGTTTCGAACAAATAGACATAGAGCGGCATATGTATTTGCACGACGCGTAGTGCGGGCGCCTGCAAGGAAGGGGACGCATAAGGCAGCGGCTGGTCTCACACCGAAGTGTAACCGATTGAAACTTCACGTTTTCCACACGGAGTGAAGTGTCTATAAGGCCTCAAGGTCTTGAATTTCGTCAATGGTGACCTCTTTGGTACTCCTTCTGCACGCAGTGCGTGCACTCGCAGAAGGTGGACGGCCTAACTGTTTCGTCCGCATGAATGGCAGGTCTGTGCATGTACTTATCGCGGCACAGGTAATTCCCTAGTCCCTGAGGTGAGAAAATCGTCTCTCTGTAATGAGAAACGCATGCTAGACAACGCAGCGACTGTCCTAATCCGTTAATCGAATGACAAACTGCCCAGCCCGACATGCGACACTAATGATTTCTATACTTATACACAGAATAGATATTGATGATGTATAGAGTTATCGTTCTCCGAGCCTTTTACCAAATAGTTGGGGTCGGCTTTCAATCAAACTTCGAAACGGCCGATTTTCCATATTTGTTGTGAAGCGACTACCATCTGACTTCCTGAACCCACTGGCAATATCGAAGTTCCTATTGTTGAACTCTTTAGCACTCCCAACTACCCGTTACGAGTGCTACAAATGTTCGTTAGGCAACCGGGGCCGAAGGCTTAATGTGCTCGCCGAGGCAACAACAAACTCGACTTCTCTCTCAGTTGCATCCAAAAGGCGGGTCCAAAGTCTTGCAATTTTAAGCGGTTACCTACTGACCCTAATTTGGTTTTTTTGTGACATTTATGTAAGGGACTGCCGTCTGACAAGACCTGTCATGTCCATAGAACATTTAGGCTCGCTTCAGTTATATTTGATCTAATCACAGTTAGAGAAATTGGAACTGAAGCAACGCACGTGTCCGCTATGTCAACGCATACTCATACTACACTGACATGGTAAGCTTTTAATTATTTTTTTTTTCACATGGTAATTGGTACATATTAGTACATGTTTAGAACAATAATCATTACACGCTTCACTACAAACAGAAACTGGTATGCTAGACATTTATTTAAGTAATTGCCATATATTTTACATTCATTGGGTGTTGAAATTAAGGTGCTAACTCACTTATAACAGCTACTTACTGCTGCCACCGTAAGGTTATTGGTATATTTAGCAACCTGATGCCTTTGACATTTAAGTGACGTGGAGATGTTACTGATACGAGTGCCCGAGTATAATTATTGAAAACAGCGAAACTTTTATAGCTCGGTATGGCTCGACTACGGCATCCTTAACACCTGCACGCCGTCTCGGGTCTACAGACGCCGGGGTGTAAGGTTGCTTAATCTGGTTTTTATATTATTAGGGGGAGTCCGGGGGAGTTGAACCGGTTTTTACATAAATCATCATAATTTACTGTTCATAGGGTTTAGAGAATTGATTATACTTACATTAATGCGGTAACTTATAGTAGCTACATATGTGCATAATTGTATTTTTAATATAACGCGCATGTAAAATTTTACGAGTCAAGTCTCCTTAACGGCAGGGACATTATTAACTTGCTTTTAGTACTTCCAGCAAGGAAAACAAAAAAATAACAAAGTTTTATAAAAATTATAATAGGTAATAATAAAAGCACCTTTTGTAATATCCTCTATGACATTTTCCAACCCCGTTTTAATGCTTTTCCAGGAGGCTTGTGTATTGCATTGAAAGGACATCGCGTAGATAGGAAACTGCCATAAATAAAAATGTAAAATTAAGACAGAAAAGAAAATAAGTTTAAAAAATTTCTTCGCCCTAGTAAAAAACACTACTACTTTTATAATTCCTACAAGGGGCGACATTGGACGACTGAGCATATCTCCCGCTTACCTTGTTGAGTTTAAGGTGTGCTCAAAAAACACTTAGCACACTTTAAACTACATTTATCTGGTGATATAATTATAGTAACACACGATACCTACCTCAATAAATATGACTGCAATCACAAAACTGCTTAAATGAAAAAATAATACTCCACAGCAACAAAAATACGTTTCAAATTCTAACTACCAATTAAATCAGCGAAAATGCAAAATGACACTATACTTGTAAGTAGCTCCTCGTATGTTACCAATGAATGCATTGATTGATATTCCGACCGCACTAAATTTAAATACAATTTTTGAAGATGTTCAACTCTCCCACCTAGGTAAGTCTACCGCATTCCCCCTATACTGGAAGACTTAATAGTCTATCGGCCTGTCAGATTGTATATCAGGTATCGATATCTGTACATAAATAAGCAGCATGGGTGGGGAGACCCAAAGACTATCCTGCGCACCAGCACTTTAAATATCTACCCAGTGTGCTGTAGTATGGCGGTAAGTGTAAGTAGGTACTTCACATATTTACACAAGAATGGGAAAGGTCCTAATAAATTTCAGTTCAGTTGTTATCAGACTTACCCGCGACTGTGCGTCGCTGTACTAACACCTTAATTTAAAAACTATCCTACAATAGATTACGCGTAACATTCAAACAACAGTATAAATAATGTCATCCTGTAAGTTTTCAATCAATAAATAATTATTTAGAAACACCGACTTAGGATTGATACTATTATCGGTACGTAGTGACTCGAAATTAATCAATAATCATTATCGTGTCGGCCCGAGGGTCATCGAGTTATGTTTATAAAAAAGCCTTGAGAAAAGTCAAGGAAGGGATCACCGTTAAACAATGTAATCCGTCGAGGATGCGCTTGCGCGCCACCAGCGATGTGTAAGAGCATTACCGTTTAGGTGAAACAAATGGGCAGTTGTCAGGTGCCGCCTACATACACGGAACACATTATTGATCGGGGATTATAAAATACAGAGATGAATGACTGGTTAGTATTTTTAGACCGATGTAGCAACATGCATGTTTGTATAGTATTTTGTAACAGCAATTTGTAGGTATACCCTATCTACTATTGTCTAGTGTGCGAATGCGTAGGCACCCTATTAGTCTTTTAAACAAAATGCAATTGACATAATCCTACTTTTCCTACTAATATTATGAACGCGAAAGTTTGTGAGTATGGATGTATGGATGTTTGTTACTCGTTGACGCAAAAACGGATGAACGGATCTGGCTGAAATTTGGTGCAGGCTATAGGTATAGGCTACTTTTAATCCCTGGAATAGGTTCCCATGGGAAGCGGGAACGGGAACTGAATTGCACGCTGGTGGAGCCGCGCGAAAAAGTTAGTAAATAATAAGTGGTCCATCTACTAAGAGCTTCGAAGCGCAAGCCCACCTCACCTTCAACGTACTTAATTACACGGCAATCGCTTCCGTAAAAACAAAAATAAACCAAAACGTCCAGGAAAGAAGTAGGATAGCGGATCCCGGGCTCCAATTTGTATACTTTGGATGTCACCGGGATTGAGAATGTAGAAGATAACATAATTAAATTATTTATGTACTTATGTTCATAGTAAGAATTAAACAAAGCGGTGATAGCCCAGTGGCGTACGTAACGGACTGCTGAGACGAGGACTCTAGTTCGATCCCCAGTCGCCCCGGGCACACACCTATGACTTTTCGTAGTTATGTGTGCATTAATAAATGTTATATATCGCTCGCTTAATAATGTGCCCGGTAGATGGCAATAGGCTCGCCCCCTATTACATTGGGACCTTAACATAACTGGCGAATCGTGGGTGTGTAAGACACCTCTGCCTGCCCCATCGGGGATACAGGTGTGAAGTTATGTTATGTGTTTGTTATGTTTTGTTCATAGTAACCGATCCCCAAGCCAGCACTTCTTGTACCTACCACTCCTACCACGGCCCGGCGGATACGGCATGACCAGGGGCCTTATCATGATGACATATAAACAGTTCAGTTTCGGAGCAATTCAATACAAGTTTGTAAACTGAATTGCTATGATCCGTACTATGACATACTTAATGACACGCGTTCGCGTTTGGTTAATTTGTTGACATTTGGAACGTGAAACTGAACGACTTAATACGAAGTCATGGTATGAGTACAAAACTATCCAGTTTAGGTCTGCATTGAATTGCTATTAAGCGGTCATGGTTAGCCCCCAGACATTTGTTCCCCACATAGCCTGGCCTTCGCCGCAAATCGTGGCCAGACCAGCGAAGGCTATTCTCGTGCGTTTTACTTGCGATGTTGCTGACATGAAGGCTACTGCGGATTTTGCATCCGACGCATGCGGGCGCACGCTTAGGCAGCGTACGGTCTAACCAAGGCCTAACATACGTACGCCTATGTCGACCTTTACCGGGTTAACCATTCACCTTCGCCTTATGAATCTGTTTCTTCAATCTTCTTTAGTTCATTCTGCCTACGCGTCCGAACCATTTAAGTTTCTCTATTTTGGTCACTAAGTACATCTTCTACCATAACACAACGTTCCCTTATCATGCTGTTTCTCACTTGGTCCATTAACCTCACTGTAGTTATACCTACTTCTCAGACTTCTCATTTCTACAATCCATGCCTTTACGGGGGTTAATGGATAACCATTTAGTTTGTCTTAGTATTAGAATTATGAATGTCAGTTCTCTAGAGAACTAACTTCATTTATCTGATTTATAATTGCTTCTTTTTACATGGGATTTCCGCACGAAAAAAAAAGGTACCTAGTGCAAAATAAACCACTAAAAGCAAATTTTCAATCACAAAGGAAATATACTAATATATAGCGCCGTCAAAAACCCTCGGCCCCGTGAGCGTTGCGTCCTCACAACATCCTATCAGTTTCATCACAATTGGATCAATGGTTTAGGATCGCCTAGACGACAAACATACAGACCCTTTTTTCATGATATGTATTAAAACATATTATTATTGTAAGTACCTAGCTGTTAGGAGTCAGAAGGAAGCTTGTTGGCAGTTGGATCATGGCCGCCGCCGCTTTGTCATTATTTCGACAAAAATCAAACTGAGTCGCCCGGCCCGATCTGTGTTCAGGTTCACCCACTTTCTACCGGAAGGCAATTAAAAGTAATTTGCATTTCTCTCTGTGTGCATATCAATAATTTTGCGCAAATTTCTTGTCAGTTGCGTTTAAAAGACAACACGAAATATTTTCAAAGGGTTAATATCTAGCTGAACTTCTTTCACGAGTCCAACAATTCAAATAGATATTGCAGATTTTAGAATCTTTGCAGATATGAAATAAAAAAAATTATAAGATCCATTTAGCAGTAGTTTCTAGACCTTCCTATTTATATAAAAGGAGAAGTTTTTAGGTAAGTATATCTTCAATTTCAAATTTCCACTATTTTGAGAATCATTTTATAAATCTTGATTACGATAAAGTAACTAAAGGTGTGGCGTGACTGTCAGCAGATTCCTAATAAGAATATTGAATCCATTTAGAAATAGGTACCTTTGTTCGCACAACAATGTAGAACAGAGTAAGAACGGACGTCAAAGAAATAAATTGAGCAATTACTTATTAAGTGAGTTAGGATTATCTATGACTTACCGTTGTGTGAGTAAAGATAAGCGTAGGCTTTTTATTACGCTGTACAAACAGGTATAACATTCACTTGTTCATTGTAAATAAATCGAAATTAATGTGAAACTCATTTGCATCCAATGATTCTGGATTACTGTTGGTTGGATGAAATGGCAGCAGGTTACGGCAACTACGTGTGACTCGCGAATCCCCTAGGGCTTCAGGTAAAAATTGTATAGTATGGACCGGACAATTGATCCGATAAGGCGATGAATGAAAGACGGTTGCATGCAGCCAAGCTGCTAATGTTCAGATGGATGTGTGCTAGATGAGAATGGGTGAGGTTAGGAAGGAGTACCTATATTAGAGGAAGTTTTCAAACTAGCGGTTATCACAGAGAAATTACGAGGAAATCGCTTGTCCTAGTTCGTACATGTAATGCGTAGGAATTAAAAGTAATGTAAAGAAGGCATTAAGTATGAAAGTGGACGGTTACAAGGGGAGAGGAGGAAGGCCTAAGAGGAGATGAATGGCGTCTGTAAAAGATGATATGGCTGGAAGAGAAGTGAATGTTGAGATGACTGCAATTAAGCAATTGTGCTGAACCTAAATAAATATTGGGTAAGGGCCAGAAGATGTTGGTTCTGAAAAAGTATTTATTTTCAACGGTGGTTTAAATAATCCATAGATAGTTCTCTATTGTGAATCATTTTACAAGTATTTACGAATCTGGACTATCTTAAAATCACAGTTCGATTATTCCTTACGGATCCCGTTATCGGTGTGAGAGTGTGTCTTCTCACGAAACCAAGAAAGCTCGCGTCACTAAGCTATTACCTAAATATTTTTAATCTCATGAGTAATTAAGTCAATAATGTTTACTGATCTTGTACATACCTAGGTTATTTAATTTCGAAGAAAAGTTTTTATCTAGAGTACGAGTATTATAAGAAAAACTACGACTTGTATTCTAGTGCTTACGAATGTACTTATAAAAGGTTTTCATTACGCCATCTACCTTTTCATTTTTGTTTAACTTTAACGAGTAGAATTTGACTTTCCAAAGTTTCCAACGAGTGTAGCAGAGGGAAAGTTAAAAAAAAGCAAAGAATAAATAACGAAATGGAATGAAATGAAAAGGTTAAAAGTTATGTTGTATTTAGATGGTGTTCAAACGTATTCAATTCATAACATAATTATTATAAACCAATAGGTAGGTATAGTATTTAGGATCGACGAGCCTTTTTTTTTTTTTTTTTTTATCGTGCGGAAGTCCCTTCGGATACCCCGCCGGCCAGCGGGGGCGGTTATGTCGGGCTTGCACCGACTAAAACCGCACGCCGTCTCGGGTCTTCAGACGCCGGGGTGTAAGGTTACCCATAGAGCATATCCCTCGCACCCCGGCTGACCCTGGGCCATCTCACCACTAACAGCATCGCTCATCCTGTCTCCTCTGAAAGCAGAGGAGTACGGAGAGCGATGTGTTCCCGCCACGTTGGGTATTGGCCGACGATCAATGCCAACCCTATGAAGGGGTGAAGGGGAAGCCATTGACCGCCGCCCAGGGTGTGCCGGCCACTCCGATTCCGTTCCCCCCGGACTGCAGCGGGATCGGAATCGGAGCGACACTCGAGGAGGTTACCCAACACACACCCCAGGATCGACGAGCCTACGAATAAATTTATCATTCTAAGAAAACTATACAGTTACTTAACTCATTATAAAAAGTAAAAAGTACCGTCTTGTGAAAGACTTGCAAGTAAGGATGCGGTCGAGATCTGTCTTTTGCGAGATAAACTGTTAGCCGCTATTGTCGGATCTACGAGAAGCTTTAAATGGATCAATTGCTAGTGAAATTGTGAAGAGCGGGACAATATATCCACAGGCCATCAGTTTTGCAGGCCGTTTCGTGCCCCTCGTTGACGGTTTTAGGTTAAACGTATTTATTTACCTAACTGTTACACTGTGGTATAGCCTTTTGCTCAACTTGAAAGCACAACCTATAAACCACAATTTTGCCACAGCCCATTTATCCAACTTTAAAGATCTTGAGATTTTAAACTGTAAATAATACTTTATTATTGTTAAAACTCGTACAGTTTTAAGTCGTCAAAAGGCATGTTAACTGTTAACAACATTTCAATATATTATTTTTATTAATTGCCGTCATCTGTAATGTGGAGAAAACTCATACTGAAATCCGGGCTGCGTTTATTTTTATTAGTTGTGTTCCAAATTTGATGACGTTGTTTCTTCGCATAATGCACTTACCGTCGCGTTGGCTCTGGATAAATCATGTTGCCACAGCTGGCCTTTGACACAGAGACCTACATAGCGTATAAAAGTCTGCATAATTTAGTAGTTAATATCTTCGTCTGTTCTCACCTATAAATATTTACCACGTTAACACGACATTACTTAAAAGAGTTACTTGTTATCTGTTCCAACATAACAAAAACCTGATTTGGTGTCGATCTATTCTGTTTTCAATCAAGAGCGATTGCAGCGTCTAAATTATACGTAATAAACGCACCCGGATTGAATACCAGCTATAATCATTTTGATGATAGATACCTGTTTTTGTTTGGAAGAGTTAGCCAGACTGCTCGGCGTCAAAATTGTCGAATTATTAGATTTTGTTACTTCATTAGTTGTTGAGATATTTTGTTCACCATGTGATCGTTAAAATACAGCTATAGGTACCTAATTTATTTTCGCGTTTTACAGCCCGTTTAGTTGTTGGGGCTGGGACGAGGATGGTGTTAATGGCCTTAGCTATATTGGCTATAATATTATTTTAGAATCAGACATTGTTGGACACACATCACACTTTTCGAGATATTTTCAGATCTTTGTCTCTATACCTATTTATTTGGAGCAACTTAATTTATATTCTGCTTGATTGCTTAGATTTATGCTTTCACTTACTAATTATTTAGTAAATACATTAATAATGTCAAAAATAAACTAACGACGTTGTTGCAAATAATTCTAAACAACTGGGAGTTTACTGTGATACTGCAAAATGTTCTTTGTCCATATTGATGTCATTCATGAAAAATTTCATTGTTGTCTAGAGACAAGCATTAAATAATTTCCAGACCGATTAGTATGTAGATAGGTATATGTATTCAAAATGACTACATGTTTCTGCATTTCTGGGAATTCGTTTGGAATTTTATCTAAGATGGAAGACTAGATTATTATGACAAACATATTTTCTTTGTGTGCCTACCTACCTAAGACATTGTGTGGTGCAATCAATGTTACATTATTTAATATTTATTATATTTACAATATTATATAACCGCGGAGCACGAACGGAGAAATCGGTGCTGAGTGGAAGCATTGTGGCTTACTCTCGAGGCTGGCATGCGACACAAGGACATATGCGCGTGACACAACACGAGGTGTCGACGTATCATATTTTTAAAATGTCTTTATCGAGAAACAAATGAATATGACAATAAAATCATCCATTGCATTACATACATTTACGATTTATATAACATGCGGCAGTCGATAACGAAATTAAGTGAATTTTGTCGAACTCGGTCGGCCGCCTTCGCTATCGTTAACGCGACAAAACAACGATTTCAAAACTCGGGGCGTCATATTTTATAGATTTAACTCGGAAAAAGTGAGCATTCAAAGTCAGTCAACCCTACCCAAAGTATACTCTATAACTGAGCTAGACAGACACGTCTTAGGTATTCGTAATTATTTTTTTTAGAGTTAGATACCTATATAGGATACGTTAGCATACTAATTGCTTCTAAATTTCATTAAGTCATATTTTATGTTCGTATTTATCAACGTCTTTATTCTGCCTGGTCCGGTATGATATGACATAATTACTCGGTGCGATTTAGAAAACTTCATAAAACTAATAAGATCGTACGACTATTAGCTCTTGTTTATTTTATCTTTATGAGGATATTTAATAAAACACGAAATCTCTTACATTTTTCGCTGCTTTTCTTGTGATATGTTCGTGTTAAAATCAACACTCACCGTCGTGACTATTAAAAATAATTAAATTAAATTTTTAAGCATTTTGTATGCTTAGGTACTTTTTCTTATAGATTTAGATCGGAAAAAGAGAACATCTAGGACGGGACTTGAACCCGCGACCAGTCCCGTCCCAGATGTCCGATCTAAATCCATATTAAAACTAATGTTAGTTGCTGCCGCATGTTTGCGAATATTAAGAACGTTATTAGTTCAATATGTATTTGGGTTGATAAAGATCGCAAATAAAAATACAAGTTTTCTTGCATTTCATTAATAAAATTAGGACTGAATAGAGAAATGCCATTATTTCATTTATTACTATTATCTAAATTGTAGGTACCTATGGCAGATATACAAATTGTTTGTCCTCTTGTCCTCGGGACAATTGAAATGCATTAATTAAATGCAGTTTAATGAAAAAACTGTTTGATTGGGTCATTGTTTTTCTTCGTTTTACGTTTTTGGCTGCTTTCGAGTACTTACTTACTTATATTACTTATATTAGTAACATTTCTAAGGTGCGGCTATGCTTTCAAAAGAAAGCAAAACTACGCAATGTTTTGACTGACCATTTAAGTTATTGTAGTTAATAGCAGACTTCGTACCAAACGTAGCAAATAATATTTATAAGTTTTAGTCTGTTGTATTTTACTTTTGAGTAAAACAATATAGGTATAGTCCAGTTACGATTACCTATATGGTGCGCAATAAACTATTGGAATTCACGTTTCAAAATATCTTTAATTAATGGTTCAGGGACCGAAATACAAAGTGTTGGGTAGTAATCACTGACCCGATCTGGCTCTGTTGGTACATATTGTGTTTTATTTAACGGCTATGTGTTCGACCCTCCATTTGACTGTTGTACGTACTTTGTGATATATTGATACCTACCGAAGGAGTTTTGTAACGGTTTCATTGTGTGCAACGTGGCAACGGCGTTTTACAGTGACTTCGAATGTAATATACCTTTTTTTTTTTCATGCGGAAATCCCGAATGTAATATACCTATCTACTTATTTATTCACCAGTGACAGGAACCGAGATCAAGGTATTAGACGGCGTTATTACATTTTCGATTAATTTCATTGAGTAAAACGTGAGAAATTTGGTTAGATGAACCGACCTAAAAAGAATGATGGTCGTACGGGTCGTACCTACATTTATATTATTGAAAATATCTAAAACTTATAATCTTTTTACTTAGCTTTTCTCATATCAGGTAGCTATTTAAAAATAGGCATTTGTGTTTTATTTTTCTCTTTACATCTTTTGAATCGTTTATAACGAAAAATAGAGTTATATCATTGAAAGATGTCTTGCAAGGCAGTTTATTATTAAGTTGGTATGGCGCAAAGATCACATTGTAACGAACCATTCATACGATAAAAGCTTTGAATACTCCAGTTACTATAGCGTCTACGTGATTGATGGTACGTACCTGAACCTATAACCTTGGATAACATATATACCTACTTGCGTTACTTAGGTACTTATTGTTACCTATTTCGCGTTATATAATACAACATCAGATTCAATTAAAGCACTATTTCAATATGCCTGGTTTGGTAATAATCAGAACATAGTGGCATTCGATTTTTCACGACGGTCTTATATGAAATCATTAGGATGTTTAGTAACAGTTCTCTAAGAGGTTAAGAGGCAAGTGTGACCAATAGTGTTGCCATTGTTGGACCCATTAACAAACTAGTTTGGCCACGCGATTCGTCTTGTGAAATACCCAGCTCACGACTAATAAATAAATGCTTATTTGCATCGTTACCCAAGCAGTTGATAAGTAATTTAATTAGAACACGTTTAATTGAATATTGGAAATCAAGATGGAAGTTGTGGTGTTAGATACTTTGTATTGCTGTAACAAATTAATCAGAATTATGAGACGGGCGTGCGTCCACCGCCGGTACGCGCCGCGCCAACGCTTTGTTTGTTGCGGTTCAACCGACTAATTTGTTATTGTTGCACAACGTAACAAAGGCAATAATTTTAATACAAATGTGGTAATCTCGATATACTTGACTAACCGATTTACGATGGTATAAGATGATATGAATCTGTTAGTGCGCGTGGTACATTTCTTTCATCCGAAATGCCTTCGTCTCTCTTCTAATTCCAAGCGCCAATCCCGTTGCATCTGAAGCTTCAATTTGAAGCCCAGGTCCCAGTCCACTCTCCTATTCTTACTACTGTGGTTTACTTTGACTTTTACGGGACTGTCGTCTAACCCCGAGATGAAAGTCTTCATCAAGCCTCGACTGTCAATCAGCAAGTGTACCACCTTGCAGGTTGGGCACCGAAGAACTTAATGAGGCCCCCTCATACACCCATACCAATACATTTATGAATGCCTATAATCATGCGTAGGACGAGCGCTAAAGTGGACGTTTATAGTGCTATCTATAATCGAAGTCGACTCAGGTATTAAAGAGTGGTCTATTTTAGCTGCATGACGCCGATTGCATAAATACGGTAAGGTGGCATGTTTGCGGAAGTTGTTCTCGAGTAACGATCAATTTACGTTAAGTAGACATGTGACGTTTTTTTTTCAACGTCTCAACCTTCCTTAATGAGTAGAGAAATCCGCTCACCGAACTAACTTCTATGCAAATATGTTTTCTTCTGTTTTCGAAAGTATATGTTCTTATAAATATATTGTGAGATTGCTAATGAAGAGTGCCATGGAAGAGTGACTAGCGAGTCATTGGGTTTTACTTTTATGTATGTGGCTTTAGTTTAAATTGGAACTGACAGATTTACTAGTTGTGGGCTGACATTTTAGCACGAGATTGACCTTGTTATTCCCTACATGAAAACGGCCAATTTGATAATGAACACAATATGATAGGAGTAGTGGTAAGGGAAAGCTAAGACATTTGTTACTAAATTCATTCTTGAATGAAGGTTTTTTAAGTAATTGGTTGGTATGCTACCAATTTTCTATTGATTTATATGTCTTTTCCTATAAATATGAACCTTTATGGTTTTTCAAGGGGGAATATTTTGATCTACTGAGTTACCTGGACACGTTCTGGCTCTTGAAATTCACCTATACATACCTGTAGAGGTAGCTTAAATGGTCAGAGTATTCCTCTTAGAAAGGGACTAGTCGCGGGTTCAACTCCCGTCCTGGATGTTGAATCAATTCTTATCGTAAATAATTATACTAAAAACTAGCTGATGCTCGCTGCTCCGCCCGCGCTGATGTCGGTTATGGTTTTTGGTCATAACATAACATAACAGAACTTCACGCCTGTATCCCCGAAGGGGTAGGCAGAGGTGTATTACGCACCCACGATTCGCCAGTTATCTTAAGGTCCCAATTTAATAGGGGGCGAGCCTATTGCCATCTACCGGGCACATTATTAAGCGAGCGTTAATTATCATTTATTAATGCACACATAACTACGAAAAGTTAGAGGTGTGTGCCCGGGGCGACTGGGGATCGAACTCGAGACTTTGTCTCAGCAGTCCGTTATGTACGCCACTGGGCTATCGCCGCTTACTGTGCGAGTGTTACTGGGTATATCAGTATATAAAAATAAACAAAACGGTGAATTTTGGGTCTGAAATGTATATTGTTATACGACTGTCAATCAGCGTGTATATGTGTATGTGTATATTGTTAAAAAAAAAATCACTCAAACTTATCGAGTAGGGTATCAAAATGAAGAGCTTTAAATGGTGATTTAAAAATATAAATATTATAACTAACGAGTTTACAATAAAATTATTAATAAAAAATCAAAAAACCCGACTGCTCTAAAAAGACCGAAACAAGTTTGATAGCAGGTGGGACCCATTAGCAAATCATAAACCGAAAGAAAAATTTCTTCTTATTGAAGAAAAACCTATCGAATTTTGGTAACATTCGATAGTGTAAATATTTCACCGTTCTGTCTTTTTTGATTGGACAAGGATTAAAGAAACAGTGCCTAACAATAACCTCATAATATGAAAATGGACAAAATGCCATGATACATCTTTGGTCTGTTACCTGCGTATTGTTTTCTACTATCTTTCATTGCTGTTGAATGTCCAAGATCGGCAAAGTGGAGTACCCATGTGACATAAAGAAAACAGGGTAGCTGGCGCGTAGGCGGGGCGGATCCAATTATGTCTCAGCACGAACAAATTTATTGCAGAGAACGTCTGAGTCGCTCTCACCTTGACATGTCGCAGACGGCCTATTCTGACACAGACTACAACTTTCCATCAGTTTTCCTTATTACTTTTGGTCTCACATGTGTATCGTACTTCCTACTAATATTTTGAATATGAAAGTTTGTGAAGATGTTAGTATGTTTCGATGTTCGTAGCTCAATCACGTTCTAACGGCTGTACGGATCTGGCTGGAATTTGGTACAGGGATAGAGTAACTATAGTCTGGAATAACATGTTCCTATGGCAAGCGGGAATGGTATCAGAATTCCACGCGGGGGAAGCCGCGAGCAACAGCTAGTTAAAAATAAATCAGTTATCTCTTTGGGCCGATAGATTTACGAATTACGAATTCTTAAAATGTTGTTGCACTTTTGTCTTTTCCTGAAATATAGACAGTCAATACTGGCACCGTTCCAACATATTATGAATATTCATTTACACACCTATATGTATAATCTATGGGCGCTGTGCAAATTTCGAAGTAAGTATACATAATAGTCTTAATACTGGCGAGTTCAGTGGTTTGGAACGGAGTCTGCGCACGCGCTTTTGATCCAGGCATCGCCTATCGGCTACAGACGCCGGCAGTCGCGCGGGAAACTTCGCGGCGTTCGGTCGATTTAATGGTTTATGAGCTTTCGTAAACAATATTTCTCGATCATATTTACGATAACTCACATTGATCGATACGATTTCGACGTATACCGTGAATATAGTGAGATGAACAAGTGCGATTACTGGACTCTATTACGATAATGTTCCGTTAAAACATTAATGGTTGATAAACAGTGAAAAATAAAACTGTCCAAATGAAGATGACTGTGAATCGTATAAGGGTGGTGGTGCTAGGTGCTCCACGGAGTGGGAAGTCTGGTTAGTACCTATATCTGAATATATAAAAATTATGATTTTTAGCAAAAATTAGTAAAAATCGGTTTGATTTTAACTATTTCTTGGAACTCCATCAAAATCATTTTAACAAAATGTTTCAAAATTTCACTAAACGATGTTGTTATTTATATTGCATGGATAACAGATAATATGAAAAATTTACTAGCTCCTAAAAAGAACAATTGATAACTTAAAAATTGTGTTAATCTTTATGGAACAATTTACTTTATACGTTTTTGAGTATTCCAATGATCTATTGCGCATTTTTTCTGATTAATATTTATGTATCATAATAATATTTATCATTGTGATCAGTAATATAATTAAGATATACTTATATAGTCAACGGCATATGCTTTGGGTGCGACCTCTATAATTATCGCACCTAAAATCATATTCTTTGAATTTAGTGACTCCTTTCGGACGTACTAATTATGGACAGTAATACACGATATAAGGAATATTATTTTAGGTGTGAGGTCTAATATAGAGTTCGCACCTAAAATAATATTCCATCAACTATATATATAATACGTATACCTTAATTTAATTACTGATCATAATTTGGTCATGGGTCACGTCCGAAAGGAGTCCCTTAATTCTTAAGTTAAAGAACTAATAATAATAAACTGCATAGCAGGACATGATGATAATGATTATTTTCATTGTTTTTAAAATTTTCTTTTTCTCAATGATCTTGCTTAGAATACATACAGAGTACCAACGACTTTTATTTAAGTACTATTCATATTCTAGAAGTCAACTTTAGTTCTTCATCTAAATGTAGAGTCCGTAGCAAATAAATATAATATATTAACAGTGTCTTGTATTTCTGCTGGAAAAGATGTTTCTGCGCATTTGGAACGTGACACGTTTATTAGCATTAAATAAATACATATTATCAGATGATGGACTCGATGGAAATATTTTATTGGGTAAAGTAAACTAATCGTTGAATTTCATAACTTCGTCTCTATTCTAGAATGATGGTTGGCCATAGTGAAGGATTCTTACTTGTTACTTTGATGGGATATAAGTGGTAGTAATCATGGACGACAAATTTTGTCATATACATAAAAATTTTTTTTCTGTATAAAGGTTGAGCTTATGATGATCAACAACTACCTACTTCAATAAATACCTTAGATATAATTCTACCGTCAAGTTTCACAAAACATAAAATCAGCTGCAAATCTATATTTTGTGCCATTATTGGGTATTGTTCCCATATTAGTAGGTATCACTGTAAGCGAGTGTTTTCACTGAAGTCAAGATGAGCGAAGTGGATAAGAACCTTGCGGAAATCGACTAATCACATGGATGGTAAAATTGGAGACGTGGCGTAGATGACAATCAATACAACGATGTCTGCACGTCTACTCTCGACACAGGTCGTCTGTGTTGCGCACACGCAAACAACGCACATTCAGTTTTAGGCATCCTGTTTCACAACGATATTGTTTTCACTATCAGGACATGCTCATTTCTAATTCTGAACTAGCACTTCGAAAAGCTAAAGTCCAAAAGTGAGAAGCCATTTAAGCGCAGGCCACACTGCTGCATTTAGTCTAGCATATTCGAGGTAATTTTTCATGTCAGCGGCAATAGCTAAATATAATTAAGTTAGCTTTGCTTAGCTTAGCTCGAGGTGTACCCTGAGCATATTGTGAAATTATACGAATCCGACCGTACCCCAGACATCAATAGCTATAGTTAAACCATTCAATTATCACATAATCACTTCTATCGATTTAAAAATTATATGCAAAAAAAGCGGCCAAGTGCGAGTCGGACTCGCCCATGAAGGGTTCCGTAGCAGTAAGTAACATAATACTAAATGCAATAATGCTTTTTTCGTACCATTTGCACAAAAAAGTGACATTCTATGCCACAAACAGCGAACATATGATTTAAATTTGGAATACTTACCGAAATTTATACTGAACTACATCTGTGTTTACACCATTAGGTTTGTATATAAAGCATTATACATACATTTGACCATTTGCACGCTTCCAATCATATGCGGAGTTCGCGTGATAAAATAAAATAGAAAATGATAAAATAGAAAAGTTTGATAATAAATATTGTTTTGAAAAAGGAATACGCATTTATTTTTAATAAATGCTTATCTCAAATTATTATTGTGTTAATTTTTTCGCAAATGGTACGAAAAGTAGAGTATTTTCCTCGGTGATAAAGCTGTCTTAGTCTTGGGTGAACTTAAATCCCTCGCTACACTCAGGACTCGTCTTAAATCCCTCGCTTCGCTCGTGATTTTAGTTTTTAACACCCTCGCTACGCTCGGGAGTAAACCTCGAGTCCTTCGTTACGCTCGCGATTTAAATCGTCACCCGCGACAGAAGACACTGCTTTATCCTCTTGGTTAATAATCTACTATTTTTAAATTTTATATTCGAGTTGATTGAATGAAAGGTAAATTGCGTTTTACAATTTATGCCGTATTAAAAAAAAACTACTTACTAGATCTTGTTCAAACCAATTTTTGGTGGAACTTTACATGGTAATGTACATCATATATTTTTTTTAGTTTTATCATTCTCTTATTTTAGAAGTTACAGGGGGGCACATTTTACCACTTTGGAAGTATCTCTCCCGCAAACTATTCAGTTTAGAGAAAAATTTGGAAGTATCTCTCGCGCAAACTATTCAGTTTAGAGAAAAATTATATTAGAAACCCCAATATTATTTTTGAAGACCTATCCATAGATACCTCACACGTATACCCATACGTGTGAGGTATCTATAGAAAAAAAAATGTTGAGTTTCAGTTCTAAGTATGGAGAGCCTCCCAATTGTTTTTTTATATTTTTGTGTGAAAATCTTAATGCGGTTCATTGAATACATCTCCTTACCAAGTTTCAACAGGATAGTTCTTATAGTTTCGGAAAAAAGTGGCTGTGACATACGACTCTATAAGGGTTCCGTTTTTTGCCATTTGGCAACGGAACCCTAAAAATGAGCATATCTATGTGCAAGTAAATATACATTCGAAATAACTATACGAGTAGTCTCATTACGTACTATTGAATGGCATCTTTCTATGTCAATACGTATAATGCTTATCTAATATATTAGTCTGATACATTGTTTAGTGTTGAACAAGGGCTTTGACTGTATTTATTTGCTCACAACTCCACAATCTGGGGAAATTGTTATCTTTGAGCACATTGTAAACAAATATAGTTACTACATAAATGTTTCACCTTACCTAAACGATTGCTTAATATCACATGAAACTGCAATAAAACTGACCTAGTCACAGTTATAAAAATGCAGTATGCATAATCACAGGCATCTTTTTCTAGAATTTATCGCCCCATGACGTTTATGAAGTAATGTATATATCTCATAAAAATTATATCATCTCTTTATGTGTGACTAACTATATAGAAATGTTAGTATCTACGTAATTTTCTTTGAAATCATAAATCAGCCGAACAGCAACACAGGAGGACAACGAATAAACAGACTAGGAACAACTACCTTTTTTTTTTTTTTTTTTTATCGTGCGGAAATCCCTTCGGATACCCCCCCGCGTGCCTAATGTTATGTTGGTAATAGATCACATTTTTAAATCGAACTACAGCGAGACAGAACTTGCCTGTACAAGGGGAGTGCTAAACTACCTCCATACTTTAGCAAGAATGCTATTTGGTCCTGCTGAGTCTAGGTGTGCAAGTGATACAATTGGTTTATGATTTGATTATTGAGGCGTGATATGGATGTATAATATGCGTAGAGCAATGACCTCCACGCAGCGCGTTAATGGCTGATCAGACGTTTAAAAGTTACACAACGTTTTCTGTTGGCGCCAGGCGTCGCTGCCGTCGGGAAATCGCGCCGCTGACCCACCGGCCAACTCGCTGCTGACTGGTTGTAATTGCACCGCCCTAATTGTCGGCCGGCTGACGGCTGACGGACCGGCTACAACCGCTCCAACACGCATGCGTTTGCAATTCATTATGGACGGGAGCGAGCCTGTCCGACATGCGAAATTGTTTTAAAGTAGATCCTGTCTGCGAATGCCCCAGTAGGAGTGGCTCTCGTCTATCACGGATACGCCGTCGACGTCGGTTAATGCCCCAGGAACTTTATCTACGCATTTAATTCCCTAAGTACTGACATGAATCATAAATTCTCATTGCCCTTACACTTTTTAAATCTCTCCATCTAAATATTTTTAACCCCCGACGCAAAATGAGGGGTGTTATAAGTCTGTGTGTGTGTGTGTGTGTATATCTGTGGTATCGTAGCTCTCAAACGGATGGACCGATTACGATGCGGTTTTTTTATCATTTGAAAGCCAGTTTCTTTGCGGTGGTTCTTAGTTATGTTTTGTTAATATCGGTCCAGCAGTGTAAGATTATTGGCTCTTTTCCAAAATGAGGTAATGTCATTTTTGGTGCATGATTACTCGATTAAGTGCTTAACGCGTGCCAGTATAATCGTTAAATGACAATTAATTGATAACTTCGACCAGATGCTGCAAATAAGTATTTTTTGGCGTAGGGGGTTTCCTTAATTTTTTTTATTAAATATTATCTGCCGTGAATAAAACTATTTCTGCATTCTGTAGTTATTCGACAATTGATTCGAATCGAAGAAGTAATAAAAATAAGATATCTTTTCTGGGTAATAAAAGGTCCGTAGTCCGTATATGTCGCGCGGCGTACCTGTCAACGTGCTTTTTGTCCAAGAGTCATAAATGGATTTTGGTAGAGGACAGTGAACTGTAATTTGGAAAGGAGTCACATTTTTTTGATATTATGAAAGATTGAGTTATAAAGTTTGTGTCGCGTAGGTGCAAGAATGTGTCGTTAACTTGTACTTACTCCCGATTTGTATTAAGTCATTATGCATTCTGTGCTTGAGCTTAAAGCGTCGCGTCGTCGCCTCCGTCGTCGGTTCGAGCTGCGAGGTGTCGGAGGCGGCGTGTGAAGCGGACTCAGTGTTCCGTGCGACGACCTCCTCACCGCATGATGAATGAGCTTTGTGGATGTATTAAAGCTTCGTTGTCTTCAAAACGCCGATCCTGACAGATTTACTTGTAATCTGTCTACAAAATTAAGTTTTACATGACTTATTTGACACAGGTTCTTGGAGACATAACTTTTTTTTCAATTAAATTTTTAAGCATTTTGTATGCTTACTTTTTTCTAAAGATTTAGATCGGAAAAAGAGAACATCTAGGACGGGACTTGAACCCGCGACCAGTCCCTTACAGGGGGAATGCTCTGACCAACTGAGCCACCTAGACACGTCCCAGATATTCGAAATTCTCCGATACATTATTACGTCTTAAGGCGACGTTGGAGCCATCTACCGTAATTCTTGCGAACTACGGAAACAATGAACAACTTTACAGTCATTTTTAAACATCCTCCTCAGACTCCGCCTAATTAATTCAATTAAATTTTTAAGCATTTTGTATGCTTACTTTTTTCTAAAGATTTAGATCGGAAAAAGAGAACATCTAGGACGGGACTTGAACCCGCAACCAGTCCCTTACAGGTCGCGGGTTCAAGTCCCGTCCTAGATGTTCTCTTTTTCCGATCTAAATCTTTAGACATAACTTTTGTTTGCACCTCATTTAAAACTTGTGATCTTACTTTGTCGTTATATTATGTATGTACCTATATACTTATATGCATGTTCCTAGCGGGGTCCGTGATGATCCGTTCAATATAATGATCGATGTTCTCTATAATCTATTAATTACCCTAGAGATTCCTCTCGATAGCTGGATCCATTGTTCCTGTGGTTAATTTTCAATCGATCAACCCACGTGGTGCCATGTTGTTTGATCACAGTGATTTGTCTTATACTTATGCTTCAATGATTGTAATTTGACGTTTTTTTTTATTAGAATCTCGTCATAGAGGATCCGTTAATCATTCTTAGGGAGTCTTCAATAACTGCTGTTGTAACGTGATTTATTATCACACATAAATTGTTGGTAAAATGTTTTGAAATTATATTTTATTTTGAATGTACTAATATGCACCATGGCGTATATTTTATGATAAACTTGAAGTTAGTTGCTTGTAGATTTTAGACTAGTTGTAGGTAGCAAAGTAGAATCCAACGAATTTTAGATGTCTAGCGAAAATAATATCAAAGCAAGTAAGAAATTGACTTTTAATTGAATTCCGCATTACTTATAAGTGGAGCGATGAAACTTTATCACGGCGATTATGTACGTAATCGGATCGCAGAGAAAGTAATGCATTTAATACTCATTGCACATTGGGAAAAAATCGAAAGGAAAATTGAGAGTGAGGAATTTCGATCGTGTTTCATAAACTACGATATATTGTGTTGTGCTGTAATATTTTATCAACGCTTGAAAAGGTTTTATAACACGCTGTTTTATTGACATGACGATGCCTTTACGAGGGCCGGTCGTCAATAAAATTTCGGAGATATTGATCTTCTTTCTCAATTCTTACGAACGTCGTCATTCACCGCATGGATCTTATACTTGTCAGATTATTGTTTTTTTTTTTTGCATTAAAATAGTACGGTGCTACAAGTATCTAACATTGATGTGCACTAAGCTTAGTTACATAAAATTGAAACCAACCGAATTCATATTATTTTCTTTTTAAAAAGTGTAGGTACCAGTAACCAAAATTACCTGCTAATCCCTCCAAAGCTTAATTGCTTGTGTGGAGTAAGGAGTGAGTTCATGTCGGTACTCTATGACCAGGATATGAACCCGCGACCTCTCAAAAGTCGGCCGACTCCTTAACTACTAAGCTACTGAAATTATAATTTAGGTACCTAAAGAAAATTTAGGTATGTGCCGAGTGGGGTGTGTGTTGGGTAACCTCCTCGAGTGTCGCTCCGATTCCGATCCCGCTGCAGTCCGGGGGGAACGGAATCGGAGCGGCCGGTACACCCTGGGCGGCGGTCAATGGCTTCCCCTTCACCCCTTCATAGGGTTGGCATTGATCGTCGCCCAATACCCAACGTGGCGGGAACACATCGCTCTCCGTACTCCTCTGCTTTCAGAGGAGACAGGATGAGCGATGCTGTTAGTGGTGAGATGGCCCAGGGTCAGCCGGGGTGCGAGGGATATGCTCTATGGGTAACCTTACACCCCGGCGTCTGAAGACCCGAGACGGCGTGCGGTTTTAGTCGGTGCAAGCCCGACATAACCGCCCCCGCTGGCCGGCGGGAGGGTATCCGAAGGGATTTCCGCACGATAAAAAAAAAAAAAAAGAAAAAAAAAAAGGTATGTGCCGAGTAGTTACATAGTTGTTTATACGTTCAACTGTAAAAGCTACCATCAGGTAGCCAAAGATATTATGAAATCAATTTAGAAGAAGATTACTACCATGATAAATAATAGTATTGTTATGCCGATGGTAACGCCTTCCTATTAGAATCTATTGGATTAAATTCTAAACTGATTATATTAAATTCTAAACTGATTATATTAAATTATAAACTGATTAGATTAAATTCTAAACTCATTAGTTGCTCATTACTCGACAGCAGATGGCACATCAAATTCAGAGCTTACAGATTGTCGAAATGATTTGCTGGCCAGAAAGTTGTAATTTTTTTAAAAATTATATCTTTTATTTATGTGATTAGTGCTAGGACGTAGGTTAAATACGTAATAGCCTAGCCTGGGATACATGCAAAAACACACGAGGTAAGAAATTTGTCATTTCGAAGTTGCTGAAATAATGTCTGGAGAAGATGATGATGGGAAAACTGTTTCGTGCAGCACGGGATTAATACAGTTACTGTATCACCAATTCGTCAGTGAACGAGAAGAGTGCCGGACATATTGAAGGATGGTGTTATTGAGCTTTCATCTAGTCCATGGTGTTCACCAGAAGCTCTGGTTAAGAAAAAGACGGCAACGTAAACTTCTATATCGTCGCAGAATGACATCACTTATAATGTCAGCCATCGACTTCCCAGAATCGACGACACACTGCACATACTGACAGGAATGACGTGGCGTTCCTATAAGAGAAAACTGCATTCTTTACACAAAAGGGTCACTGGTTGTTAAAGTGATGCTATTTAGATTGAATGATGATGAGTTGAAATGTTCTGGTGTATATATATTTTTTTATAATGGACACATCAATATTATTTTACCTCGCCTGATAATAAGCTAAAGGTAAAGTCTCAGGAATGGGGGTCACCAGTACAGACACCGATACTGTTACAATGGTGGCCCTCAGCTTGATGGCCTCATCAGGTGCTTTTTCACGCCCCGCTTAAAAGACCCGGGACTGTAGGAATGAGGTAACACGTGTGCTGGTAATGAATTGCAAATCTTGATGATGCGGCAAAGAAAAGAGGTGCTAAACCGGTTGGTTCCTGATCAAATGGTTTGCGTTTAATATTTTTATTTATAATGGATTGAACATTAAGATGGAACATGTCATGGTGACGTAGATGCGCTGTCAAGAATACTGCGTTAGGCAGAAGATTAAAAAGAACAAGACAATAAAGGATTGGGCAAGAATAAGGTTCACCTATAGCATTCACAAAGGTCTGCCAGGTGTACCAAGAACTGTTCATGTGGATCGAGTGGACTCTGTTTTTTATTATTTGGTGCTTCAATTAGCAAATGGAAGCACCAAATAATGAAAAAAGCTTTAAAATAGGTAATCGAAAAGACCTTTTATTATTAAAAATTCACGCACCCGTAATCGTATAATCGTTTCCCTATATAGCTTACTTGTAATAGCGTTACTCTAGCATTAACCGTCTATACCAGACTACGTACGGAATGCATTCCAAGTCCATTGTCATGCGACAATGTGGTGCAGTTGCATAAAAGCTTTGTAGATACTTGTGTAACTACTTGGGTCAAGACTCTGATATAAATAGTATCTACTATCGATAAGTCATTCGGGAGTATTCGATATCAGTGATGTTGTAAACGATTCTTGCAACGGAATGTTAATTAGAATTACATTTAAATATACTAGTGTAATTTGCAAGTTTTTTACTTTTTATATTGAAGTAACCATTGAGTATTTTTAATATTCATATCTTATGTTATGAAATTAAATTTTGTAAATATTTTTGCACTTGATTTATATTTGGTAAATAATAGAAATTCAACGTAATCAAGTTTAGTAATCATTAGTTTATCATGTTGATGTTTTCAAACACTGAATTATCCTTCGCTATTTCGTTTTCGTTTGTATGAAAACGATCTTTATACTACGCGAGTCTACACGCTTAAATACTTCACAAATAAAAATAGTTTCAAAAGATTAAAGAATTATGTACAACTTTTGATACAAGACATACATGATTAAGTATCAAATGAAATAAAATATTTCCATGACTGAGAGAACTTTAGGATTTGTAGACCCGAGACGGCGTGCGGTTTTAGTCGGTTCAAGCCTGACATAACCGCCGCCGCTGGCCGGTTGGGTATCCGAAGGGATTTCCGCACGAAATAAAATAAATAACAAGGTACTCAAAAACTAACTTTACAATTCACTTAATAATATAAATAATGATTTTTAATTCATATTAATTTATCAGTATCTACGCTGTTACTACAATGTTACTCAATGACAAATTGCCATACATACACAATACATTAATTTACAGCTCTAAACCACCACCTACATAGAAGGATAATAGTATAAACGTACGTCACGTCTGGCGTCCCTACTTAACTGGGGACAAGCAATTACTCTTTAAATATCGTCACTAGATACTTTAGACAGCGTTCAGGATTCTTCACACTTCATTTCGTCGGTAGCTTACAAGTCATCACTTCCAACCGACTTCTATTCACAAACCTGTATAGTCATTCTTGTTGATAACTGTATATGTACCTACCATCCCTTTAATAAGAATTCCAGGAGTGAAAGGACTAATCAATGTTTGATTCGCTGCTAGAAAGTTGGGAGTGACGACCTCTTAATTGTTGTTTTATTTACAGTATGTATTCATGAAGCCGAGCTTCTTATAATGGTATTCATTTGATGTTCTTTTTGTTGCAGCAGTCGTCGTGCGTTATCTAACAAAGCGGTACATCGGAGAATATAGCTCGACTGGAGGTTGGTAAAATTAATTATTAAAATCCTTATAAAACGTGATAAAATTAATTGTTGTATTACGTATACAACAATTATCGCATTCAATAAACTACTGAATTGACATTCTGATGACGTCAATCGCGTCAACTTGGTAAATTTTTCAATTGAGTTTGGCATTTAGTGCATTATGCATAAATTTAATTTAAAGTGTCTGCTTCCTTCCGACCTTAAAAATGACATGTTTGCGTCAGTCTGACGCTGTACTTCTCGGGAGGCATTTTAAAATGTTAAGGAAACTGCTTTCAGTGCTCGATGTCACAGTAAGTGGCGTAGTTATCGAATGATTCGTACATTATCTGTACCAAAGTGTCCGTTATATACGAGTACCGCACAGGTCTGAACCGTTCTCTCTTGTTGCAGATTTCCTTTATCAACACAGAGTGGCTTTCGACGGTGCCGTTTCAGAAGTTGAAATACTAGATACATCTAATTGCGCGGTAAGTAAACAGTTAGACGCTGTTTATCTTTTAGCAATAGCGTTAAAATATCAGTCACCGTGAACAAAAGGCTTGATAAGATTAAAACTCGAAGCTCGAATAGCAAACGAAGCGATATATGGTAAAACTTAATTTACCACTAAACAATGGAGATGTTAATCTGCGGCGGGCAGTGCTGGTAGCGGCTGATGGCCGCAGTACAATTTAATTAGATGAAGTTTATGTGCCTTGTATCGGTATATCAGATACGATCGTTGGCGTTGCTGCATTGGTGTACCTTCGGGCGAAATCCTATGTCCAAACCAACGCACCAGAGAGTTCTGTTGCGTAATTATTATGTTTTCATTATTGTTATGCAGGCACGCCATGATTCTTGAACACGTTTTGTTTTTGTCTAAACAACGATGATGGTTTATTAAATGCATCGATAACGGAACTCAAAGAACAAAACAGATTGGATGTTCGTATTGCGCAACCGCCGATTTTATTCGGTGCAGCGACTGGCCCCGATACGAGATTCCGAGTACCAGTTGTGGCGATTATGCAGAAGTTCACTGACTTTATTAACGATTTGGCTATTTTGAGATTTTCGTGGTGTATTCAGATAATTGTCCTGTAACAAATACATGTATGATAAGGAAATAGAATGTGCCTATTCTAAGTAATTAATTTTAGGATAAGGAGGCTTGGGGGACGCAGTGGCGGTGACTGCGATTGCTGTGCATGAGGTCCCCAGATTCGATGCTCTGGTCGGACAAAGTGTTTTTTTGTTTCTGTTAGGAACACCGCGAAATACGGGTAGCAGAAGTACTCAAAGAGTCTGCTCCTTCGGAGATATACACGCAATGAGCCAACCCATCCATCCAGCCAACATGCAGCCAAAGTTATTAACAGTATTCTGAATTTAAAATATTTGTTCAGATTCGCGGTTGCCTAGCAGAACACGTCCGATGGGGAGATGCATTTGCTGTCGTTTACTCAGTGTGCGAGAGGCGATCGTTCTTAGCGGCCGCAGAACTTTTGTCGCTGCTGGAACGCACCCGATTGCCCGGCTGCGCGGCCATCACTCTCTTAGGAAATAAGCGAGACCTCGAACACGCCAGGTAATTTTCTTATATTCTTTTAGACATATAACTCACGTTCATGTTCCTATTATAAATTGTATAATAGGTAAACATGGCCACGGGGCAAGACGGGGACACCGTGGTTCCCAAACCCGAGGGGGCCATCTCGAAACCGGAGATGGCCCAGGGTCAATCGAGGTGCGAGGGATATGCTCTATGGGCAACCTTACACCCCGGCGTCTGCAGACCCGAGACGGCGTGCGGTTTTAGTCGGTTCAAGCCCGACATAACCGCCCCCGCTGGCCGGCGGGGGGGTATCCGAAGGGATTTCTGCACGAAAAAAAAAAAAAAAAGGTATTAAAAGGTACCTTTTGGTAAGTATTTGTAGGTACCAATCTAGACAAAACTCTCGTAAGTGATCTCCCTACATTGACTTATTTTTGCACCACTCAAAAGTTGACAGTTAAATTGCTAGTCCGCCTTTGTACAACATGCAGAAAGATTAAATAAAAAAGTCGCATTGCTGGGCATCGTGTTAAGCTTCACCTAAATCAATGTTTAGGGAAAGTTGCAAATTTTCATATACTACATTCGTGTGAACACTTCGACAATATCAATGTGTTTCCTCAAATTTTTCAACATTCTTGCCCTTGTCCCAATTATGTGGGGTCACATGTCTACATGTTATTCTCCGCCATACATTCCTGTCAGCTGCCATCTCCTCAGTCACTCTCTTCCTTGCCATATCCATAAAGAAGACTTAACCCAAACATAATTTTTAATAAACCTTCCTTTTGTTCATAAGGGAGGTCCACGCAGAAGAGGGTCAAGAGCTGTCGCTGAGATTCGGCTGTCAATTCTACGAGGTGTCAGCAGCAGAGTCGTGCGCGGGCGCTGCTCTAGCGTTCCATGCGTTATTACGAGAAGCACGTGCACTCGCACTTCTATTGCCTACGCCGAGGCGCAAACTTGCTGCATACTCCGTGTCTAAGGTCAGAAAAGACAATAATCAGTGTCCATCATCATCATCTTCCGAGCTTTGAACCAATTCAGTTGGAGTCAGCTATCAGTGTAACTACGAAACGATCAAACTTCGATATTTTCCGTGAAGCACCTCCACAACTCACGACTAGTTCGTGAGTTGTGGAGGTGCTTCAGGCTGTCGGATTTTTTATGGAACCGACTATCCGTAACAAATGCCATAGATATTCGTATAGCAACCGGAATCGACGGCTAAACGCTGCTCAGTGTCCATATTTGCAATAAATATATTGCTTAGTGGAAAGAATGTCATAAAGTATTAAAAAAAGTAAATAAGTCGATAAAGTGAAACTATCTCTTCTCTCTTTTTCTGCAATCTGTTTTTACCCCCCGACGCAAAAACGACCGGGTGTTATAAGCTTCACGTGTCTCTGTGTGTGTCTGTCTGAGGCATCGTAGCTCCCAGACGGTACCGATTCTGATTTTGCTTTTTTTTTGTTTGAAAGTTGAATTAGTCGGGAGTGTTCTTAGCTATATCGGGGGGTATTTAAATTTTTTAAATTTATTGGCATAATAAGTAACTTTAGTCAGGCAATTTCTTTTCTAACTTTTCTTCCTTCTTTTCAACAGGTAATCGGCACAATATTCGGCAAAAACAGCAAGAGCGTCAGAAAGAAACGGCCATCGCTCAGCATCTAAATTATTTAATTTAGTTATTTTTACTCATAGATTCTCAGACTGGTTGTAAATAATTTTGAAATAATGTAACTTGGTATGTATGTGTATTTTTTAAGATGTCCATTTGTAAATATAGAGACTAAGTTTTAAGAATTATCGACATTGCGTATAGCAATGATTTTGTTAAAAAAAACGTAATGATCGGTGTTAATTAACCTGTTACTTGTATATACGTCGTACGTCTGGGTTATGCTCCTCGCACTAGAATGATAGCTTCAATACAGAATTGTAAATATTTGATTAAGGAAGAAAGAAACTTTGTATAAGGACTACAGTTATATCATTAAAATAAATGTTATATGAAATTTATATTTCTGGTTCTTTTTATTTATTCCTATAAGTTATGATCGCTATTTAATAGTAAGCATCATGAAAGTCAGTGTAACTAAGAAATGTATAGTATCAGGGTAGTTTAAAAGCAGAATAGTTACTACATATTTTACAATTCCTCTCTATATAAAGGTAGGTACAGTGAGAAATCATCTCACTGTACCTTAAAAACTCACTTTCAATTACATGCGCCATTTCATAATATTTATCTACTCATATTTTCTAAGAGAAAACATAATAGATCTCTCGAGGCAGACAGTAACAAGATACTATTGGTATATTTTACACGTTGAATTACCCCTACGTGCCATATAAAGCGGTATCGCAAAATCCAAGCCCATTGTCTTGATATATTCTTTAGCATTGGCTGGCTATGAGTGTAGAGCTCGAAGGCTTTCTTAGATCATAGTGTTACGATAATGTCACAACCATCGCGCATTTACGCCTCGTATACATGTTGTTAAAAGCTCTAATGAGTTTTGGTTTTCACTGGAGAAGTGTCTGAGTGTCACATCGCTTGGCGTCGCTCGGATAAGCCGAACTGTTGTTCCACTAAACTCGGGATTGCTCAGCGCGGTGTCAGAGCACTAGTGCACCACATCTGATCTTCGCAGTCTTGCACAAGAACCGAATGTGACGTTTCAACATGTAAGTACCTACAACTTATTAGTGAAAGCAACACGTGCAAGTCTCAAGGTCTAAGAAATTATGCACCGGAATCCACAAACAGATGTTATCCAAGTTTATCTGACAGATTACTACTGAGTTGAAAATAATCAGATAGATCCACAACCACTGATAACACGATCAAGTTCAAGAGCACGCTGATAAATAAATACTTTACAATTCATAAAGAAGACAGTTTAGAAACGACTGGTTATACAATACAAGCAGCGAGTAATAGTTAAGCGCGGCCATTACGCAAGGGGCAATAAAATGTTCCCTTGTTCCGCTGTGGCATTAAATCGGGCACGTACAGACTACAGGTGTATCGGCCGATGCGGAGATATGACTAATAAATCGAATCCCTTAGTCGAATCGCATTAGTGGCGCCAACGTTCCGCTTGCCACAACGACCGAGCCGAGGGTGGCGATCACTATCTGTTGCATCGTAGATTCCTATGCAGCGGCGCAGATACTCGTAGGTATAGCGGCACAATATTAATATCATACGAAATACATATTCTACTGAGATTTAAATAAACGAAATTTCTTCTACTCCATTAACTCTGTCAGACTAGACAGACTTGAGAAGATATAAAATTGTGTTAATGAGAAGCAATGTACTCAGCAATGAATGAAACGAATATTTCAATTTGCATTTGCATTGAATAATTTATATTCGTAAATCTTGACAAGAAAATTATTAAATTCTCAATAGATACCTAATAAAGCATTGTGTACTACTTCATTGAACAGGTTAAAAACGAGCGACCCTTGCAATTATTATAATATTTGATGTCAATAGAAGTATTTAATGAATCTGAGAACGATAAACCGGGAGAAAGCTTTAGATATAATCCGAAAGGATACAGCGATGATGTACACGATAGTATGATGGCACGCCTCGAGCGGACAGCCAGTGACGTACAGACAACTCTAGACAACCTGTTCTTTATAGCTTTATAGATCATCTATTAGTTATTTTCTGTACATGTTCATCATCGTAATCTAATCAGACTACCCGAAGCGTATTTAATTGAGCGTAATGATGAAATAAAATAAGTACAAAAACCAAGTATTCACGATACATGGATGAGGCATCGCAATGACAAGGATATGACATGTAAGTCGTGGTGCACGGGCATCGAGAATCTTGATCCGGCAGATATACTATCAGGCACTTTCATCTCTCGTTTTAGATTAAACGATTACTAGTTTCGTCTAATTGCTCGTGTTTGTCTCGCATGAAATCGGTCATTGAGATTTATGCATGACTGAGGATTGAACTAGTACGTGATTTGGATCTGAAGATAGATTAGCCTTACCAACGAGATGATCTCTGATTTACAGTATTGTTTAAGAATAAACAGTACTAACATAAAACTCGAACATAATTCAAAATAGTTACTTTTATTTGTTATCAACATAATCATGATAAGTTTATTATTATGATAATACTCGTGCTAGCGCCCATATCCCTGTCCGCTCGTCTACTATCCCTTTCCTTGCGGATTGGTTTTTATTGACGTTACGTTCTGTTACGTTACGTTACGTTCTACTGGTGGTGGAAATTTGATGACACAAAATTTGTCACAAAATTCGGCCGGGTGGGTACCACCGTGCACGATTGCGAAAAACCCTCCGTAGTAATCCAATTTCGGTTTGATTGCATTCAGGGGTCAGCTAGTGCATAGCCGGGCAGGGGGATTGTGGTCGCAGCACTAGCGGGACCAGTGGGTGTCACGCGGTGCTGCGACGACAATCCTCTTCTGACGAGGCCGTCAAGCTGAGTGCCACCATTGTTAACATGGTACGTGTATGTAATGTAATGGTGACCCTCTTTTCTGAGACTACGTGTCCTAAATATAAAAAAAAAACAAAAAAAAATGAGTTTCATTTCTAAGTATAGGGAAACCCCTATTTTTTTTTCTATTTTTGTAAGAAAATCTAAATGCGGTTCACAGAATACATCTACTTTCCTAGTTTCAACAGCATAGTTCTTATAGTTTCGGAAAAAAAGTGGCTGAGAAATACGGGCGGACAGACAGACAGACATGACGAATCTATAAGGGTTCCATTTCTTGCCATTTGGCAACGGAACCTTAAAAATAAAACTTGGGACTAAATGTTCTTTTGAATGTACTGTTTATCTTAGGAAGTTGTTATTGTAATTTCCACGAACGACAAGGTTTTGATTTAAGAGAGTAGGTTTACACGTCGGTTGTGTGCATGTAGCCGCAACAACCGCGACGTGTCCTTGCCAGTTATGTTTGTAAGTTTGAGTTACAGTAACTACGTACTATTTAATATACGGAAGGGTTACGTTACGTATGAGCGAATGCCATATTATAAGCACATTCACCTATATAATCTATACATATAAATGAAATTGGAGTGTCTGTTTGTAATATTGAAATAACCGTTTTTTACTACATGTATATATGAATATATAATAAATATACTAATAATAAATATTCTACGACATTCTACACATCGCTTTCAGGACTCAAAGTAAGCATAGTTTAACCAGCTTGTGTTATGGGTTCCAGAATGCGGATAAACATACTTAATATATACTTTTTTTTGTATACATAGAAACACCCAGACCAATGCAAATAGACATATTCATGCATACAAATATTTGCACTGAGCGGGAATCAAACCCGCGTCTCCTGTCATAGCAGTCGAATGCACTACCGCTACGCCACAGAGGCCGTCATGCATATACGGTACATACATATATATATATATTATATACGGTACATACACCAAAATAACATTTTTTATAATTTTTGTCTGTCTGTCGGTTTGTTCCAGCTAATCTCTGAAATGGCTGGACCGATTTTGACGGGACTTTTCTTGGCAGGTAGCTGATGTAATAAGGAGTAACTTAGGCTACGTTTATATTAGATTGGTTAAGTAGAACTGGAGATATGACCAAAAAACGATAACCCACCTCCGCGCGAGCGGAGCCGCGGGCATCAGCTAGTACAAAATAAATAGTGACGGCACTCGAATAACACAAGGAATATGCATACAGTTTTTACAGGACTCGGTTTGCGACTATATTTAAAAAGTTCTGTTAAAATTATTATTGGCGGACCACGGGCTTCGAGGTGAGGGCTTCGGATGCAATCGGGACACAACGGTGTTATGATGATGATAAACTGCTTGCTGGTAAGGTTGATGATGATGATTTTGTTGACCATGGTTGGGCCCAGACACCTAAAGACTTTGCTTTCTATGACATTATTACTATTTTATTTATTACACCAGTAGATTATCTTTCTCCTTGCTTACAGATATATTTTTTAAACGTAATCATTGCTATTAATGTCGGTTGATAAAGATCAGTCGTGAGTCGTGAGTTTAAATTGCTAGTTTTTTTCTCATTGACTCTACCTATTGTTATGAGGGCTAGACTTCCATAAGTGTTACACACTTTGTGACTTAAATGAAAGAAATAATTGAGTTTTAGTTTGGGCTCTTACTATACGATACATTGTGAAATTATTGCTTTGAATACTTTTAGTAAAGTAGAGCGTAATATTATTGTATGATCTTAACTAACTTCCAAATGATTTACCGTTTCCTATTTTAACTAACAAAAATTAAAGAGAAAAGTTTGTCAAAAAAAAAGCAAATTCTCAAGTGCTAGTACAAAAATTTCTTGACATTATTCATAATAATTCCCATTCCTGTTATCTTAAATTTAATTCAAATATACATAATGGCTACTATCAAAAGTAACATCAATATCTTATAAGTAAATATATATTACATGTATGTTACATAACAAGTAAAATATGGTGAGATTACATTGAATAATTGTACAACATAAAACCGGTAAGGCGAATGTATCGAGTTAAACACTTAATGGAGTCTAATGCTGATAATCAATGAGGCACCTGTCCACCAGTTGACGAATGTGAAGTCGTCGTTAGGGACCTATCGGGCTCATCGGAGAAAGTTTAATAATTTTTGAAGAGTCCAAACAACTGGATATGCCATGAGCGTGATTAACTTACGACTTACCACACGTGTATGGAGGCAATTGAAATGTTGAGATAACGTTCAGAAAATAGCTTGTGAACAAAATCATTCCCTCTAGTAACATTAATATCTTCGGGTAAAGGACAGAATCAAATTACTATCTTTCCGTAGCGTGGAGGAAGAAAAGTGTGAGATGAAATCCCTGTATGTGGTTTTATTGCCATTGATGTGTGAAAAGAGTCGGGTGGTATTATAGTTGACTCTACACAACTCCAACTCTTGGTTTGTTTGATATATAATGGTATAAAAGGTATTGGTAAAACAAGAGTAAGTTTAAGGAAAGTATTTATATTCACTCACTAGTACTTTACACTAAAATGGTTTATGTTATAATTAACTTATATTAATTAAGATAATGATTCTAATGGTTTGGAATTAATGGTTAATGGTTTTGGTTGCGAGTACGCGGTAGCTCCGTGAGGGCTTTGGACACGAATTGGCTCTACATTAGCCAAATCGAACAAATATGCATAATTGCAAGCGATGCAATTATACGCATTTGTCGAGTGTTTGATTTACTCGAACAATGTGTATACACGACAGTATTTTTAACAAAAATATCTAAGATGCAAACATTTTTATGTCACTGCGAAGACCACTACCAAAGGCTGCCACTGTAACTAAATAGTGTTCTTTCTACCTAAACGAATACAATACGTCTGCAATACTAGATGTATACTGGTATTAAATACTATTTGTATGAAGAAATATCTTACAATGATTACTTTTTCTCTTATCATGTTTGTTATTCAAATGTGATGGGAAGGCAATGTTTGATGGGGTACTTACAGGTTTCATTCTACCTACTTAGTCCATGTGTTCAGAAACCAGAGTTGCTTTTTTATTTTAACTATCATTTTATTTGAATGTCAGGTCATTTCTATCTCTTCCAGTCGAGGTATGTACTCGTACATATAAAAGAGTGAATTGCTTGAAGCAGCTCCGAAGATAACACTAAACGGCTAATTTGTAAAGCACATATTGCGTAAATCAAGTCATGGACTATCTAATGACGTTGATCCGCTACTGTATACGTCTGACAGCACAGTTATGACTATGACTGAGTGATATATCCGATATGAAAGTGATAGGTATTTATAATATAAACACGTTATTTTCGTTCACATAATGCATTCACGGTCGTTACTTGCGGTAAATGTTTGCATCAATGTGAGATTAGTGGCAAATATATAGATAATGATAGATAGTATTATGATTTCAAAGTAGGTACAAAGATTGTCAACGGTTGTAAGTTAAGAATTAACGCGCGCCTTAATCGCGATGCAATCTTCGTGTCATCTCTGCTTTAAGCGAAGAATTTAGACACAAAAGATAAGAATGTACAGGTACCTACCTACTTAAAAATGTAATAATATTATAAGAAGACGACGAAGTTCGGACGGTGTGGGGAGAAGGCTTTAACGGTAGCTATAGGTTAAAGAATATTGAAGCACAATTAATTATTAAGAAGAGGCGTAAATTGAGGTTGTAATGTAATAAGAAAATATATAGTACACATTTTTTTCAATCCATTATGTTCAAGCGAAATGAAATAGTAATTAGAAATTAAGTAACCGTTGGTTGATAGTCTGAATCGATATGTGTATCAGCAGCTTTGAAGTCCAAATTTAAAAGCCTACGAGTTTGACGATTGCATTATCTTTAATGGAATCAAGGAAATTAATCAACAATGATGTGAGACGGCGCAAAAGCATCTCCCCGGCGTCTGGAGAGACGAGACGGCGTGCGGTTTTAGTCGGTTCAAGCCCGACATAACCGCCCCCGTTGACCGGCGGGGGGGGGGGGGTATCCGAAGGGATTACCGCACGAAAAAAAAGGCACAGAAAACGTTATAAGCAAACGCGGATCAATACACCTTAAAATCAACATAACATTTATCTATGTACCTACCACATGATGACTGTAACGTAATAAGGACTGTGAGTCATCACATTTATTTTGTCTTCATCATTTGAAAGATATTTGATTTTATACAGTGATTTATACCAACACGACAAATTTTAAGATAAAACATAACATACAGGCGCGTGCATACATTACTACAAAAAGTAAACGATTACATGCCGATTTACAGATGCAGTTTTCTGATAGTGTCATTCAAATACAAGTAGGGACTTGTGCATCACACACAAATCCCATGTCTCAATCTATCGACGAGTTGGTATTAAAGAACAAGAGTTAAAGAATGTGGTTCAAGACACTTTAAATAAGTAGCCGTCTTCTGACTCAAGGAAATTTCTTTCAGACAACCATAGTGAAGGACCACTTCACTACAATTCAGTACCAGTGTGCTCCGAGTAAGATAATCTAGACACCTAATTAAATATGAGATGGCTTACAGCTTAGACTGAAAACCGAGCTGTTGCGTTAATTGCTACAATAACGTCTGATACAGCATTATAAACTTAATCTATCTCTCGGATCTAAAAGTGTTATTACAATACTAGCTGGTACCCGCGGCTTCACCCGCTTGCAATTCGGTTACTGTTCCCGCAACCCATGGGAACCTATTCCAGGGATAAAAAGTAAAATAGCCTAAGTGTTAGCATACTATAGTCCATCCGGTAGCTAATTTCGGCCCAATCCTTTCAGCCGTTAGAGCGTAATAGAGTAGCATACATCCAAACATACAAACATCTTCACAAACTTTCACATTTATACTATTACTAGGATCTAAGTATAAGGTTCTTTTTTATAGAAAGAAAGAAATAAAGATAAGAAACATGTTTTTTTATTGTGTTTTTACACCACCACGACACCACTAAACTAGAAATAGGAGTAGTTCTAAGAAACTCAATAGGAAGAGTTAGTGAACTAGATTGATATTGAAAACTCGAAGTTTAATGGCGCTAACATTGTGCAAATTGCACCAAAGTATGTACTAGTGCCTTTACCCATTCATTTGCTGTAGGAAACTATAAATCGTCTATAAACAGTGAAAAGTATGGAACAATATAAACCGGATCTAGACGAGACACACAGAGTTACGGGGAGTAATAATGAGTTCAAGCGAAGCCTGGGGACAATGTCAGTTGTTCCGTTTGTGCTATTGATTTTAAATAATACAACTTTTGAGAATCATAGGAATTAGCGAATTTGATGCAAATTACTTTAAATTTAAGTTGCCATTACAACTTAAAATTAATCCAAGAAACCTGTTGAAAAAAATATTTTAACTTAAATATTAAAAAATATTGAGGAAGGTCATATGACATTACGCTACGGTCCATGGAATTGGGGACACTAATCCAAAATTGAGCAATGAACGAAGTTGCATAAGTGAAAGAATAAAAAAACTCTACAATTTATATAATTGAAATATTTCCTTATCAAAAGATTTATTTCCAATATACAGATCAGTAAATATAAAGTACGTACAATAAAGAAATACTTATATCGACTGTTAATCAAAACTGCCTTTACTGAATAATCGAGGTCAGTACTTCACACAATTTGCTCAGTACAAACCCACCGTTGTGTACACGCTGGATAAGTTTTAATTTTTGTTGGCCCATCCGTGAGTGGAGACCAAACAAAGGGCTGATTACTCACTTGTAGTACATGGAACGCCACTCTTGTTTCACCTTGAGGCTTGGGCACACACCTACTCAACCCTATGTGCATCCAACGTTAACTGTGAAATTCTGATTTATTTTGAGTTTAAAAAAAAAAATTAATTTCAGTGGACTTAAATTAGATGATGCACTGAAAGAACTACTTAGCGTGTAACTATGTACACACGTGTTTATATATTGTGAATGCCTTGAATTCGAAGGTGAGTTGTTTGGACTCACCGCGCTGTGAAAACGAGCGAAGCGGGCTCGGAGTACCACCCTGCAAGAGATATATTTAGATAAGGTGCTAGGATTGGCTTATTCGGTTACTAGTAAAACTGCAAAAGTATCAATTGCCGAAAGCTAGCAGCCAGCTTTTGACTGATTTCGAAGGGTAAAATGACTTTTAACTGGATAGAGTTAGAGAGTCAGTAAATTTATTTAAAGCATATTTAAGAGAACTTTAAGCAATACTAGCGATCTTTCCTTAGAAAAGATCGCTAGTATTGCATAAAATTATACTGCCGTCCTGAAACTAGAAAGCGGCTAAGGTGAAAAAGTTAATTTCGACCTAGAGCTCAAAAATGAGGGCATATTTTGAAACCTATGCTAGTTATTTTTATAAATCTGCAATTACATTGTCATTTAACATTGGGTGGATATATTTTTAAGCAATTACGAGAATAAAGTTACTATTGAAATATATAAATATTTATTTAAAGTTAAGATGTGAAAATTGATCACAAGTCACTTATAGCCTCCTTTTAGCTTGACGACGGCAGTATATAAAGCTGGACAAGTTAATAATAGAGTTAGGAGTATCAGCAGTGTGGAAGGAACAAATTAGTAAAATTTTAAATAGTGGTAACATAGTGCTGACGCCTAGAGCTGCGATTTTATCACGCACGCGCTCAAAACGACTGGCGCCGGCTTCTACTACCTATATTTATTGCAAGTCTCTCTGAGGATGATGCAAATGCAGTTCCTATTTCGAAGGATATAAAGGCCACTTTCAAACCACCTTTGTACCTTACGGTTTCTTCTATGTACAATATAGTATTACCGACATCAATAAAATTGAACCTTGACATTTGGTGTCTAGGTTGAATTTCGTATTATAGTAATGTTTACAGTATAAAATATGCTCACAATTTTCCTATCGATTCCCGACATCCGTTCATTACAAGGTGCTGGAATGTTGTTCAGCACAATTTATATTAAAAATCGTTGGTTGCTATAAGAAAGGGTGAAAATAATACAAGTTTTTAAAATTTTGATCTGCGGCGAGTGACTTTACAGAAACCTTTAACAGAAATTAATGGTATGCAGGGATGCGAGCGACGTAACATTGAGGTGAGGTGAGGTATGAATTGGTGGTTAAATTGGTGGTGAAAACTATATTTATGGAACCTTCAGTCCTCGGCTCATTCTGCAAAATCTTTTATCGACAGTTATAGCACAGGTTATAATTTACAATGGAACAGGAATTGTGCAAGAAGTGGGAGTACCATGTGCAACGCTATTGCATAACTTTGGAATATTTTGATCTATAGAAAAAAATATTGGAAGCGAATGCGGCGTGTGGTTTGCAGAAAAACTGTGGTGTCCGTACGCCATATTTAAAATCAAGCAATTCTGTACCAATATCTGATTCAGCAGTCTCGCGAGCCTCTTTAGGTGCTGGTCTGTATTCTTACTATATTAATAAACCTAAATTATTACAATGGCAACTTTTTTAAACCACAAAGGTTTTTCAAACCTTTTTAATTTTAGCTAAAGGGAATGTGTAATGATTTAAGTAAATGTGAAATTGTGAAATGTGTAATTAATGCAAGCTCAAACAATGGTGAGATGATATATACCTTTTTATTTTTTTTTCGTGCGGAAATCCCTTCGGATACCCCCCCGCTGGCTAGCGGGGGCGGTTATGTCGAACTTGAACCGACTAAAACCGCACGCCGTCTCGTGTCTACAGACGCCGGGGTGTAAGGTTGCCCATAGAGCATATCACCTATCAGTTAATAATATCGTAACTTTAATACAATACTGCAATGTCACTATCCTTAATAAGCAAATTATACAGAAGAGCTATTTAAAGTATAAGAATAAACGTGCGATATGGTCACGTTCAGAAGTAATACAGGATACCTGTCAAAATCTTGTCCAGGAACAATTGAAATCAGTCTTTCTGCGAAAATCAATTCTTCATCTTGTAGAGGGATGCAACCGATCATCACCGTTGGATATAATACTCGTACATTTCAGGTGTTGTTTTTGACAATCTTCGAAATATTTCTGAACGCACTTTCTGATATGATCTTCAGTACCTTTAAGAATTATTTATTTTGATATTATTGATTTATATTTTTATTTTCTTTACGGTCGTGAACCGTCATTCTTTAATAATTTTCTGGACCAAGAAAAAGTTGTGTAGGGTCAGGTTTAGCCGATATGGTGGCTAATGCCTAAATATAGTCTAACCCTTTAACAAAAAACCCGTGAACAAGCCGCGAAGCGTAAGCGGACGCGTTATCATGGTGTAATGGAATCGAGTTGTTCTTCCACAATTCTTGTTGTTTTTGCGGCTGCCTCACGTAAACGGCGTAAAACTTCTAGGTAATACTTACATGTTGACCGTGCAACCTGCTGGTAGGAATTCGTGGTGTACCATCCCGTTGTAATTGTATGTATGCTACCGTTCTATCGCTTATGGAAAGCTATGTGTTCTAAATAAAGATATATTCCTACTAGTACCTACTTCTGGTAGTTTTGCTAGGTAATTGTTAGAACAAAATTTTTCCAAATATTTATACTGGCTAGGATAATTTAAGGGATAGAATGAAATAATATTCCAATCAGTTTACTATTGACGACCTTTCTTTTGGACATAAAAGTTCTATTTTATATTTGCTGTATTTTGTTTTTTTTTTGCTTTCAGGCAACTGCTACTTGATTAAGATTTCATATATATACTACAATATTTTTCACGTAGCATGGGTACGGTGACGTTTGGGATTTGAAGTTACTAGAGATGTAGTCAAGATAAAATCACATGAAATAAAATCGATTATATATCTTATCGAGATCATTTATTAATGAAGAAGAAATCGATTCTATTAACTAATAATTTTGAAGAAAAAAAGTAAAACAAAATTGATAACCTGTTTAATTATTTATTAAAAATCAAACATGTTCATCATCTTCATCATCATCATCATCATCATCATCGTCATCTGACTCGTCGACGGGAATAATTATTTGGGAATCAATTATGCAGTCTATTCTAATGTCTCGCTCCCAGTCATGTAAGATTAGATTTTGGTTTTCTCCACTACTTTCTTCCAGTCATCGCCAGTGACATTTTTGCATCCCTCTTTCAATAACCCCATCATTTTTGTGGCTGTAAAAGGCGGAGCTGTATTTTTTCGTGCAGCGTATCCTGAAACAAGATAAAAAACAAATTGAGTCATAGAATTCAAGTAATAAACATAATCATATTTTTGTCAGTATGTAAATAGACTATGGTTAAACAAGTTACCTTTGATTTGGGCCCAAATTAATTCAATGGCATTGTACTGACAGTGGTACGGTGGAAGCCTCAGGACTTCGTGACCATATTCGTTTGCCATCATATCTAATTTGTATGTCGTTTGGGGCTTGTGCATTTTTACGAGCTTCACTAGCTCCACCTTTAATTTCGTCTCATCGGCTTCCACATTATTGGCTTGGAGCCACTCGATCAACTCGCTCTTCTTATTGGAAGAAGTCGGCGGTTTGTTCAATTGCACGGAGTGATATGGGGCATTGTCCATAATAATTGTGCTGGGTTCTTCTAAATTGCTAAGCATATTTTGAAACCACTCCGTGAATACTTCCGCATTCATATCTTCGTGATATTCTCCCGTCTTTTTCGATTTAAAAGCAAGTAGCCCATTTTCTACAAATCCTTTCGATGTGCCTGCGTGACAAATAATCAATCTCTCCCCTTTTCCTTCTGGCACTTTGGTCGAGGCATGAGGTGTATCGTCAGTCCACATTTTACCGACCGTATGATTGGCATTCAGCCAAGTTTCATCCAGGAAGACGACATTGCTCCAATCGGTAATCGCTTTAGCCTTTTTCAAAAAGGTAACCCGCGCAAGTGCTATATCGCCCCTCTCCATGACAATTTTTCTTTTGTTTACTTTTTTGAATTGGAAACCAATGTCCTTCAATACGCGCCACAAGGATGTAGGACTTCCAGTAAACAAATCAGCATCTTTTAAAGACTTGACCAGCTTTAGAAGCGTCGGTAATTCTTTATTCTGGTAATAGTTATAAATGTGGCTCCGTATAGCATCGGCCGCAAAACTGTCTACATCTGTTACAGATGCCTTTTTGGTTCGCTTTTTATTAGGGGTGGACAACTTATTTTCTTCTGTATCGTGAGCACCATATTTTTCTGGAGTGATTCGAGAAACCGTGTTCCGCCCAATGTCTAACGCATCTGCCACTCGATCCAAAACGTTGGACACAGGCAATAGCGTTCCGCCATTCTCACGTTCCCGCTCAAAGTAATCCCGCAATCGAACTACAAATTCACGGGCTTGACTACCAAGCACAGTCTTTTTCGTTCTTTTTGGCATTTTGCCAAAAAAAAACAACAAAACAAAAGTCAATAACAAAAAACGGTAACGAAAACAACAAAGCACAACGATAGTCAATAACAAAAACAAGTAACAAAAACACCACGCAAGCTCAAAACAAAGAAAACAGACCGCATACAAGGCAGACGCACTCGTACTGAGTTGATATAACAAGATGGCTGCCAGCTCATGCTTAAGCAGTGTTGCTATATTATAATAAAGCTCCACAAAGACAAAAATGCTTTGTTTAAAGTTTATTATTACATAATTATATTTTATAATCGTATTTTAGTTAAAAATACAACTAACGATTTATGATACTTTATTCGACAATTTATCGATTATAACGATTTTACTATGTCAATCTCTAACGCAACCTGTTCCGATTCACGCATCAAGAATTATGTATTTGGAATGTTTATATTTAAAGTTTAAATAATTACGGAGAAATAAAAATAGTTTTAAGTTAAAAATGCAAAATAAAACAGTTTTCTTTTTATCTTCGTATTAAGTGTTGTTTCCTGTATTCCGCGTTAGGTAAATTGTTTCGAAATGAATCATGCATGAAATGGAATTAGTCAAATGTCACCGTACCCATTCTACGTGAAAAATATAATAGGAAGTTTATTCCATTCAGGGCAGGTAGATATATTAGTATCGTTATAATTATGAAAAAATCTGATACTGCGTGTTTCCCAGCAAAATAAAATACATGTACTTTAAAACTAGAAAGGTACTGTGGTTCCTTCCAAGGATACTCAAATGAAGGAATGAAAACCCTGCCAAATGGTATTTTATTAATTCCTAAGACACTATTCGGTATTCATGTTTTGTTGACCATCTAAAAAGGTTTTCAGATGGTCAACAAAATATGCGTACACTTGTGGTGCAAAATGCGCATACGATACCGTTACCGCTTCTGTAGACGCATCCTATGTTTTTTTCTACCATCGGTAACGTCAAAAGAAAGACTGACAAATATTCAAATATTTGTATAATTCCGGCAGCTTAATTACTTAACGAGGCTACCAGTTTGACACAACTGTAACCAGTTATCTCATTGGGTCTCCATATAATTGCTGACACTTTAAGTAGGCGGCCGCCATCTGTTTAAGATGTAAAAATTAATCCCTATGTCCCTCTGTATATGTAGAGCGATTTACGAATACCTTGATTTTTTTAAGTTTTCTAATATAATGAAGAAGGTTCTTAAGGAAAAAAGTATTAAGAAAATTGGGCAGAAAAAGTTTTTCATGGGGGTAAAACAACTATAAAAATTTAAAATATAAAAAAAATTATTCAAATCAAATGCAAGTGACATCTATAGCTTTAGGATATTTAATTTATTTTTCAAATTTCGAATTTCGGAAAACATAAATGCCAAATTAGTATACTGCACCTCATCCTACTATTGACAAAAAGAAATAGTACATTGTACACCGAGGGGAGAAAACGATCTATTTCTGTTCGAGAGTATGTTTAAGCCCGACGCGCAGCGGAGGGCTTAAAGGAAACTCGAGAACAGAAATAGAACTTTCTCCCGAGTGATACATAGTGCTTTATACTACACCTACGAGGAAAATAAAATACAATATTTCTTTAATTAAAGTTTATATTAAAATTGCTACAATGGCTTAAACTTATAGTGACGTTTTTTCCAGGAAGGCTAATACTTGTGTGAGATGATTGAGATAAAACTGGGACACTTGGTTCTGCTGTTGGTACACTTGTGTTTGTGGGAGGAGCTAGTTTTATAGTTTGAGTAGAATCATATTCTTCCAGGAAGGCTGTTGGCACTGTGCTCGTTGAAGGTTGTGGCGACTTTTTGTTATGTAAATTGATTGATCCTGATATTTGGTTATTAATGTGTTTTTTATTTTCTATGGAATCTTCGATGTAACTTTCTGCGACAGCGGACGATTTCCAACCACCATGTCGTTTTATTGCAGTTAAATCAGTGCCTGTATCTGCAAGGATGGTTGCGGAAGTCCGTCTGAAACAGTGCCCAGTGTAGAGATCAGGGTTTGCGAGTTTTAAATATGAGGCTATTTCTTTCGGTACTGAACTTAATTTGTTCTTTCCGATCACTTGCCTGACGCATTTATTGTTTTTAAATTGTACCAAAACGCGCTTGGAGTTCATATTACTCGGACGAAGATCCATATATCTTTTCAAAATATGGAAGAATGTGTCGGTTACAACAAAACTCCTCTCTATTTTAGTTTTTGTTCGGGGAAGCTTGACTATGGCTATATCTTCACGGATCTCTATGTCGTCAGTAGTTAAATCCAAAAGCTCTTGAGAACGACAGGCACCATTTATGCCCAGAATTAAAATTACCTGTAAATAAATAAAAATCATAAGTTGCTATGATAGTTCCGTAAATAAAGTATAACAATTAGGTACAATGATAATGTTCAATAGTTACCTTCATTAGTAAATAATTGTTGTCTGGAGCATTTTGTAAGAAATCAAAGACATCTTTCGTAGTCAATACTTTGGATTTTTTACTGCGAAATCCTTCTGATTTCCGCTTCAAAAACGCTGTTAGTTTAGCATATTCTTTAATATTTACATTGTTTTTCACTGACAAAGAGCTTTTCAGCATAGAATATGTGGACCACAAGGTACTTGGCTTATATTTTTGCGCTTTTTCGCTAAAATATGATAGTAGGACGTTTTCTGAGAACGATTGTGCATTTTTGCTACTTTTTCACAATATAAAATCATTATAAATTTTGTCATATTTGGCTCGAGACTTCTCAGGAAGTAAGTTATTTATGACTTCTTGGGCTGAATTTTTATTTCTGGTGGCGTCATCATTACAAAATCGTCATTTTCACTATCAGATGACATTTTGGAAAATTATTTAGAAAATTAAAAGCTAGGTACTGTTAAATTATCAATTTAGTTAAAAACTAAATTTAACGCAACGAAATAAATTGCCGCGCTTTTTTTCGCATTGCAGAATAAGGTTGCCATCCTCATTTCATTAAAAATAGACAACAAAAAAAACTGCCTGTTTTCTCTAATTATTTGATATAAAACCTTTTTGAGATTTGAGGTTTGTATGTTTCCCGCCTCTTTTTCTAATTATTTCATATAAAACCTTTTTGAGGTTTGACGTTTGTATTTTTTTTATGTTCGCTGCTAAAAAACAAAAGAAAGCTAGCCGGGCAGTAATGGATTTTCATACAACATTCCTGCCCTGCTTCGGAGGGCAGTAATAAAATTCCATATAACTTTTCCCGCCGCACATTTTTAAGGGAGAAATTACGAACTTTGTAACCCGTTTATGAACGAGTAATAAGACACTTTCCGAGTGGGTGTAGTATAATAGTACATTGTACACCGAGGGGAGAAAACGATCTATTTCTGTTCGAGAGTATGTTTAAGCCCGACGCGCAGCGGAGGGCTTAAAGGAAACTCGAGAACAGAAATAGAACTTTCTCCCGAGTGATACATAGTGCTTTATACTACACCTACGAGGAAAATAAAATACAATATTTCTTTAATTAAAGTTTATATTAAAATTGCTACAATGGCTTAAACTTATAGTGACGTTTTTTCCAGGAAGGCTAATACTTGTGTGAGATGATTGAGATAAAACTGGGACACTTGGTTCTGCTGTTGGTACACTTGTGTTTGTGGGAGGAGCTAGTTTTATAGTTTGAGTAGAATCATATTCTTCCAGGAAGGCTGTTGGCACTGTGCTCGTTGAAGGTTGTGGCGACTTTTTGTTATGTAAATTGATTGATCCTGATATTTGGTTATTAATGTGTTTTTTATTTTCTATGGAATCTTCGATATAACTTTCTGCGACAGCGGACGATTTCCAACCACCATGTCGTTTTATTGCAGTTAAATCAGTGCCTGTATCTGCAAGGATGGTTGCGGAAGTCCGTCTGAAACAGTGCCCAGTGTAGAGATCAGGGTTTGCGAGTTTTAAATATGAGGCTATTTCTTTCGGTACTGAACTTAATTTGTTCTTTCCGATCACTTGCCTGACGCATTTATTGTTTTTAAATTGTACCAAAACGCGCTTGGAGTTCATATTACTCGGACGAAGATCCATATATCTTTTCAAAATATGGAAGAATGTGTCGGTTACAACAAAACTCCTCTCTATTTTAGTTTTTGTTCGGGGAAGCTTGACTATGGCTATATCTTCACGGATCTCTATGTCGTCAGTAGTTAAATCCAAAAGCTCTTGAGAACGACAGGCACCATTTATGCCCAGAATTAAAATTACCTGTAAATAAATAAAAATCATAAGTTGCTATGATAGTTCCGTAAATAAAGTATAACAATTAGGTACAATGATAATGTTCAATAGTTATCTTCAATAGTAAATAATTGTTGTCTGGAGCATTTTGTAAGAAATCAAAGACATCTTTCGTAGTCAATACTTTGGATTTTTTACTGCGAAATCCTTCTGATTTCCGCTTCAAAAACGCTGTTAGTTTAGCATATTCTTTAATATTTACATTGTTTTTCACTGACAAAGAGCTTTTCAGCATAGAATATGTGGACCACAAGGTACTTGGCTTATATTTTTGCGCTTTTTCGCTAAAATATGATAGTAGGACGTTTTCTGAGAACGATTGTGCATTTTTGCTACTTTTTCACAATATAAAATCATTATAAATTTTGTCATATTTGGCTCGAGACTTCTCAGGAAGTAAGTTATTTATGACTTCTTGGGCTGAATTTTTTATTTCTGGTGGCGTCATCATTACAAAATCGTCATTTTCACTATCAGATGACATTTTGGAAAATTATTTAGAAAATTAAAAGCTAGGTACTGTTAAATTATCAATTTAGTTAAAAACTAAATTTAACGCAACGAAATAAATTGCCGCGCTTTTTTTCGCATTGCAGAATAAGGTTGCCATCCTCATTTCATTAAAAATAGACAACAAAAAAAACTGCCTGTTTTCTCTAATTATTTTATATAAAACCTTTTTGAGATTTGAGGTTTGTATGTTTCCCGCCTCTTTTTCTAATTATTTCATATAAAACCTTTTTGAGGTTTGACGTTTGTATTTTTTTTATGTTCGCTGCTAAAAAACAAAAGAAAGCTAGCCGGGCAGTAATGGATTTTCATACAACATTCCTGCCCTGCTTCGGAGGGCAGTAATAAAATTCCATATAACTTTTCCCGCCGCACATTTTTAAGGGAGAAATTACGAACTTTGTAACCCGTTTATGAACGAGTAATAAGACACTTTCCGAGTGGGTGTAGTATAAAGAAATTTACTCCTTCAAACTTAGTGTATTTAATTTTACGAAACTTCATGAGCGGGCAAACGTCAAAACGACCATCATAGCTAGTTTGGTATATTGCTGTATAGTGTATAACATAACTTATTGTCAAACCTATTATGCTTTTCAGTTAGTTATTACTTAAATATAGGTGTTATAATGATAGCAAGCGCTGGTTAAGATATCAGAACACGATTTATGGTATAAACCTCTGTGCTAACAGTCCGGTATTAATTAAGAAATCGATAAGTTATGGAGCAGGAGTTGTTGCAAAAAAGATTTAAATAGTGGAAGCGTGTCATAATTAAAAAGTCATGGTAATGTTCTAGTTTACTCGTTACACTTTGTGTCTAGCATGTCTAAGGTCCGTCTTCCAGAACGATACTCAGTCATAAATCTCGACTTGAGACACGATACTCAGTCATGAATCATGACTTGAGATTAGGTCTCAGTTCAGATTGTATTCTAGAACTAAACTTGAGAGAAGCGTCGGTAGCTTAGTGGTTAAGGAGGCGATCCTACGATCGAGAGGTTCCGGGTTCGAATCCTGGCCGATACACTAGCGACGTGAACCCACTCCTAACGCAAGCAATTAAGCTTAGCTGGAGGGGTTAGGGTGAATATTAGTTGATTCGGTAACTAATATTCTTAAGAAAGAAAGTCTAGAATACAATCTGTACTTAAAAAATAGCTTCAATTCGAGTCTTATGACTGAGTGCCTATCGTTCTAGAATACGGACCTGGAAAAGTAACATAAGTTAGACGGAATGGATTGAAAAGCGTAGCTTGCTCATTAATTAGCTATCAAAATGTTAATTTCTTCGCAGAATTGGAGTTTTTTGGGCCACGAGCGGATGTTATTTCTGATTTATTTAGACGTTTTTTTTTAACATCATTGAACCGATGGCTTCTTTAAGTTATAGAGCTGAATATTGGTTCACAACACTTGTGATAAGAACTGACGTTTACGAGTATAGATAGTGATTCAGGTCTTGGTAAACCAATAAAGAATAACGTATCATTAAGTATTATCTGCGAGTAACGCTAACAATTCAACGTAGTCTGGTTACTTTGAGATAACTTACATTTTAAACTATGAGACCACCACCATCTTCAGTCTCCCCGTGACAATGGCTGCTGAAAAGCAAACCGAAAACGTCGAAAAGTATAAATAACAACAAATCAATCGCGATAGAATCCGTTAAAAATAGTTTTTATTTCAAAGTATCATTAAGTTCACTTTGTATTGGTAGTAATGCTTGATGAAGAGGTTTATGCCAAACCAGCTCACAGTGATAACTTAAGGATTGGTTCTTTGACGCGGACTATTGATTGAGTTTTCTAAAGGCTTATTTTATTGGTTAAAAATTTAAATAATACCACACTTTCTTGAGATGGTGATAGTGAAAGTTGTTTGTAAAGCGATTAAAACTGTTTTACGTGAGGCTCTTTCCTAAATTGAGAGAAATATTACTATGACAAATTACTTACTTTGAGATGATTAACCTATAAAAGTGAATAAACAAATCAATAAAGTAGGATGCCTGCACGTTTAAGCATACCTAATTAGAAAGAGTTTACGAAAACTTAAGCATTTTTAGGTCTACTTAATTAGGTGGTTGGCAGAGTTATTGAGAGTAGTGGAATAGCGAGAATAAAATTGAGTTTTTGAATAGCAATTTCAATAGAATCGTTCTGTCTATTTCTCAGATGGTTTTAGACCGTCGAGGCGATGAAATATTATTGTGAATATACGGACTTGCCAAAAACTTAAAAAGGACTATTCTTAATAAGTTACAGGAATACAATGTTATTCTTGTTTATCGAGGCGTTCAACAAAGTTGAATTAATTTATACCTACTGTAGACAGGTAGGTACCTAAATAATCGTGAGAAATGTAAAATAAAATGATCAAGAGTTGTTAATAACAATTATAAAAATATTGTTCGTCGCCAAAGTATCTCACCTGCGCTTCCTCGGCGCCTATCTGAACAAGAAATACAGTCAACGACAAAAGTTGATTAACTCTAAAATACTTACAAACCTTTAGTACCACATTGGAATACATGTACCGACGATTGATGTTTAAGCAGTTTTCTTATCCTTGGAGGATAAAGTTAATATAGTTCATGTTTTGTTTATTATTTTATTAAAGGTTTAACATAACTGACGAATCGTGGGTGTGTAATACACCTCTGCCTACCCCTTCGGGGATACAGGCGTGAAGTTATGTTATGTTATGTTTAAGAGCTAAGGAGATCAAGACATGGGAATTTGTAAAGATACTTTTGTGGTTGACTGCACTTACTTGTTACGTATAACGTTTATTCTGTCTCGCTCGATCAGTTTAGCTCAGCCGTATGGTAATCAGACTCAACAAACAGAACGTGTACGGACGATCTGTTATGCGTTAATAGTATTTATTTTTACGTTAATAACATACAGTATCCGGCTTCGACTTTTGACTTGGCTCGTCGCGCATTGGGAAGAAGAGTGATAGTCCGGTTAAGACCGCTTTTATTCGATTTTGTAGAGCGTTCTCTCTATCGTACATCAAAATTACAGTTTGATACCATTATAGAGCAGTTAAAACCGTTTGTGTTTTTTTAAATTGTAACTTTGGTTTTAACTACTCTAAAAAGATATCAAGCTTTATACAGTTTTTTAGAGCGCTCTCTTTAGAACTGTTAACAAAACTGAGTATCACTCTTCTTACCGACACGCCTGTTGTTTGAAGTATCGACGCGGGTAGCGACTAGTGGGCACTAAGTATGCTTTCAATAAAACAACAGCTGACATTCACCGTATGTTATGATACCTTGATACCAACGCAACGCTGCCGTCCTCAAGCTAAAACGCCGCTAAGTGACTTCTGGTCAATTTTCACGTCTTAACTTTGAACACACCAGACGCACAGCGACACGCCACCGCTACATGGTGGATATTCTACTCATACGTACGAAAAGTTTCGGCGACACATTTATTATGCGTACAGCCAAGGAGTGGTATTGCCTGCCTGAGTCTATGTTTCCAGAAAGCTATAACCTCGGAATCTTCAAGTCTCGAGTGAATAGGTTTCTTCTAGGCAAACGAGATCCATCGTAGACCACATCGTCACTTACGAACAGGTGAGATAGAGGTCAAACATGACCCATTCATAAAAAAAAATTCAATAGCAGCCTTATTATCGTAAATGCTCAAAAACATATCTATCCACTGTTAAATCACAACTTAAATGCAAATTTATAGAAAATACTAGCATAGATTTTTAAATACCCTCTTTTTTCAGCTTAGCTCAATATTAGCTTTCTCACTTAGCCGTTACTAGTTTGAGGACGGCAGAACGTTGAACATCTCTCCATAAGTTAATAATAAAGTTGTCAAAGCGGGGCGTAAATAAGTATCTGTGGAGGCCGTCAAGGTAGGGGCCACCATTTGAGGATCGTCTGCATCTGGGATGGTGGCCCATATCTTCTGGACTTCACTCTAGCTTTTCACCATCCAGAGGGGGGTAAATCTATTGATAGATTGAATATTAAAAAAAAACCTGACTTATTACAACAATAACTCACCGACACAAGCCCGACCGGCAAGTTCGATGCGTAGAGTGCTTAATAATTCACTAATTAAATCCGGTTTACTACCTATTTTCTATATTCCCGTGTCTCGTCCATCTGTTACAAATCACACGATCACAGCTGATAAATCCATAAAAAGTATGACGCAACACCTGTCGCGCTACCTAAAACCTTGATAGGGTTGCCAGATGTTTAGCATTCCAGGATAGGGTACTGTAATTGTTAATGTATATTTTTGAGTAAATTAATAAATACTTCTTCTTCTTCTTTTTTGAGATTGTCAGAAAGTTAAACTGCATTGCATTTTTTTAAATTATGTTATAAACGTATTATGACATATTTTTATAATGTTTACAACATTATACAGATATGTCATAATAAGTTTGACATTGGCGGTATAAACGTATGTAAGTAACATGGGTGTGTGTATGTTCTAAAGGCATGGTAGTGTGTGTAAAGTTTTATTTATTGATTTAATGTATGCTTTAAGTATTATTTAAAACAATATTGGCACTCTGCATATCTTCGTCATATAAGCTAGAACTATGCCAAATCTCACATTCCTCCGCGCAATTTTCTTAAAAAGGGATGTAAACTTATTCAATATTTAGATAAAAAACTATAAATCAAAAATAAAAAAATTACTTTCATCAAAGTTTTCGGTGCAAAGAATACGTACTTCACATATATATTTTTTTATTTTGCTTCATCTAAATAACATGTTGCGCAACTTAAAGATTTTATCCTGAATACTAATGTACAACCCTGATTTGGGATAAGAATATCCCCACGTCCGATAACTGGCGTCATCAGACGGCCCGCAGCTCTCGGGCCCGGGACAAGATCCCGCGATAACAATCCCGGATAGTTCGGCTATCCGACACGCATCAACCCGTGTTTCCTGCCATATAACTTGTATCTACCGTTCAAGTGTCAAAAAAACAATATCTCATTACTGTTTTTGTTTCTTGGATAAGCTTCTGTTAAGGCCCGTCTCCTGCGCGTATTTTACTCAAGACACTACACAAAAAGGTCTACACAAAATACGGTTTTGCTCTTATTATTTGGTTTTCGCTACGCATTTTGGGTGATGGAACAGGGATTTTGTCTGCCACGGCCGATGGAAAACATTCACTATAGATGTAATTTGATTTGACAGCTACTGAGAGCGTTGGCTCCGAGATTAAATTCACGAGTCCAAAATAAAATAGAATAGTGTTGTCGAATAGTGTATTATGGAGTGGGACAAAGATATAGTTACACATTTTTTAAATTTAAATTTGGTTAATTAGCGCACCTCCGTTGTCGGGTCCGCACTTACCACAAAATTACCTACAAACTCGTAACTAGGCATCTAGAGTACATTGTCAAATTTTTCGCCTCTACCCATACTTGAAATAAGCTTGAAATATTTAAAACAGAATTTGGTTTTTTGACAGTAAACGTCAAAGTAATTTGACTTTTTGACAGTAAGAGTTTTTAAAAAATTCTGATTTGTGTAGACCTTTTTGTGTAGTGTGTAATGTAAAACACGCGCAGGAGGCGCGCCTTCGACTATTGTTTATGTTCGCTTGAAGTACGTATATTTAAAAGTTAAAGCATTTCAAAGGATTTAGATACCTAGTAGACATATATATTGATTTTTATTACCCATTGTACTTCAGAGTGAGCTTAGAAATAAAAATGTCCATTTATTTTGTTTATATTACCCACTTAATTCTTAATTCATGAGAATTCGTAACAGCTACAACACAATCCTTGACAAAAGAGCTCAAGTAACGGTATACAGTATGGTTTATTTACGTTATTGGTATTGTATTTTCAGATAAAACATAAGTACTTTGATAACTTGATGTCCTTTTTGGTCATAATGTGTAAGTTAGGATATAATACGCACATCAAAGTGGAAGACACAATAAGGTGGTGTAACTGTTCTTTTATTTTTAAAGAATATTCGTGACCAAAATTACTAGTACTCCTCTAATCTCTTCAGCTAAGCTAGATTGCTTGTGATAGGTTTGAAAGGAGATAGGAGGGTTCACGTCGGTAGTGTAATGGCCAGGATTCGAACCCGGACCTCTCGATCGTAATGCCGACACTTTAACCACTAAGCTTCCGACGCTTCAAATTTACCACATGATATACGAGGATAGTGTATATAACTAAACTGTCTGTACAGATAAAAAAATTGGGTATCGATTAAAGACCATAACCTGACCACTAATTTTTTGTAGCTTACATTAAAAAAGGCGCGCTATGCTTATACAGATATGTGTAAAAATTCATTACCTCATTTCACGACGACCTCTGCCGCGTAGCGTTAGAGCATTCGACTGCTAAGTCACCGGTCGCGGGTTTGATTTCCGCTCAGAGCAAGTATTTGTGTGCATGAAAATGAATATTTACATTGGTCTGGGTGTTCCTATGTATAATATGCATGTATTTACAAAAAAAATGTATGTAAGTAAGTATATCCGCATTCTAGAACCCATAACACGAGCTAGTTAAGCTATGATTACTTTGGGTCTAGATAGCGCTGTGTAGAATGTAGTAGAAATATTAGAATATACGAGTATATATTTAGTTTCTGTGTCCCGTTCCTAATGCGAAATTCGCTATTCATTTTCGCCTCACTAAGGAACAGTGTCACAATTTTGGTTTTAAACGGCTTGTCTTATGGCGGCTGTACACACATGTCGAGAGGCTCTCGATGAAAGTCTCGCCCGATGAGGCCCTCGACGAGAGCATACATGTTCGTTCCGTCAGTTGTACTGAAGATTCCCGCCGTAATGGATGAAAGAGATCTTTTGACTCGGGCACAAAAACCGACAAGTAATCAAGACCGACCGAGGCGAGAATGAGACAGTGAGACACGACGAGATCACCGTGTACATACTGGCTCTCGGCTTGTCTCGACGAGTGTGTACAGCCGCCATAAGTCATTATATTAGACACAGGAAGACTGGCCCTTCTAGGGCCAGTTTTTGTCCCCACTATAACTTCAAAGACCGCTACCGTCAGTTTTATGGCTTTCCCACTATAAAGATCCTAGCAATAAAAAATTAATAGTTGAAATAAATTATTAGTTAAAATACCTAATTAAATTTGAAGTAGTAATATTTACGACTAGCTGATGCCAGCGGCTCCGTCTGCGCGGGGGTCGGTTATAGTTTTTTGGTCATATCTCTGGTTCTAATAACCCAATTGCAATCAAACATACGGCAGATTTTAAGTCCGGCTAAGAGCTTTCTAATAGAGAAAACCGTATCAAAATCCGTTCAGTAGTTTTTGCGTCCTTCGCGAACAAACAGATAAACAGACAAACAGAAAACATAATTCCAAAAACAATATTTTTATGTTCAGAATCGTTCATTTAACAAAATACAAGTTTTTTTTTAGCATCTTCAATGTACAGACACACCTAATTTACAATTTTATAACAATAATTCTATTGTAGTACAGAAAGGACGGCTCGTTTTAGGCAGGTACTAGTTCCTTGGGGTGCTTGGTTGGGGACCTCCACGCGGTGCACCCTGGGCAACGGAGACAGCAGCGCCTCTCTCCTAGGGTGGGAGAGACGCTGCCGCCTACGGCTAACTCCGACCGAGGCGACGACGGCCCTGTTGAGGGCTGTTCGGAAGCTTTCCACGTGTCCCTCTGATTAGCAGATGGCACAGTGGAGAGCAAGTAAGGGGGCCATCTCGAAACCGGAGATGGCCCAGGGTCAGTCGGCGTGCGAGGGATATGCTCTATGGGTAACCTTACCTTGCGTCTGTAGACCCGAGGCGGCGTGCGGTTTTAAACCGTTCAAGCCCGACATAACCGCCCCCGCTGGCCGGCGGGGGGGTATCCGAAGGGATTACCGCACAAAAAAAAAAAAAGGTACTAGTTCCGTAGAGTCTGTGATTATAATTATATTCTTAAAAAAAACAATATAAATAAATATTTTTCCAGTATTATTATTACTTGCTCTGTTATTATTATTGTATTCAACCGATTTGTTTTTATATAACCGCGATTTCCGCAAAAAAAACCTCATAAAATGGTACAGTATGAGACAAATCTAAACAAGTTGAATTCCTGAGACGAGCTCAGCCGAATACAAGGGATTTTAGATTTTGCGTTTTTTTTTTTGCGATCATGCAATGGTTCACCCCAGCACGAATCTATTACCGAAAACAGCAACTCGATAGCTCATCTCCTTCATACCCAAAACCGTGACAGAAAATTGGCAATGACGACGACGTCGACGACAACTCCTTAGCAATAGGGCTTTTCTAAAGAAAATCCCTAAAAATAAAGATATTGGAAATCGGTCCACCCGTTCTTGAGTTTATCTCGGTCATCACTAACACGACTTTTTTTATATTATACTGGCTGTTGCCCGTGACTTCGTACGTAAGTTCGGAATAGACCAAGGTATGTTTATTGCTGCAGTCTCGATACTAATACGTAAGTATTAAGTTATTTTATTTAACGGGCCGGATGAGGTGATGCGGTCGAGTGCACCGCATCACCTCATCCGGTCCGTACATTGACATTGACAAATAATTAAAAAAATATAAACATCGAAATCAATGCTGCCCAATTCCTTAATATAATAGTGTAATTATATTCATTACGAAATTTTTATGCATCTCCAATCAACTATCTGTTATACGTGGGTAACTCAGTAACTCATTTTACATTTTCCTGTTCATTACCTTTCAGGTATACCTGAAAGGTACTCATTACGCTATAGCGTAATGAGTTATAGTCCGGATTTTGACCATGTCTGAGTTCTACTAAACTACAAAATTTCGTAAAGATTTACCTTGTAATAATAAAGTTGTCATCAATAATAGTTTAAACCGATTTTGTTCTACTGCTCCTATCATACCTATAATAGCGTGATGATATACAATATCGCAGTTTATGACCATGTTCCAGAAGAATGTTCATGTAAAATTTCAGTCTGTTCAGCGGTTTTCAAGTGATGCGCGGACATCCATAATGAAAAGCAGAAATAGACAAACAGACAAAAATTCAAAAAATCACATTTTCGTGGTCGGTGTCGCTCCTAGAACACACATCAATTATTTTTATGTAAAAATATTCAACGTACAGTTTTCACCTCGTTATGATTTTATTATTAAAGATAAAAATAAATAAATAATTAAATAAATAAATAAATAAATCTTAATTTAATTAATTAAGATTTATTTATTTCAGGTAATCATAAACCCATATTAAATAATTTTGGTAACAAGAAAATACATACGTTATAATAATATGATAATTGAATTAAGACATTAAGATCATTTATCTCAATAGTATAGTTAATTGAAATTTGGCATTATGAAAATTTCATTCTCTGAATATAATGATTTACTAATTAGAATTTCAGTAATAAATCGATATTTGGTATTATGAACATAAAATAAGATAATTAAATTGCAATAAAATAATACATGAATAAATTACACAGGTATGATCAAAATACATATAAAATATAGACATTATCAATCAATCAATTAATCAGTTAGCCTATTGCAGTCCACTGCTGGACATAGGCTTCTCGTATTGTACGCCATAGCACCCGATCCTCCGCCTTGCGGATCCAATCAATTCCAGCTACCTTTTTCAGTTCGTCCGTCCATCTTACTGGGGGAAGTCCTAGACTTTATATGTATAGATTATTATTATTATATTTGACACCAGTATTCATCATCTTCTTAGCGGCTTCTTCTTAGCAGTCTTCCCTACTTACATTCGAAGCTTTCACTTGGGAGCCTGGGGTCCGCTAACTTTGGATTTAGGTTTCTAAAGGAAGACTTATGCGGCTTTCGGGGCTTGTACGAGCCACTGCTGTCTGACTGCTCAACCCCGAGAGGTGCGCCTGCGCCTCAGCATTGTCCGTCAATCAGCAGGTGCACTCCGAGGATCGTAATGGGGCCCCATACAAAACAAATAGCCTTTATTTCTGATACCATAATATTTATCTTACATTCATTGCTCGTCTATTACCTCTATACTATTATAAAATTATATATAAGTTGTGTCTGTATATTGGAGATATTAAAAAAAAACTTGGGTTATGTTAAATGAACGATTCTGAACACCAAAATCTGTCTGTTTATCTGTTTGTTCGTGGTAGACGCAAAAATTACTTAACGCATTTTGATGTGGTTTTTTCTATTAGACAGGTCTTGGTCAGAATTAAAATCTAATAATATGTTTGATTGCTATAGGTTTCAAGTAGAACCGAAGATAAGACCAAAAAAACCATAACCAACCTCAGCGCGGGCGGAGCTAGTCATTTATATGTAAATAATTCAATTTCTAATTAAACCAATGGGCGCCATACACTCCACCAGTATTAAAATAAAGATAACAAATAATTTCGGATAAACTAAACACAGCGCTCCACCTATTCTGCACATAGTTCACTGATACATCGTAATGTAATAATTATAGCGCTATATTTTTTACCTGTAACTTTGCGTTAAATAACCCAAGAATAGATGATTGCTAAGTGAAGAAATTCATGTATTGATCATATTTACTTCTAGTTCTGTCTTACTTTTATGCATAAAGGATTGGTTGAACCTAGAATTAATGTTAATAAATTTCTATATAGCCAAATTGCTTGTCTAAGGAATGTGAAACTATTTACACAAGCAATTTAGCTTAGCTGTAGGGGTTAGTAATACTAGTAATTTTGATTGTAATATGAGTTATTGTCTAAAAAAAGTTTTTTGCAATTAATACATTATCATTAGCCACTAGCCAAATTGCTCAAAATTTTATACAATAATATTTAAATTTTACTGGTGGTAGAAATTTGATGACACAAATTTGCCGGGTAGGTACCACCGTGTACGATTGCGAAAAACCCTCCATAGTAATCCAATTTCGGTTTGATTGCGTTCAGGGGTCAGCAAGTGGGCAGCATAGCCGGGCAGGGGGACTGTGGTCGCAGTACTAGTGGGACCGGTGGGCGTCACGCGGTGCTGCGGCGACAATCCTTTTCTGATGAGGCCGCCAAGCTGAGTGCCACCATTGTTAACATGGTACGTGTATGTAATGGTGACCCTCTTTCCTGAGACTTTACCTTCAGCTTACCATCAGGCGAGGTGAAGTCAAATTGACGTGTCCTAATTATAAAAAAAAGAAATGCTCAAACGGATTATTCCCACCAGTTCCTTTTCAACTGCGTGTGAGTTTTTTTCTCTAAAAGATTATTAGCAACTTGGGCACAACTGCTATTCTCGTTAACTCTCGTTAAGTTAAGCAATTTTGTTTTGTTTGTTTCATGGTCATAATGTTTTATCTCAATTAGAATTAGTTATCAAAGTTTAGAATAATTTATAGTTACTCAACAATGTTCTGTCAATAAGTGTTTCGTTATTATCATGATTATGTCACATAACAGCGCTAATATCCCAACATGTATCATAAACATCAATATGTTTTGCAACTCAACCTATGAAGGTACTCCGACGCAATCGTACCTTCGCAGTCAAGGTGAACAGAGCGAGGTGTATAGAACTATAGACCAAGTACACGGTATATGACATTATGATTAAATTACACCTGTGTATGAAAGTCTTACGATCATAGCTGTATGTTGCGACATGACATTGTGCGACGCTTCTTTGTAATTTGTCTTGCTATTAATATTTTCTATTTTTTCATCTTTCAACCTTGGGTTTATTATAAGTATTGTCTTCGTTTTATTTAACAATGATATTCTAAGTTGATGGATACGACATGCGAAATTGTTTAATGTAATGTTTACTATATTTAGCTGAAATATAATTTTACAAGCAGAAAGCTGTCTAGATCCCGGTCTTTTCAAACCCTGCCTGTTCGGATTAAGGCCTCCAATTTAACTCTTCAGTACATCTGTAGTCAATCATGTCTACAATATGAAGTATTTCCCGTCGATCAGAATGGGTTACGTATTTGATACATTCGACAGTAAATCTGATGTCATATGTGCCAATGCTGTAGGTGCACGAAAGACTGATATTCACCGGAATTTATAATACGTGGGTAAGAATACTACTTATCAAATTCATCATTTTATCCTAGCTATTCTTAATAAATTTTAAAGAGATATTTGAGGTGGTCCATCTGACACTACATTGAAACTAATAGTGTCAGATGGACCACCTCAAATGTCCATAAATTAATTGACAGTACGACGATGTGAAGTCGGTTGGTTTGAAAATAATAACATATCACATACAGCTACTGGTATATTTACTACCCACGAGCCAATTAAACGAATCACATTGTTTAGTGTTGAGCTGTCTAGTTACTCTAGAATATAACTGCCTATGATTTTGATGTCCTCTGTGGGCGTACATAGACGACAGTCTGCTATTGACAGAATCTGACACGAGAGCTGGGCATTTTTTTTCTTAATTTCAAGTAGGGACACTGGAAGCCGGACGGACGATCCACCCACGAGAGAGCTGGGGTTAAAAGCTTAGGCATAACATAACATAACATAACATAACTTCACGCCTGTATTCCCGAAGGGGTAGGAATAGGTGCATTACACACCCCTTTACACACTCACGATTCGCCAGTTATGTTAAGGCCCCAATGTAATAGGGGGCGAGCCTATTACCATTTACCGGGCACATTATTAAGCGAGCGATAATTATCATTTATTAATGCACACATAACTACGAAAAGTCAAAGGGGTGTGTCCGGGGCGACTGGGGATCGAACTCGAGACCTCGTCTCAGCAGTCCCTTACGTCCACCACTGGGCTATCGCCGCTATTCCGCCACTGGGCTATCGCCGCTAGTTTAGGCAATAGATGTTTAATCTGTTTAGTCTAGGGGGAATGAACGTACTTGCTTAGTTTGCGCATTCAACTAAACCTCTCAGGTACTTCTTTAAGACAGCGTTAATTCACCACCATGTGTCATGTAACTTTCTAAAACACAACTTTAGTTTGTTAATCATGAATAATCATGATTCGTACAAAAAAATCTAGTGGGGCGGAAATCACACAGTGATTGTCAAACTTCGGGCCAAACTTATTTTTAGGGACAATTTGTATGGTATGTACCCGAAACTTTGAACGTACAAACCCCAAAATCTAATCAGTTCTTCCCATTAACCAAATAAGATGATTGGTGCAATATTTTTTTAAATCGGATAAGTGGTTCTTTGAGTTATTGCGTAAACAGACATCCAGCCCTACAGACAGACCGACACAAAAATTTTTTTTTTGCTTAATTAGACTTAGAATCATGTGAAACGTCGAGAAAAGTGATAAAAAGTGGGTGTAAGATTTTGATTTTGTTTGCGTGATTTTAAGACTTCGGTGTCCACCTGGTTGGTGACCCGAAGTAATTACGAAGAGTTTCTATGCATTGACAAGGTTAGTAACTCTGACATGGGGTCTTTAATTCAATTCAAAAAATATACAAAGCTACTTCCCTTCTTTGTGACAGTGGTGAACCTGTATGGGCCGATATGGCAACTGTAGATGCTTGTCACAAAATGCTACAAGGACAACCACTCTTACTGATACAAACACTCGTAATGAAAAAAATCGTAACATTGTTTTTATTGATTTCAAGTTGCAGCCCTAAACAAAATAAACATTAGGTCGATAATCAAAAATCCCAAAACCAATGATTTTATTTGCAGATGTCGATATTCTTGTGCAAGCTATGTGGAGCAGTTAAATGTAAGCAGCGAAGCCAGTACTGACAGGTACATGCAGTATTTATATACATAATATATAAATAGTGTATAATAATAAGAAAATATGAAAAGTAGTTTTTGGAATGCCCGAGATTGCGATAAAATCAATCGAACGCTGCACTAGCGGACTGATATCTATAACGACTTCTTAAATGAATGGCAACAATGTTCGGATGTTTCATCCAAACATTTACCAGTTCTTTTTACACAAAAATATTTTCTTCTCTTTGGTTGACATTAGCAAATTTAAGGCTATTTACTGTGATGTTCATGTAATAATAGACAACCTGTAAAGCTCTTTACAAGACTTCGAGATTTGTTTAGTGTTTATTCGATTTAAATAATCTGGTACTTTTGAACGACTTTGGCGTAACTTGTCTGACAGAAATGTTGTAAATAATAAAATTATTCCAGAATAAAGTTGATGTAGATGACCTAGTTCTGCAATCAAGTTAATCGGCTGACGAGGAAATTTTGAGGAAATATTATGTATTTTGGTGATTTCCTGAAAATGATGTAGTTTCTTCATCGGTATTAGTACAGATAAATCAGTCTATCTCGTTGTAGAAATAGGTTGGTTGAGATAAAGACTGAATGTTCAGACAAGTTGTAATGCAAATAGTCAGAAATATATAACTACCCGCGCAAATTTCTAAAGAAATTAGATGAGTGTTAATAAAGTCTTGTCTCATTAATTTATTGTATCTGTATAATATTCATTTATTGTCATTTATTCTTATTTTGAGTTTTGAACGTGCAGGTATGTCGAATTAGCACTTAATGACTCTTCCATTGATCAAATTGAAATTGTTTTCGTATCTCTGCGTAATAAGCGACGGTCGATGAATAGCAGTGTTTTGTTGCGCAATTATCTCATTACGTTATTGATTTCACCAAGTTTTGTCTGATGACGCCCCGCCGCGGTACAGCGGTAGTCCTCGACACTCCTACCTTGTCCGATTGTTACGGAAATCAAATTAACAGTGGTTTCAATATGTGAGTGGTAAGTTTTATTGCTAGTGAGATTATTCTGAGAGTATTAGTAATTTTTCTCGATTAAGATAGTATAGATAGCGTACCTAGCCCAGCGGCGATAGCCCAGTGGCTAGGTACGTTACGGACCGCTGAGACGAGGTCTCGAGTTCGATCCCCAGTCGCCCCGGGCACACACCTCTGACTTTTCGTTGTTATGTGTGCATGAATAAATGTTAATTATCGCTCGCTTAATAATGTGCCCGGTAGATGGCAATAGGCTCGCCCCCTATTTCATTGGGACCTTAACATAACTGGCGAATCGTGGGTGTGTAATACAGCTCTGCCTACCCCTTCGGGGATACAGGCGTGAAGTTATGTTATGTTATGTTAGATAGCGTAAGTTTTTTTTTTTTTTCATGCGGAAATCCCTTCGGATACCCCCCGCCGGCAAGCGGGGGCGGTTATGTCGGGCTTGAACCGACTCAAACCGCACGCCGTCTCGGGTCTACAGACGCCGGGGTGTAAGGTTGCCCATAGAGCATATCCCTCGCACCCCGACTGACCCTGGGCCATCTCCGACTGTAGGTATGTCTTTTTAAATCTCTGATTGTTGATTTGTGTTTCTAGTGTTTCAATTTAAAATATCTGAAGATTGAACTCCTTTGTATTTAATCTTTAAATATATTTTTATATTTTTTCAAACTTTTTTGTATATCTTATGTCTCATCTTCTTTTTGACACTAAACTTGTTCAAACACAATTCGACAGTTTAACCTCTACAGTAGCAAGTGCGACTGGTATACGTTAGGAAATGTGGTTGTTTCCAAACATTGTTAGGTGTATTGTAATCTGAGTCTAATGCGCTCCCTACTCCACACTGACTAAAAATAAAAATAGTTTAGGTAAACAATGAGGCTGAGGATAACACTGGTAAAAATAAATGTGTACTAGGCCAATTTTGAGTAAAAGTATCAATGAAGACAGAGTCCAACATTCAATATCAAGATACTATTTGCTTAAATAATTATAACTTAAGAGACTTCCTGTAAAGTAGCTTAAAACCACTCATTCTTGCTAAACAAATTAAGGTTTCAAATTACTAATCTGTACTAACTCATTACAGTGAATGTAAATGTTGGCATAATTGATCGTATCAATATCGATTATATAAACAAACTTAATAAAAAGCAATTAAAGATTTCGCTCAATGTTTCATTTTATAACAAACAAATATTGGAGCTCGCAATTTTATTATTTATGGGTAGGTTACTCAATATTTACGGCAGTTACGTCCCACGACCTCATGTAACTAAATCATACGGAAGATATAGTGGTAAGAATGAAAGTTGTTAAAAGAAAGCTGTTGTTAAAATATTAGATTGAAATATTATTGATGTTTTACAAAAGGCAGATTAAGATTTGCATACATTATACTTATGTGTTAATAAAGTTATAATTTGCGTTCATAAGGAGTAGTGTACACATACGAGTCGAAACATTTCTTCGGAATGTAACATACAATTCTAGCAGTCTTTCTATTTACATCACGTCAGTATTATTCGCTAGAAGCTTTATTACTGTCAGTAACTATTTTAAGTAGATATTTCTTCTAAATTGAATTATTGTTTATATAGACAATTATATTAAGAAATTTGTGTGTACTAAGGTTTGCTTACAAAAGCGGACGTATCCGGCTTATATTCATTGGAGTATAATCCCTCAACAATATAATAACAAACTGTCATCGGGATCATTATGAACAGATCACGACTGATTCATGCCGAGACCAACATATTAAAGCTTTCGTCAATTCCATAACCCATTGTGTGCTTTGTAAAACCAAGACTTAATGAACCCTCAATCATGAGTACACTATGTTTTAAAACTCGAGGTAGCAGTTTCACGAACTTTACTCACCAACGATAAGCACGAAGGTTATGAACCGTCGTAACAGTATAGATCATCCCATTTAGGTGCATGATAACTTTTGACGATGCAATGGGTGGCGAAACAGACATAAAACTAGTCCGTGAGCAATTTCTCACGAGGGAGCTAAGATAACAAATCGCAAAAAGCAATGTCACAACCTGAGCACTGTATCGCGGAAAGTTTTGCAAGTAGACAGTCAATTTATTCTATTGTTTGAGATACCAGGGTTCGTGTTCCTTTCCTTTAGAGAAAGGTGAAGGACGGAGCCGGGAGCGGAATGTGGGATATCTGAACATCTTCTATAAGTCTGTTTATTATGCAAATTGATATGGAGGCATGTAGAAAGATTATAGGATGCGATAGCATATTAATTCAGGTAAAGGAATGTAGAAATTGCACATTTTTGAGGGTGTCGTATCGGTTGTGTGAGAACGCCGCGGGCAATTTACGTGCCCTGCGATTTGGATCGTTTGTCATAGCCTAGTTAAGGCACATTATGCTGTAACAGAGCCCACGGCTGCTCACGGACGAGTAAAAACAGAAACTGCAATGGTCTTCGCGCTACCGTTTTCTACAAAATTACATTTCCTTGGTGAAAGTCTGGTAATGATGGGGCGCAGGATTCGTGGCAATCTAAGGGCGGTATTGCACAAGTCGGTAACAACTTTCTAATGAATATTTATATAAGTGGTACATAGCTATAGAGAGAAGGGTTCATCTCCCTAGGCTAATTACAACTCGATGTATCGCCACTTTCCACTTAATTTATGAGATATTAGACATGCACATTAATACATGATGACCAAAATTTATATCGTTCAGAAGAAACTTTGAAAGTTTACTGAAATGAATAGAAAATCAAAATAGGTGATAGAATTAGTGATTTGAAAAAGTAGAGACCATGATTCAATGTTGGATTAAGTCAACTGGGTCCGCGGACCTAGTCCGAGTGGGCTCAGTAGACTAAATAGCCGTTATTTCTACTGCACTCTTTATTAAAAACTGTGAGTATCGAAAAAGAATCTTATATTGATTGGCAGTGAAGTTATTATGTAAAAAAATTGTTCCATAATAATTGATAATAATTGTATTTGTCTTCAGATAACAAAAATGATCCATTGTGTTAGTACGAACTTACATCTAGCGTTAGTTTGCACATTAAATTTGATTACATAATTTATACATTCCTCGTGGTTTTGAGGACTTCAGCCAGGGAAACAGACCTAACTGTTTGTTCTTCTCACAAGGAATGTATTAATAGGAGAGTTAATACTCTCCGTCGCTGTTTTTATTATAATATATTCATGAAATTCCTCATTCTTTTTAGCAGACCATATTGTGTCCAGATGAAATGTTTGTTTTGCGATAAAATTTATTACATGTGATAGTGTTCAGAGGTCAATTAATAACACTTCAAAGTGCATTAATATTGTAGATATATGTATATTTTTATGGATCATTTATGTTTTTCGAGTCAAATTATATTTTCGTACATAAACTATAGTTAAATAGGATTTTATAAGATTGTATTTGTCCGTTGAGAAGTAAGACCGCCTGAATGAAAATCAACAAAATATTTACCTATTACCTGTATACTTAATAATGCTAAATTAGTGACCGATTGGGCAGTCGAAACTCGAAATTCGACAATAATTCATTAAAAAAGTTTATAAAAAAATGCTTAATGTATTTCTTCTCCATATTAAATTTTTTTCCATTTAAAAGGATACGAAGTATTCGCTTTTCCGAAATATTACAGACTAACGGTTGCCCGCGGCTTCACCCGTGTGGAATTCTTATCCCGTTTCCGCTACCCATGGAACCCTATTCTACCACCACATCCTATATAAGATACACAATTAGATACACTATATATCATTTTGCAAAGGGTTTAGGTAGCGTTTTCGTTGAAAGCTCCCAGACGGCTTATTTTTTTCCGACACCTCCAACAAATATATTTTAGCCAATATATATAAAAACTCGAGAACCACAACGTTAAAATCGGTGCAGGAGTTTTAGAGTTTATCGCGAGCATACAGACAGACAGATGCAGCGGAGGTTTTTTTTTATGGTATGAATATGACATGATGGTGATATAACCTACATGAGTCATACTGGCTTAATCTATGACACGTCCAGTGTCATAGATTAAGGCAAGATGCCACATAAGGCGATTGGTGTAAAGTCTAACGCAGAGATAATTTATTTATTGTGTGATTGCTTGATAGTATTCTATAGTGTATGGTGAATTGAATACCACACATTTTCTGCTGGAATGATTTATTGTGCGTCAGTAACATAGTGGTTACGTATTCAGTCTAACGATCGAGAGGTCCCGGGTTAGAACCGTACAAATTACCGTCTAAGTATTATTTTGACATTTATTCATGCGGTATGGATACATTCTACCTCTTGTGGGCAATATATTTAAATTAAAATTCAGTATTCAGATACTTCTCTTAATGATATATAGCACATGCATCAAATCTTTTTTTTTACCCATGAAAACCCTCATGTGCTCCATGAGATGGGTGTGTCGGAATCGGACCGACTAAATCCACATGGCATCCTCCCCAGGTGTCCATAGACGAGCCCCCCGGATAAGCTCTCGAAAGGTTAACCCTGGGGCTATCCCCAGGGTTAGGTTAGATCCCGCTTCGGTGAGCTGACAGGCGTGTGTTGTGTTAGACACACACAACACGCTTCCGTTTTGGCCTGCTTCTGTACGGACGGGGAGTCGGCCGACTGCCGTCCTCAGGCCCACATGCGTCAATGCATTTTTGTATTTTTTTATTTAGGACACTTCAATTTGATTTCACCTCGCCTGATGGTAAGCTGAAGGTAAAGTCTCTGGAAAGAGAGTCACCATTACATACACGTACCATGTTAATAATGGTGGCACTCAGCTTGACGGCCTCATCAGAAGAGGATTGTCGTCGCAGCACCGCGTGACACCCACCGGCCCCACTAGTGCTACGACCACAATCCCCCTGCCCGGCAATTTACTTGCTGACCCCTGAACGCAATCAAACCGAAATTAGATTACTATGGATGGGTTTTCGCAATCGTACACGGTGGTACCCACCCGGCCGAATTTTGTGACAAATTTGTGTCATCAAATTTCTCCCACCAGTGGAATGCCTAGTTATCTAATGTTTTAGGGAATGTCATAACAGGATGCAAGTCTACCAGGCCTCAGTAAGGCCTACGAGGCATGCCTTTTAAGTTTTGTCGTTTGAAGAAAAAAACACAACTAGAACCTTATAGTACTTTTTATTGTTTTTCAAAGTATTCACCACGTAGCTTAATACACTTTTCCATTCGCTCAAACCAATTGTTATAACAATTATTCCACTCTAAAGTGGGGGTATTCAAAATGGCTGACTTGAAAGCGTCGACTGCTTCTTCACCGGACTGGAACCTTTGACCACGAAGGCTTTTCTTAATTTTAGGAAAGGTAAAAAAAATGGTTAGGGCTTAGGTCAGGACTGTATGGAGGATGGTCTAGAATTTCTACTTTCTCCTGCTTCAAATACTCAATCGTTTGATGAGCGCTGTGTGAACTTGCGCTGTCGTGGTGCAGGATGATGCGTCGCTTTGAGTTAGATTTTTGAAGTTTGGCGATGACTTGTGGTAAACAAACTGTGGTATACCACTCTGCGTTAACCGTTATACGATTTTCAAGTGCAATTGTCGCAACATGGACGGTTTTTCTTCTTCTTCTTTGAAGTGCTTCGAGAACGAACGACTTTAGTCGGCTTTGGCTCGTCTTGAAAGACTCAGATTGTAGATTGTTGTTTGGAATCAGGATCGTAGGCATGGATCCAAGTCACCACTGATGATGTCGTAGACGTGATTTGACTCTCCTCGGTTGAACCTTTGCAGAGTTTTCTTACACCATCTGACGCGGGCCGCCTTGTGATCGTCGGAAAGCAGATGCGCTATCCAACGGCAAACTAGCTTTCTCACATCAAGCGCTTCATGCAAGATCTTCTGAATGGTTGTCCCTGAGATGCCCAATAGAGCCTCTATCTCTCGATACGTCACATGACGATCTTCGAGAATTAGTTGTCTCACAGCAATGATGTTATTTTCAGTGAAGGCGGATTTTAGGCGTCCTTCGCGAGATTTGTCACTAACACTAGTATGTCCACGCTGGAATTCTAAATACCTGCGTTCGACAGTCCGCAGATATGGGCCTTCATCACTGAACACAGATGTTAGCTCTTCAAAACACTGAAACCGCGTCAGGCCTCTTCTAAAGTTGTAGAAAATTATTACACGAACATTTTCCTTGGAAAGATTCATTTTCTTCAGATTCTGACAGATTCCAATCGACGCTGTGACTAAACAATAGCAGTAATCCTAATACTTTCAACTGTTTTGAGATTCCAAATTTAAATACATTCGAATATAGAACAGTTCCAAATTCAAAATTGCCGGGAAATATGGAAACGACAGGACTTAAAAGGTATGCCTAGTATTCAGAGTTTATAACAACATACAGTACTCTAACTTCTACCTCTCACAGGATCAATTTGATATATTATTTTTTATTTTATTTTATTTATTTTGAACAAAAAACAGTTACATGCTAAAATAGTAAACAAATTAGGTATAAGTAGGTAATATAACAGATTGGTGAACATATAACCCACACTATCGCTCGCGGATTTATAATATAAAAGAAAGAAACTCAAGCCAAGTTGTAGTCACGATCTCATAATAATAAAAGATTATGTGAAATATGAAATTCATAACAAGTTTTTAACAAATTTTCATAGACTTATCTCATAAGCTAATAAAGTGTCAATTAAAGAGCTGACAAGACTTTTAAATTGTTCGCTGGAAAATGCGAAGATGTCAATCTCATTAAAATGTGTGTTATAGGTTTCAACGAGACCACGAATAGGTGCGCGGATCAATGCGTTAGTTTTGCAAGTTCCCGTGTAGAACAATTGGGGCACACGCACCGATCGTCGATGAACAGGTCTAGGCACTATATATTATAACACAACTGATTGGTGATTTCAAGGCAATCATATCTGTTGTAACATATACCATGCAGCATCATGACATCCAGAAGTAGACGTCTAGATTGCAATGTTAAAATGCTATACTGTTTTACTAACTGTACATAAGGAACTCTTAATCGGTATTATTTATAGTTTACGACACATAAGATTTTTTTTTGTACTAATTCTAGACTCTGACTAGACTAGACTAGACTAGACTATTCAAACTATTTGTGCAATTTAAAAGCGTGTAGTACGTGCACAATAGAAACGAATGTATATACTTACGACAATATCAATCAATCATTTAACTGTATATTTTTCTTTCAAACTGTGCATTGTACTATAAACTTATATGCACATTCTTGTACAAAATTTGGTTGATATACATGCTGATGAAATACAATATTATAGAAGACTAATGGCACGCTAGCACCGAGAACTATTGCTAATATTTCAGTTATGTTTTATGATACAGCTTTCTTACCTACTGAGTTTCTACGGTTCACGATTCATTATATAGTTCACGATGACATTTATCCGCAGTATCACTCGTATTACTAGTTAAGTGCTTGTCTTTCATAGCGGTATGTTAGTCTGTATTGTTCTTTGAATTACTAGTTAATGGTAAAAGCTATGACATTTCGTAGTTAATGCGGTTCTTGAGTGAAACAAGATTGGATTGCAAAAGCTGACACTAAAACAAACATTGGATTTTCACTCGGGTTTATGGTGACAATAGAGCTCGCTAACCGCTATTACAGACATAAAAAATCACTGGGTTATGTCTGCAGAATGCTCTGTTACACTCTGGAAGCCATAGATGGAAGGCGGACGCCTGGTCGGACGAGGAAACGTTGATAGGACGACATCGGCTCCTTTGTCCTAGATGGGACAAGCAAAGAAGAGAAAGAGGTGGAAATATTTGGGGGAGGTCTTTGCCCAGCAGTGGGACAAAGTGGGCTAAATAATGGTTTAAAATTAATATCAGTGTATAATTTCTTTTGTTTCACTTCTTGTAGGATTGTTTGCGTGTGTTTTTACAAGTTTTTATTTAACTTGCACTGTTCGTTTGTAAGTTGTCCGTCAAAATATGCAAACCCTTTTTTGACCATTTATTGACATTGAACCTACAGTTTGGATGACCATTGAATAAAAGTTTGTTTAAAAATAATGTTTCTTATTAATTATTATTACGTTTTGTTAAAAGGTAGGTAATTAATTAATTACAAACAAAGATAGATCCATAAAACCTAAGTTATGTTAATTGGGCTGGACGTATTACTCCCACTAATTCATTAAGCATCCCTTTGAAAAGACCACTGAGAATAAAACTTAAATTGAATATATTTTTTGAATATCAAATTGGGTGTGTAATACACCTCTGCTTACCCCTTCGGGGTTACAGGTGCGTGAAGTTATGTTATGTTATATCATATTTTCAGAGAATTTTGAAGTTGGAAAGTGATCTTTGTCACTATGATCTGTGGTAATATTTGTAGTTTTGTTCAGAACGTCAAGCCATGCTTACCTTGAAATATTATATCACAACTCAGCTATCTCACACCCAATTTGTATTCATTGCTGATGAACCTTACTAATTTTGATACGAATTGAAACTGAAGTTCACTGCAGCTCTGATTTATTCATTTATTTAATTAGTTTTCTCGTGTCTAAAAGGTCAATAGTGCCGTGATTTTCATAGCGCTCACATGTTTCATTGAATGTTATACCTTTTTTTTTTTTTTTTTTTTTTTTTCGTGCGGAAATCCCTTCGGATACCCCCCCGCGTGCCAGCGGGGGCGGTTATGTCGGGCTTGAACCGACTAAAACCGCACGCCGTCTCGGGTCTACAGACGCCGGGGTGTAAGGTTGCCCATAGAGCATATCCCTCGCACCCCGACTGACCCTGGGCCATCTCCGGTTTCGAGATGGCCCCCTCGGGTTTGGGAACCACGGTGTCGCCGTCTTGCCCCGGTTTGGGGGAGGGGCGCTTGTCGCCCCACCGTCCCGGCCTGCTTCTGCTGGGGTGACAGGTGGCCTCACCCGCCACCCCCAGGCCTGCGCTCATGGAGGACGGAGGTCGTTAAGCGACCTCCGGCGCCTGAGTTGCCTGCGACGCGCGGCGAGCAAGTTGCGGGCTCGGCGGACCGGGAGAGTTCTAATATACCTATACACAAATACATGTAACACTTAGATAACATTAGATACAAAAAAATAAAATATGAACATATACATGTAACATTATAATATTATTATTGCATACAAGTAGATATAGAAGAACTAGAAAAGTACGCAGTTCTGAAAAATAGGTTACAGGTTTTTGAAAAGCACGCAATCGACTGGAAAATTGGCTGCTACTAAGAGGACAATCTGCGAAAGACTGCGGGCAGATGCTGGATGCGGCAAGCTGAAGACAGGGCGCTATGGCGCTCATTAGGGGAGACCTATGTCCAGCAGTGGACTAGCATAGGTTGATGATGAAGAGGACAAATGTTTTGTTTCGTACGGGAGGTCTATTAGTAGTATAATTTGCTGCACCTCTATCTATAATAAGCAAATTAATGGCCGAAATGTATGTACGCGTATAACTTCCGAGCGACTGCTCCAAATTGTATAGGTAATTCTATGATGTTTGTTTGTCTTCGTTATTGTGAGGACAACGTTAGTATGAAAGTAATTTTTGAAAAGGTCACGGGTAAGGTGCTTTATTTGCACCAGAACGAAGACAGGTCGCTCAGCTAGTTTCTTATACAGCTCAATAATATTTTTACACTAAATTGAGAAATGAAAGTGAGTTTTTATTGCAGTGTCCTCGCGTTACATTGCAAAATCAGCACAATATTATATAAGTAGAACTCGAATTTGTGTAATTATTCAAACTATGTCATCTGCGACTCATATGGAAAAGACTCGATCACTCTTTTGGAAGATTAGTATTCCTTTAAATAAGTTTTATAAAAAGTAATATGTGAATAATATAACATTGATTACAATAATTTAATTCCTCTAATTTTTTTGTGTGATTTTATGAACTCAAACTCAACTCAACTCAAGCTAAGGTGACGTCATATTAAGGACTGATGACAGTTTTCTCACTCAATCAATCAATAGCTTTAAACTCAAACTTGGTCAACACTACCTATCCTCTACCTATGATTGACTCCTTCCAATAATCCGTTATGATCTTGTATACCTATAAATAGCAATGCATATGTATTTTATATTATATCAATTTATATACATTATATATATATACTATATATATACGTACGTATATATATATATAAGTATATATATACTTATATATATATACTGTCTCTCGTCTTCCCCATACACTGTTAACGTATTCTCTTATTTTCAAACTCTCCTCTCGCAGGTCTGCTGGAAGAGATTTCTTCAAGATATAGGTTAGCAGAGCCTCTGTACTACTTTTTCCATTTTTTGTATTCTTATGTCTGACTGTGTGTGTACATAAATAAATAAATAAAACAATCAGTCACTCCTAACTAGGAGCAGATTTAATAGAATCTGATATTGGTAAACATTTTAACATAAAACTGTCTCACCGTCCATCATTAGTCCTGGCGGCATCACAAGCTTGCACTTTGGAGCCCGGTGTCCGAAATCCTACTATTTCTCTTGATTTGGCTTACCTAAGCTTTTGCAGGAGCAACTGCCGTCTGACCCAACATTGATCCCAACACTGAGAGGAAAACCTGCGCCAGAGCTTCAGCTGTCAATCAGCAGGTGTACCGGCTTGCAGGCGAAGTTGACTTGGACCAAAAACACCGTTTAACGAGATGTCAAAAATGTGATATGTTGTGTTAGTCAGTTTTTGTCGGGTGAAGGCAAGAAATTTTCCTTCAATATTAAATTAGCTTGATCATGGTGGGGAATTTTTTTAATTATTTAAATAAAAAAGTCAAAAGTCAAGACACATCAAAGTTCCTCAAACATCCTCATAGAATGTAGAATATACTGCTTCCGGGCTGTTTGGCCGTGGTCCATCGGAAACTTGTATTCCAGACGTTTCGTCGATCACTGCGGTCGACATCTTCAGTGGTACAGGTCGGGACGCCTTCGAGTGCCAGTTATTCTGGCCTTTACATCAGTCGCAGCGAGTTCGCCGCCGAGGAAGGTTCTCCGCCGGCCGTGAAAGCCTTAAGATTTATCTCCTCATAGAATTTTGATTAGCAATTCCCATACGTTAGCATAAAACTTTACTGTTTTGTTACCTATTTATAAAACAACTATCAACTTAATAAAAAAGTAGTTTGCGTAACTGTATGTATGCCCACCAGTGAATCTAAGTAACATGACCTTTATTTCCTAATGGTTACTTTTATAGGGATATAAGTTATTTAATTATGATATCTATGACTGCAAAACGATGATGCGTGGCGTAGCGCTAGTGCGTTTGACTGCTAAGTCAGAGGTCGCGGGTTCGATTCACGCTCAGTGCAAATATGTATGTGTATGTATGTTTGCATTGGTCTGGGTATTTCTATGTATAATATGTATTTATTTACAAAAAAAAAGTATTTACGTAAGTTTATCCGCATTCTAGAACCCATATGACAAGGTCTGCTTAGTTTGGGTCTAAACGGCGTTGTGTCATTTGTCCTAAAATATTTATTATTATTATTTATTTATTTCAATTCGCAAGTAACCATTCGCAAAAGTAACCGCGGTAGCCTAGTGGTATGGGTAAAGGACTGCTGAGACGAGGTCTCGGTTTCGATCCCAGGTATTACCATGGCACACACCAATGACTTATCGATGCTTTTTGAAGTTATGTGTGTATTTATCGCAGGTTTATAAGTGCCCGGTTAATGGCAATAGGCTCGCCACCTATTACATTGGGACCTAAAACATAAACTGGCGAAACGTGGGTGCTAGCACCTCTGCCTACCCCTTCGGGGATATAGGCGTGAGTTTATGTTATGTTATGTTATGTTCAATTCGCAAATCATGACAGTTCGGACATTTGATGAATATTGTATCCCACTGTTCTTACGTTCTGTTAACATGTATTTCATTTGTAAATTATTATTTGTTTCTATCAGTACGATAGAAACAAGCAAGTAGGTATCGGTTCAAGCCTGACATAACTGCCCCCGCTGGCCGGCGGGAGGTATCCGAAGGGATTTCTGCACGAAAAAAAAAGGTACTTCTGCATGAATTTGTATTAGTTAGTAACTAAGAAACAAGCACACAGATATCTTTACAACAAAATTACACTCCTACTATATTTCTACGATAAATACTAGCTTATTACAAACTATATTTTAAGTGACTGACTACGTTCCAGCAGTCATTGTAATTATGCTGAGCGCCTCCTTTCTTCTAGTTACCAAAAGAAAAAAACGAATAAAATATTTCGTTACTAGGTATACTTGACTAAAAGTATTGAGTGTCTGGATGTATATGTATGTAGTTATATGATTAAAAATAATTCATTGATGTTATTCCCTTGTAAATCAATTATTTTTATATTCTTAGAATTCTCTAACTGTATTCTCAATCATTCTTAATTCATATCACATTAACTCATATCCAAAGAAAAATAACTAAAAACTCTCTCCTTCTTATTTTAGAAAAAGACTGAAATACAAACGATTTGATATTGATATAAATAGGTCTTTACCTATGAAATTGCCGAAATTTTCTTACAAACTAAGAGTTCGTTATTCCTGTAATTTAGTAGCTATTTCCATTATTTATATTTTGTTTGAAAGTTGATTTCAAGATTTTACATCTCTGTATTAAATTTTGTTTTTATTGGCCGCTTGATAAATTAATTCGCTCTTCAAAAACAGTACTTCCTAAATGCTATCCATTTTGATGATAAATTTCGTATTACTTAACAGCTGTCACTTTTCAAAAATGTAATAAAAGTTGCTTTTTGTTAGCTTAATGTTGTCTCATTCATACACAAAAAAAAACATAAAATTTGAATTTCTCATTCCTAAAAAAATTCAAAAATGTTAGTACTGAAAATTGGATTTCCTCCAATTTCTTCAAGAAAATCGGCAATTTCATATGTAACGACCTTTTTTTTTTTTTTATCGTGCGGAAATCCCTTCGGATACCCCCCCGCGTGCCAGCGGGGGCGGTTATGTCGGGCTGGAAACGACTAAAACCGCACGCCGTCTCGGGTCTGTAGACGCCGGGGTGTAAGGTTGCCCATAGAGCATATCCCTTGCACCCCGACTGACCCTGGGCCATCTCCGGTTTCGAGATGGCCCCCTCGGGTTTGGGAACCACGGTGTCCCCGTCTTGCCCCGGTTTGGGGGAGGGGCGCTAGTCGCCCCACCGTCCCGGCCTGCTTCTGCTGGGGTGACATGTGGCCTCACCCGCCACCCCTAGGCCTGCGCTCATGGAGGACGGAGGTCGTTAAGCGACCTCCGGCGCCTGAGTCGCCTGCGACGCGCGGCGAGCAAGTTGCGGGCTCGGCGGACAGGGAGAGTTCTAAGTCTCTCCCGGGCGCGCTCCGCCACCTCCTTCGCGAGCATTACATGCTCGCAGAAGGAGGTGGCGGCGGCTCTCGCGCTCCCGCTCCGCACCATTGCCGCAATCATGCTGCCGAGCGAGAGGACTCCCACCCCGATGGCTGCCACGAGGTCACGCCTCGGCGCCTCCCACGCCGGGCAGTCCGCCAGCGTGTGCAGCCCTGAGTCCTCGCTCGCGTCGCAGTGATGACACTCAGGCGTTGGCTCCTTCCTGATCCGATGCAGGTGGTCCCCGAAGCACCCCTTCCCGGAGATCACCTGCGTCAGTCGGTACGAGAGGCTTCCGTGTCGCCTCTCCAGCCAATCCTCCATGATGGGCCTTACCGCCGCTATTGCGGCGTGCCCTGCTCTTGGTCGCCCAAGTCGTTCCTTCCACTCCACCACGATGGCCTGGCGGAGCTGGGACTGCACGGCCTCGATTTCTCGAGGCTCGGGGTTCCATCCCTGCTCCCGCGCCTCCTTTCGCCACTGGTACAGTTGCGTCATATGTAACGACCTAATATTTATTTTTCTTATAGTATTGCTTCCTTATTGATACTTATATTTGATATAAATTTAGAATATAAATCTAGGTGACCAAGCATTGCTCGCTTCTTTTTTCGACGTTTTCTAAAAATGAAACCTAGCTAGATCGATTTATCGCCCCCGAAACCCCCATTATACTAAATCTCATTAAACTCATTGGAGCCGTTTCCGAGATTCACATTATTCATGTTTCGCTTACCCTTTTTTATTAAATGTATTTACTTACTGCTTATAATATATATTTTTTTATGTTTTGAAAGGGAAATAAAAAATAATAAATTTCCAAGGTGTTCCCACGTTAACCTACTAGTCTACAAGTCGTATTACTCCTCACATGTTTGTTTGTGACGTATTACATGTACTAAACAAAAGAAGATTTATTGTGTGACCGGTGACGTGTGATGCGCGGACAACACTCGTTCCCTCCGACCATTATCTATTAATCAGCCTTACCTAGTTTTTAATAAATCATTTGAAAAGTGCAGCTGAGTGCATCTCGATTGCTCGGAATAAGTACCTTTAGTTCTGATATATAGAGTGTCCCGAAATTCAACGTAAAAGGTATTTATTGGCAATCTAATTAGAAACTAATGGCAATCGGGCAAGAATGTAAAAAATCGGACTTATTTTATTTGATACGAAAATCTTGATTTTAGTACTATCCATAGTTAATAAATGAAGCAAAAGGTATGGCTGTGTTAGGTGACTTCGTTACTCCATTATCGTAATAAGATTTGTGTATGGCTTATGTTAATTATGTATATAGATTTTGTGTGTGCGTGTCGTTCTGTTTGTGTTTATGTGTGTGTGTGTGTGTGTGTGTGTGTGTGTCGTTCTGTTTGTGTGCAAAATGTTCGTTTAAATATGTAGAATACCACCATACACATTGGACTGTTGCAATCCTTTGATGTCATCGAATGATAGGCATGATAGGCATTTTATTCAAGATAGATAGCAAGGAATTTTTTTTTTTTTTTTCTCATTAAGAGGTGTCATGTACTCACCTAAAACCCACTTACCGTTTGATGTTGAATTTTGGAACACCCTCTACATATACATTATAAATTCATTTTTGTTTGACGTTCACAGAGAGACAACCTTACTATGTACAAGCTGTTGCTAATGCCAATCAAATGGTTCTATAACTATTCTTTTGAGTAAGTACTAAGCATTGGGAAGCAACTTTGATGTATTAACAGCTATTCATAATAAATAATAAATATTCTACGACATTCTCAAGCATAGTTTAATTAGCTGGTGTTATGGGTTCCAAAATGCGGATAAACATACTTATATACATGGTATGGGAAATGTACTGCTGAGACGAGGTCTCGGGTTCGATCCCAGGTTTTACCATGGCACACACCAATGACTTTTCGATGCTTTTCGAAGTTATGTGTGTATTTATCGCAGGTTTATAAGTGCCCGGTTAATGGCAATAGGCTCGCCACCTATTACATTGGGACCTAAACATAAACTGGCGAAAAATGGGTGCTAGCACCTCTGTCTACCCCTTCGGGGATATAGGCGTGAGTTTATGTTATGTTGTTATACATAATATACATATGATGTTCGTATGGCAACCGGGATCAACGTCTTAGCGGGCTCTCTGAGACACGAATGTATCTCAATGTGTTATGAATGGCCATCAGTCCTAATTCTGACCTGAATAGTATTGCTAAACCTTGCAATGTAGAACCCCAGAGAACTAAGAACTAAACCGATATATCCACACGCTAAAAAAAAGGGCTACCATTTTAGCACTATCGGTGTCTGTAATGGTGACTTTCATTCCTGAGACTTCGCCTTTGGCTTCCCATCAGGAGAGGTGACGTCACGTTGACGTCATCATCCTCCGATCCTTTTCCCAACTCAGTTAGGGTCGGCTTTTCAGGTGATAAAGTTCTTTAGTTAGACCAGTTGTCGGACATAGATATTCGTATGGCAACCGGGACTAACGGCTTAGCGTGCTCTCCGAGGCACGGAGGGTCTCAATGTGTTAAGAGTGGCTACCAGGTTGACCTTGCTAGTATTGCTTAACCTACTCGGTTACCAGCTACCACTTATACAATAATGTTAACGGGAATTAATGCACCATGCTCTAAATGACATACTCCGGAGAGCCTTTGTATCGGCAGATGTCCCGTGCCTGTTGGAGCCGCCTGGCCTTAGCAGATCCGACGGCAAAAGGCCGGACGGTATGACTCTGGTGCCGTGAAAAAATGGCAGGTGCCTCCTGTGGGATGCCACGTGCGTCAGCACTGTCGCTCCCAGTCACCTGAGTCGTACTGTTCTGTCTTCACCAGCTGCTGCCGAAGACGCCGCTGTTAGGAAACGTGAAAAGTATGCGGCCTTAACGGAGTAATATTCATTTGCTCCGTTTGCGGTCGAGACGATGGGCAGTTGGGGTGCCGCCGCTAAAAGTTTAGTGGGCGAATTGGGGCGTAGGTTGAGGGACAAAACGGGTGACTCCCGCTCCGGCTCGTATCTGGCGCAAAGCTATCGCTATTCAACGGGGCAATGCAGCCAGCGTAATGTGCACCGGGTGCGGTGAGGGATGGGTTAATTTAATTATTTATTTATTGGTTATTAAATGAAATATAGATATTAATGCGATCATGTATAGGTATAGTGGTATAGTGGTGGTCGCAAACTCAGTCTGTGACAACGGCCAGTGTAACGTGGTCGAAACGCCAGGCAATCCAATTAATTCCCGTTAATATTATTGTATATCATGGAACGCGAAAGTTTAAAAATCAGTTGCCACGTAAACACGAGTCTCTCTGTTAAATCTTAACTATCGCTTATTATATCCAGAGATCTCCTTTATTTATGTTCTCAGAGTATCTGCATTTCCTAAGTGTTTTATCTAAGGAAGCGCCTAATAATATTGTCTATAGTAATATTATAAACAGCGAGGCCGAATTTTGTGACTTTGTGAATTTACATGTTTGGGGTAATCTTCGGAACCACTGCACTTACCTATTAGAAACATTCTTCCACCATTTGATAGATACATTATCCCCAATGGACATAGGCTATATGTCATGTGTAAATTACGTGGCTTGAATAAAAAAAAACACATTTAAACCGACACGAAGCGAGAGCGGGTTGCAGTTAATTATAAATTGCAGTAAGAAATAAATATATGATAATATAATTGATTTATTACAGAAGTTTCTCAGCCTTCCCATATAATAAATTTCCATGAACAGTAATTTCACTTTGATGGCCTGTACAATTATCAAATAGCTATTTAATTTTTGTTTCTAAAATAGGATGAACATAGCCTCGGATGTAACCAGGACTCAAGGCTGAGATGATGATGATGAATAGGATGAAGATATAGAAGTACTCTAGTGATGAAAACTTAATTAAAGGACATCACTGTTACGACGGGATATTCTTAATATTGAATTTGGCTCTCGTTTCACTTTTTTCGCATTTATATTTATGATTTCGCATTTATATTTATGCTTTTCAGCAGGCATGATCACGGGGAGACCCCCGTGATCATGCCTGCTGAAAAGCAACCGAAACGTCGGATTCAATGTAAATAATAAAAAACATCAAATAAATCACGATAGAAACCGTTTAAAATAGTTTTATTTCATTGTGACATTCGCGTAAACTTCGGATAATATCATATATATGTTTTTGATGAGTCACTATTTAATCGATACAATTCAGGCATTTTTGTAGCGAACTTCTGTAGAGGTTTATCGATTTTGAAAGGAAGGATGTGTTAATGCCTAAAACGGGCCTACAGTATTTGAGCAAGAATATAGAAAAGGGCGACGCGCGACGCTCCAATGAACTTTTCTGGTTAAGGTCCAAATGTCAAATTAAGTCGTATAAAATATTCATGGATATCATTAATTTTATGGCCGCTACCTAAGGTATGTAACTTAATAATCTGCCATCAAACAAACCCACGCTTTACTTATTCGGGGATAACAGTGCGCACATTAAAATTTGGAACGTTATAGAACTACTACTTAGACCAAAAAAACTTGTGTAGCCAATCCTACTATTTATGTGCGTAGATAATCATTACTCAATCACGACCGATCAAGTAATATGAATAACATTATACTATCCTAAATTATGGTACATATTACAACAAGAACACGCTATAAATTTGATATTTGGCAACATTAAGATCAAATGTCTCAACTAGTCTCAATTCAGGCTGACTTCAGACTAACGACAAAGTGAATTAATCTGATTTTTTACTAGTATTCCTGCTAACCTCTCCAGCTAAGCTAACTTACTTGTGTTGGGAGTGGGTTTACATCGGTAGTGTAGTGACCAGGAATCGAATCAGTGACCTCTCGATTGTAAGGCCGGCTCCTTATCCACTAAGCTACTGACGATATTTACTACAGAGGAACTTGTATCGGACGCTGTTACATTTATGAAATGAGGATAGAGTGATATTTTATCTCACAGTTATCCGTTGCAAAGTTATCTCGTATGATTTACGTAACAGATAGAAGTCCAGTGTACAGTGTCCGTTCCGTTGGTCACTACCATATAATTAATGATGCCGTGACTCAAGAAATAGGCTAAATAAAATTCTCAACAGTTTTTAAAGTAGTAAAAGATATAAGAGTCCTCAATTTTCACACTTATAACTTAGTAGAACAAGTGTAATCTAACTGCACAATCTATATCTAGATATATGCCATTAAGAATAGTTAATGGAAACATCATTGTTGCCGGTAATTGTCTAACGAAACCGGTAAAGAACTTCGCAAGTGCTTTCTATGAAAGGTACGGGCCGTACGGGCACAATTGGGTAAGTTTATTATTGAAAGCCAAGATCGTATCACAGTTGGTAGTTATTAACGCGTGATTTAGTGCGCTCCGATTGCGCCGTTGCACCGACCACCCCTATTTACTGATAGAATATTGGCGCCATTGGTTCGTTTCGTAGAAATCTGTATTTTCTACCTGTAATAAAAATGTAAAGCGATATTGGCTTTTCTACCTACTATTTTATTTGCGGCGATACTGCTATTTTATAAAATACTCTTTAGAAATATTGATATTGCAGTCTAGACATTCGCTATGACTATATTTATACATCTATGTCCAGGCTAGTAAAATGGACTCATTACTTTTAGAGTCAATAAAATTCCATAAAAGCCTTTGGATATATCCTTAAAAGATGGGTGAGAGAGATTAATGTGAGTAGAGAATAAAGAGGGATTATCTATCCCTAACATTATGTTTAGGTAACTCACATAAAATGATATAATAATCCATTATACCAATAACTGCTTATTTTATTATTTCCTTGTTCAATGTTAACGTCTGTTCATTTATGGTCTTAATTTCCAGGTTTTTGTTTTATACGTATGATCTTCTAACAAAAGTCTCCTCAAATATAATTACAAACAAAATTTATGGGGATCCTGTATATATTTCCCTGAAATTTATTGGAGACCCCAATAAATTTCAGGGAAATATAAGAGAGCTACACAAATACCACAATAATTATATTTTATTGTGTTCTTTTGTCATAGGATGTTACAAGGTCATAAAATTGTAAATAAAATTAGTTGTAAATGCTTAAGGTTTTTAATTATAGGTATTACTGGTGCTCGCCCATTCTTATCTTTTTTTTTCTTTTTGCTATTTTGTGAAATTGCAATGGTCGAAATTCTACCATGAGTGTTATTGAAAATTTGAGGAACCCATGAGGCCTGCGTAAATTGAAGTTAATGTTTTTATTGATAACACTGAAACTAGTCAATAACTACACAAAAAAGAAAAGAAAAATAAGAGCAAAAGGTTGGCAAGACTAAGCTTATTAATTTAGATTGCAGAATTTAGTGTACTTTTCGTAGGTTTGAAGTACCTTTTTTTTTAGTGCGTAAATCCCCTCGGATACCCCACCTGCTGGCCGCCGGGGGAGTTTATGTCGAGCTTGAACCGACTAACACCGCACACCGTCTCTGGTCGGGATGCCGGGGTGTAAGGTGGCACCGCAGCTGACCCTAGGCCATCTACGGCTTACGGTACGGGTAGACGTACCTACAACTGTTAAACAAAAGAAAAAATGAAATGGATTAAGTTTTGAATGAATGATCTAACTTTTTTTAACTTTCCAGTTTACATTGTTACGATAAACAAAGAAGTCTTCATCTATTAATGTTCTATGTCACTAAATTCTGGTCTATTACAACCACTGCTCCTATCTCGTAATTAGTTACATCCGCATCATATAATACCTACAATCTTTCTTATTCATTGCACGATTTTTTCAGGTTTGTCAATCAAAAAGGCCGTAACAAGCGTTGCAAAGTGTGACATCTAGTGATAGGACTACGATTCTCAATTCTAACGCTTGGGGACAGCCTGTCTAGAGTTACACACTTGTATGTTACATAACCATACAAATTAAACCCGCACACGGTAATGTTCTTATGCTCCAATTAAGACAGAACCAGTTTTATTCTAATTTATTTTATGTAAACATTAGACACGCCTCAAATTTGATGTTTATTGCTAGTTTTGTTTTATTAAAATGTCATGTTTGATTTATTTAAATATGATTTTGTGAATACTGATTGATCTGGAAAGTGAAACACGTTATATTTGAAGCTACTATGGTTGATGGTTTGCGTAATATTTTTTTGCACAATGATTAGTAGTTTTTAGCTTGCCACGTTGTTGTTGTTCTTGTATATTATATTGTATGAGTAGTTTACCGCACGATAAAAAAAAAAAAGGTATATAGAACTGGGGTGCTTGGTTGGGGACCTCCACGCGGTGCACCCTGGGCAACGGAGACGGCAGCGCCTCTCTCCTAGGGTGGGAGAGACGCTGCCGCCAACGGCCAACTCCGACCGAGGCGAGGACGGCCCTGTTGGGGGCTGTTCGAAAGCTTTCCACGTGTCCCTCTGATTAGCAGAGGGCACAGTGGAGAGCAAGTAAGGGGGCCATGTCGAAACCGGAGATGGCCCAGGGTCAGTCGGGGTGCGAGGGATATGCTCTATGGGTAACCTTACACCCCGGCGTCTTAAGACCCCAGACGGCGTGCGGTTTTAGTCGGTGCAAGCCCGACATAACCGCCCCCGCTGGAGACCCCCCGCTCTCCAGCGGGATCCGAAGGGATTTCCGCACGAAAAAAAAAAAAAAAAAAAGGTATATAGAACTTAGTGTCCTATAGAGTATTTATGCATATTCCTTCAGGCAGGTCTCTATTTGTTTCCTCCTAGTTACAACTAAACGTTTATGTTCGTAAACGAATGTATTAATGTTTTTACAACTTGTTGTTATATTGTAACTAATAATTTTAACTAATTTACCGAAGTATACCTACTTAATGATGAACTCATTATATCTTAAACTAATATACAACTACATATAGGTACATATGTGTGTCGGGGTGCGAGGGATAGTCGGGGTGCGAGGGATTATGCTCTATGGGCAACCTTACACCCCGGCTGAAGACCCGAGACGGCGTGCGGTTTTAGTCGGTTCAAGCCCGACATAACCGCCCCCGGTGGCCGGCGGGAAAAAAAAAAGGTACATATATGTTGAAGTATTTATTCATTGAGGAAGTTTACCCATTCCAATAGCAATAACATTGTATTGCGTTTTTATTAAAAATTTGAACATCACTAGATATTATTTTGTCAACCTCATGCTATAATAATTTAATATTAGGTAAGTATTGTACAAGTCTCTAAAGTATAATTTGTGTTATGATAATATGCGTATAAAATATTTCTAATTGATTAATTACATATTTGTAGCAGGCATGAAGAAAGCTGACCATTGAACTAGAACCGATCAGACCATAACGGGTATTAAAATTTTCTTAAAATGTGCGTCAATTTTCAAAGGTGTTGGGTTGGCAAAGGTCGCACGGTGAGTGGGCCGTTTACGTAATCCACTTTTGACATTTAGAGGGCGCAGGAGTAAGTGCCGGATTTCTTTGGCGTGGACGTCACATTTTACTAAAGAAATTCCCTCTTACGTCACCTGTTATGTAATTAAAGGATTATTAATAAGGGATTTTTTATTGGAGTATAAATAGTGACTTTGTCAAGAAATTAACAATAGGGGAGTATATTTTGTTCACTTGAAAAAAAAAAACAGCGAATGTAGTTAAATGTAAATCTATAAATTTAAAAAACATAGTCGTGTTAGAGATGACCGGGATGAACTCAAGAACAGATGGACCGATTTTAATAATCAAATTTATTGGTGTTCAGCAACTTCTGAAGGCGACTGTACGTGTGTAAGCAGGCTAGCCAGGCTCGAACTTACAAATCATACACTGAATAAATTGATTATGTATTGAAAAAATGGCGGGTCAGAAGACGCAACATAGGTATTTTAAACACTGAATTATATTGCCATCATTCTCAGTACAACACTAATATTTCAAAACTTTAGGCTATAAATGTTATCAAAAATATAAACAGTTGGTTCGACTTAAACCTGCCTATGAATTATTACAGTCAACATCTTCACAAATACATCTCTGTAACCATAAAATTGCACCGGAAGATATAAAATTCACATCAATTTCATTATTGGCACCGGCCTGAAGGAAGTACTCAAGTACTGTGGCACTAAAAGATGTTACAATAGACCTGGAATGGGCAGGCAGGGATGTTATAAACAAGCTATTTGTTGAAATGCCAACCTTTTATGAACTGTTTGACGTTAACACTTTTTAGTGACAATGCTAGCACAGATTTATAAGTACCCTACAGTAACCGACTGCTTTTGATTTGGCACGACGACATCGGGAAGAAGTGAGAGTCCGGCTAGCATCGGACTGCTCCGGTGTTGTGCCTTCTCTCTATCGTACATCGGACTGACGGTTTGATACCTTTATAGAGTAGTTATAACCGTTATTATATATATACTATAATATTACTACCTTTTTGAAGTGAAACCATCTTTAGGCGCGTTGAGTACTTTTTGAGTGAAACAAAATCATCGAACTCACGTCATCGTCACTGTGACGTTTCCCATATTTTTTATAACAACGCCATCTTTGTTGTAGCTGATGAACTATTTTGTTTTGACCTTGATGAAGTTTCGAACTGATTCATATAGGATAATATTGGCTCTGTATTTCTTTTTATGTTTTCACTTCTGTCGGCACTCCCGGAGTGCCACTGTTTTTTTAGGTCGAAAGCTTATCTGGCTGGAGGGTGTGCCACCATCCGTTTACCGATTCGCGGTCTTCACTCTAGGGCTCCTTTTGCGGCCATCTGGTCTTCGGCAGATGTGATCAATCAAGACAGCCCAGTGTCACTTCATTTTGCTACTAGTTATAAGTAACGCTATTTTCCAAAAGCAACATTTGTTTTGTCTTTCAGTTTGTCCATTCCAGTTGTATACGGCGTCAATAATACCCGAATGTCACTCTAAATCTGATTACAATTCACGATGCTCAGGCCTATTAATTCTAAATCTATTATTTCATGGTGTGATGAATAATTAAAATAATCTAAAAGTGATTTAGGGCCCTCGTTTTTTTAAACATTTAAGGGTCTCCCCGTGACCTTGGCTGCTGAAAAGCAACCGAAACGTCGGGATCAATGTAAACTATAAAATAACATCAAATAAATCGCGATAGAATCCGTTAAAAATTGTTTTATTTCAATGTGTGACATTCGCGTAAACTTCCGACAATATCACATTTAAGTATTGTTAAAAATACAGAATTGTTTAGAAGATTAGACTATTTTAATAAGCTTAAAATTTCGTTTCAGATAGGCTAGATGAAATAAAAACATTTTTTTGAAGTTAGGTAAATTTTCCGCGAAAGGGAGGGAATGAACTGGTTGCGGGTTCAATTCCCGTCCTAGATGTTCTCTTATTCCGATCTAAATCTATAGGAAAAGTTAGCATACTAATTGCTTCAAAATTTAATTTCAATTTTCAAAATTGATTGTAATTTCATTCATTGTTTCCGTAGTTCGTAAGAATTAGGAGACGTATCTAGGTAGCTTAGTTGATCAGAGTATTCCCTCTGTAAGATAGTAGTAGATAAGTAGGAGTTCTCTTATTCCGATCTAAATATAAAGCAAATTCAGACAAATGTGCCCTCCACTTCGTCGTGTGATGCTGAATAAGGTCAATAACAAATAACACATAACGAAATGTGTTTCTACAATTTAGTTTATTGAGCTGAGTGAGACGAAGTCGAGCGAAAGCTCCTCATACCAGACTTCAGGATTTTCTTTATCACAGGTCTCCTCCTAAACTACTAATCCAATCAGAACCAAATTTGGCATGATTTAAGAGGTCAATCAGAGGAAGGTTTATGGATATATTTTGAAAAAATTAATGCTACCACAGAGGAATGATCACCGTTAAAAAAATTCCAGATGGAATTACATAATAACCGCTCGAGACACTGTGACCAAACTTTACACGCTCAGAAAGCATGTCCAGAGTTGTGACTTTCAAAAAGAATTTTCAAAATCGGACTTTCCACGGAGGAATGATCACTGTTCAAAAGTTTCAAAATCTGATTCCGCAATAGCGGTCAAATCTATTAGACAAGTTTTGGCGCCAAAACAGTCGTCCAAAACTCCCGAATAACTATCAAAAACAATATTCAAAATCGGACTTGCCACGGAGGAATAATCACCGAAAAAAACAAACATTGTTTGTTTGTTGTTTGTTTGTTTCGATGTCTCACTCAGCTCAACGTTGCAAGCAGCGATTCGCCTTGCAGACCTAGTATAAAGAGCATTTTGCTCATCAATATTTTATATCTGAATGTAAATGGTGTATGAGACACAAGAATGCACTTTTTTAACTTAGGTAGGTACCCACGCAAGTTTACGACCGAGCACCTTATTGAGTATGTCGGGTTATCGAGTCGCCGTTTTGGTAAAACAGCATCCCATAGGACGTCAGTGGCCACGTTATTTTGCTCCCAGTGAAGCCCGTGTTAGGAAAGAAGTGTAGCACTTATAAGATATTTATTGCATTACAAGGTTGTACAACGCACCGCAATGCTTTTGATTTCTAATATATTGGCACTAGTGAGAGTGTCTCCTTTCGCAGAGGTTTAAAACGTTCACAGCAATGAATACCGTATATTTTTAAGAATAAATGAAAAGGTACGTTATTTTGTAAGGAAAGGACATTTAGAATGAGTGAGAACTGGGAAAATAATAAATCAAGTGAGCAGGCTAATGGGTGCCGCACTCGTAAAACATTTATCGATCCAATTGACAATAATTATATTGGTAAATAGGCAGATTAGAAGCAACCGAAGTGCGTAAGGTATTTAATGACAATTCAGAAAGTTCGGATTTGTCTAAGGACAGAAGCAAACTCAGGAATATTGACTCTGCCTACTTACGATGGAGAAAGAATTGAGTATATATATGTACAATGTACAAAACTCACCCTTTCAATAGGTGATAAAATAAAAGTAAGCATAAATGTTTTTATAAAAGCATTGCAAAGTCGTGCGGTCAAAACAACAATTTTGTTGTCCACCGCATTAAATTTATTGCATCGCGAATCATCGTAGGGGCGTGCATAATACGAGCAACAACTATTTTATGTTCCTTTCTTAGCTCCAACAGAGTTTGTGCTATAGTTTTAATGTGTTTACGTAGATTGGTGACTTTAGTTCCTACTAAACATGTTTTAAAAGGAAACAATGAGGCATTAAAACATTATCAAGTAGCAGGAGAACGCAGTATATATAAGATAAACATTAAATATTATTATACATTATTGTACACCATACAAGTAGTTCTATATAAGTAGCAATTTTATTTATTTAGACACGCCAACAGTCTCCATACAAAACATTATCTTTATGTAATACAAAGTATATTTCTTCTTAAGCATATACAGTTCACACTATAAGACGACCTACACGTTGAAGTTATAATTAAAGTGTAAAGTAGAGAAAGAAAAGATAAAGTCTATGCAAGCGACATTGATACCCTTCTCCTGGAGACATTTAATCTTGAAATTCCTGAGGACATTTTTATAATAATGCGTTACTAGATTACAAGTTTACGAAGTTGCAGTGACATTTTGTTTGAAGAGTGTATTTAATAACAATATGTTGACGTAATATTTAACATATAAGAAACATCACAATGAAAAAATTGACCTCTACTCTGACCCACAGACTATATCAATGCAATCGCGGAAAGTGCACGCGACTGCAGTAAATTTCTCATTGACAGCAGACGCAGTTTTAATAATTTTATTACGTTTTTCTCATCACAACCTACTTAATTATAGAATAACTCTCAGTTTAAAAGTAAAAACCAAGGACTTTCATGTAAACCTACTAATAAGGGTGTGAAGGGCTCCAACAATATACTTGGGGCCAAAGTAAATTTTAACTGTTACATAATTTTCGTTCCGCATTGCTTGTCCATACATACTATTTACATAGGTACATAGAAGTTAATTATACCTAAATTTACTTATGCACCTATATATAGACAAGTGTAATTATTTTATTCTAATTTAGGTTAAAAACAAAGGTATTAAACTATGCTTATAAATAGTTGATTTCTATTCTTATTGCATTCAAGGATGCAAAAAAGAATTTTTAGAATTTTATGCGAAAATTCTTCTCAAATATTTTTCTTTCCCACCAATCGACCAATCTCTTTATGCCAACCATAGTCACAAAATCCATTTTAAGGTCATTAATTATAAACTTCAACAGAGACCCATATGCAGTATTTATGCCACAATAAAAATGGTTGAACGTAAATTGAAGTCTGAAATCTATTAATTCTGTCGACCTTTTTCTCCAGGCTAAAGTACTGACGGACCGTTAACATTCCCATGATGGATGCATATAATTCCCTGTCATAAAAAATTACAAATTTCTCGCCTTTTATCCGTACACGATGTATTAAGATAACGGTGTTCTCAATGAATAAATCTCTGTTTCGGGTGCGATTGTTCTTCAAATCACTTGCAGCATAACAAAATGTAATATTTCGTCTCAATATCATGTTTTTAACAATTAATGGTAGTTACCTTAATAATGAAGAGCTAGCCGTAAACATTTCAATTGAATAATTTAAAGTTAAAGGGTTATAAGAGAGAAGTATTATTGTTAAAAAATTTAGTTTGGTGCTTTAACTTTTGCAATAAGAACGTACGTCTAGACAAGTCTTATGTGCTTTTAATTTTGTTGTTGCGTATTTAAAAGACATAAACTTAATAAATTTCATTTTTTTTAAATAATAGGAATCAAAAAATCTCTACACATGATTAGCATAAATATTAAATTTATATTTTATTAGAAAAGTAGAACAATTTTTTAAGAAAGTTACGCTACGTACGGTACTGAGAAATTTTTCACTTTTATTGAAATCTGTTACACTACAAAACACTGCTTGTCATGGCTTGATCATAGAATATACTTATGCAAAAAAAAAAAGAAATATTTAACCTGATTCTTTAGCTTTTACTTATGATGACCGACCTCCAAACGTCAATCATGCTTTTAATACTCTAAACAGACATAATATAATGACCGGTGGCCTCGTAAAGTAAAATAGGAATACATCCAAAGCATTTAACAACAATGCCTCTTAAATTTCATGTTTTTTTATTGCGTTTCTAACCTTTAACCTTGGTGTAAATCAGCTGAACTGAGTACCTACTTAGTAAGTATTTTCTGCTACTGGCTAGCGAATGCTAGTATGTAATTAGGCCATGGTTTAAGTCCGATTGTCTTTTCTCAGAGTGAGTTCTCGGTACGTATTTCAGGTGAAAGAGAATGTATAACGCCAGCGCTGCGTCGTGCGTATCTCGGATGCGGGAGCCTGCACATCGTGCAAATCGTATGGATTCTGCAAATCATCTGCACCAAATTAGCTGCGTATTATTTGCACGAGACGGGCGCCCGCATGCGTGCATACACACGACACAGTACAGGCGCATAGTAAATCCTAAGATTGCTCTCAATTTTAGGAATGCAATGCTCTATGTAGATGGCAATAGGCTCGCCCCTATTACATTGAGACATAAAAATAACTGGAGAGTCGTGTGTTTACAGTCGGTTCTACTCTGGCATAAGGGATTTATAGTGCACTTTCTAAGTTAACACGAGAGGATGCCACGTTTGCAAGTTTGCTATAGAGGGAGACACAAAAAGGTTGCTTTCACGAAAAACTAAAATCCTCCTGTACAAAACGCTGCTACGAACAGTCCTAACGTACGGTTCGGAATGCTGGGTCCTAAGCAAGAAAACCGAAAACAGCCTACTCGTGTTTGAAAGGAAAATATTAAGACGAATCTTCGGCGCTGTACTGGATGGTGACTGCTGGCGAATACGATACAACCATGAGCTTTACGAGATGTACCAAGAGCCAAATTTCGTAAAGTTTATAAAAGTAGGCCGTCTTCGATGGGCTGGTCACGTAGAATGAATGCAAGAAGATAGCGCACCGAAGCGTTTTCTGCGTGGCAAACCTGATAGCCGAAGACCCCCTGGAAGACCGAAACTCAGATGGCTCGATGGAATCCAACAAGATCTCAAGATCAAGATCGGAGTGACCGGCTGGCAGGAAAAAGCCAAGAATAGGATCGAATGGAGAAATTTACTCGACCAGACCAAGGCCCACCCGCGGCTGTAGCGTCAGGATGATGATGATGATGATGACAAAAAGGTACGCATCTCTTCAAAACTTCAGCCATAGGTTTTTGGTTTCTAAGTGCCTACTTTTACGAGGAAGCACCGGGTTGTGTAATTTAGGTAATAGTAAGTAAATCGTTATAGAAATTTATAGTGAAGAGCTATAATCTCGGTCTAAATGGAAACGGATCACGATATCAGAATGATGCTACGACTAGTCGTGGTCAGTTGCGAAAATAATCGAATCGCGTGACCTCAGTTACTGTTCACCATTTTATGCCCTCGAAACAATAATATAGGTAACAATTTAGGTCACTTATCTAGGTGATATATAAATAAAATAAAAAATAAAATAAAATAAAAATTGTTTATTTCAGGCATTGCCCATAAAATGTTAGTACCAAAGAGCTTATGAACTATGTTATAAAAAAACAATGGTTGTTTGTTAACTTCACTACATAGTATAAAACAAAGTCGCTTTCTCTGTCCCTATATCCCTATGTATGCTTAAATCTTAAAAACTACGCAACGGATTTGAAGCGGTTTTTTTAATAGACATAATAATAATTAAGAGGAAGAAGATAATTGAAGAGGAAGGTTTATATGTATAATAACATTCATTGCACCCGTGCGAAGCCGGGGCGGGTCGCTAGTTATGAATAATTTTATGAGCTACCCTTCCGTTCACTCGATTGTGATAAAAGTTTGTCAACAAAGGATGTAGCCATGGGTTGGGCTCGGTAGGTGGAGCGGCAATCAAATTATAAGCTTGCTCAATAAGACATTTTTTTTTATATTATTTAAAAATTAAAAACCCTACTGCCCTCAAAAGACCGAAACACGTTTCATAGCAGGCGGGACCCATTAATTTTCTTTCGGTTTATGACTTGCAAATGGGTTGCGCCTGTTATAAAACTTGTTTTGGTCTTTTTAGGGCAATCGGGTTTATTGATTTTTTTATTAATAAATTAATTGTATTCTTTTTAGTCATGTCATAATATATATATCTATTTGAAATCACCTTTAAAAGGGCTTCATCTTGACATCCGACTCGATGAGTTTGAGTGAATATATTTTATACATTTTAGCGCCAAATATCCACCATTTTTTATTTTTATTTTGATATACTCTGTGAACCTGTGTCACTCTCGCAATAATAGGAATCTAACGACACCTCTCAAGCTAAACTCCATCGAGCCGTTCAGGCCGCAGAGCGTCCCAGACAATTATACGTGAATTGTAAATTGACATTGTAAAAAATAATCCAAAATATTGTATGTTTGATAAATAATAAACTTCAGGGTTTATAAATTATAGCTACGGATTAGTTACCGATGAGAATCAGTCATCACAGTTTTACATGATTTTTCCAGGCATGCCTCCTTATGGGGGGTGTGTGTTGGGTAACCTCGTCGAGTGTCGCCCCGATTCCGATCCCGCTGCAGTCCGGGGGGAACGGAATCGGAGCGGCCGGTACACCCTGGGCGGCGGTCAATGGCTTCCCCTTTATGGGGTTGGCATTGACCGTCGGCCAATACCCAACGTGGCGGGAACACATCGCTCTCCGTACTCCTCTGCTTTCAGAGGAGACAGGATGAGCGATGCTGTTAGTGGTGGAGGCCACCGTAGGGTCCTGGGGGATCCAGGGGCAGGTTGGCCCACTGCTCACGCAGGGGCCGACGGGCACTTGTGCCGCCGCCGGTGAGAGAGGACTAGCCATCCTCTCGCGTTCCGTAATCGGCAGGTGATCAGCAACGACCTGACTGGTGGCTCCAGAAGGGTAGGCTGTGAACTTGCCGACCGGAGGGCTTGCTTTTATTGGCCGGCCCACGACAAGGAAAAGTCTATAACACCCGACAGCGAAGTCGTCAAAACCTATGGATACCAGCCGACCTCCATAGTATATAGGCTTATCCAGGTGCAGGGGGCTCCGTCTGGACGGACCACCCTTCCCCCATACTCGTGGGATTAGACATGGAAAATTCTATAAAAAATAAAAAGAAACCGGACGATATAACAAAAAACGACCAAGGCGCGAACAAGGACAACGAGCATGACGGGGTGGAGGTAGTTGGGGGTGAAGAGGAGTTGAGGCGGCGGCCTCACCCGCGGGCGGTTAAGGCTGTCTTCACCAGACCCGCTACTCCGCTACCTATAGGCGGGGAAACGGACGCAGACGTTGCGTCTGCGGCGTCGACGGCGGGTACTGACAACGAGTCAGTATCCAGCCGAATGGAGACCGAGGAGGGTCTCCGACGTAAGCGGCCTCGCTCGAGTGGACCGTCCCTTGACCGTAGCAGAAGCTCCGGGCAACGGACGATCTCCTCGAGCGAGGACGATCGGCCGGCCAAAATATTGGCCACCGCGGCGGCTAGAACGCCGAAACAACCGGTGCACGTCCCTCCGCTACCCAGCGGCAGGGACCAAGGCGTCCCCGCGGCGAGGGAGCTCCTCACAGCGCTTGCCCGCATTACCGACACAATAAAAGGGTCTAAAAATGTGTCAGGAAAGAAGAAGACGGTGGCGGTAAACGTCGCCGTCGCTCCTCGGAGCCTCCTCGTTGGGGGCTTCCTAAAGGCGCGGGTGCAACTCCTGCAGCCCCGCGAGACCAGGTGCTTCAGGTGCCTGGCCGTGGGGCATGTGGGAGTGCAGTGCACAGCGGGAGACACCGTGGGGGATCGGTGCTTCCGCTGCAGTCAGCCCGGGCACAAGGCCAGTGCTTGTGATGCTCCGCCGCGCTGCTACAAATGCGTAGCGGAGGGCAAAGCGGCGGAGCACCGGGCGGACAGCAGAACCTGCGCCGCCTCGAGGCCAAAGCCCCGTTCGTCCACAACGGGTAGCAGGGTTCCGTTCAGGAGTGGCCACATTCGCAGCGGGATGCGGAGATGGACGTCCATTAATGGACACACCAATCCGCATCCTGCAGGCGAACATAAACCACTGCACCGGTGCTCAGGATCTTCTGTACCAGAGCATCGTGGAGTGGTCTATCAATGTGGTCGTGGTCGCTGAGCCGTACTGGGTCCACCCCGGAAGCCCGGTGGACCTGGACGGCGTAGCGACCGTCTTCGGGGGGTCCGCCGCGGACACCTTGCGCCTTGCACTCATTGCAAGGTGCAGAGGCTGTGTCGCGGCGGACTATGAGGGCTTGGCTGTCGTGGCCGTCTACTTCTCGCCAAGCCTTGACCAGTACGAGCTTGAGCTAAGGCTCGCTGAACTGGACATTGTTCTCGCTGCGTGCCGTCCTCGTCCTGTCTTGGTCCTGGGAGACTTCAACTCCTGGTCTCAGGCCTGGGGCTCCCGGGAAACCAATGACAAGGGGCGAGTACTGGAGGACTGGGCCAACACCCGTGGTCTAGAGGTCCTCAACCGGGGGAGTGTCGCCACCTGGGAGCGGCGGGGGCTCAGTTCGGTCGTGGATGTCGCATTCGCGACCCCTGCTCTCGCCCGCCGCGTCCAGGGTTGGCGCGTGGTGGAGGAGGAGGAGATGGATTCCGACCACAAGTATATTCGGTTCAACGTCTCCCCTCCAACTAACCTGCCGCCGACAATCGCGAATCCCCCGGATCCACGTTGGGCGCTCCGGCGCCTGGATCGGGAGGCTCTCCTGGAGGCATCAATAGTGCAGGCCTGGATTCCGTCACTGGCCAGGCCTGCCGATGTCGACGCAGAGGCGGAATGGTTCAGGAGAGAGAGATGCGGCGATGCCTAGGGTTAAGCCCGGCCCGGCAAAGAAACAGGTGTACTGGTGGTCAGTGGAGATCGCACAGCTGCGAGCAGCGTGCGTGACCGCTCGCCGCCAGTACACGAGGTTTCGCCGGAGGCGTCGCCGCCCAGACGATGCGGCAGCCCGAGAGGCGGAGCTGTATGAGGCGTACAAGGGGGCCAAGAGGACCCTCCAGGAAGCCATTAAGCAGGCCAAACGGCGGGCCCGCGAAGAGCTGCTGGAGTCTCTGGAGCAGAACCCATGGGGGCGTCCCTACCTTGCGGTCAGGGGCAAAATCCGCCCAAGGGCGCCCCTACTGACCCAGAGCCTCCAGCCGGAGCGGCTGGAGGGGATACTGGGCTCCTTGTTCCCAGCGAGAGCGGAGGAGCATGTCCCTCCGCGTATGGCTCCGCCTCAGGCGCCTGACGCTGATAATAGCGAGAGCGATGTGCCCGAAGTCAGGGAGAGTGAACTGGGGGTAGCAGTGCTCCGGCTTAAAGCCCGGAAATGCACTGCCCCCGGACCCGACGGCATTCCAGGCCGAGCATGGGTCCTGGCCCTGGAGGAACTAGGGCCTCGACTGGTGGCGCTCTTTAGCGCATGCCTCGAAAGGGGCCAGTTTCCAAAGGCTTGGAAGACGGGGAAACTGGTCCTTATCCGTAAGGCGGGGTGGCCGGCGGACCAGCCATCCGGTTACCGGCCGATCTTGTTGCTCGACGAGGTGTGCAAGCTCTTTGAGCGGATTATTGCAGAGCGCCTCGTCGAGCATCTCACGAACGTGGGGCCAGATCTGGCGGACAACCAGTTCGGTTTCCGCCGGGGGCGCTCCACTGTGGAAGCGATCATGCGCGTTAGGCGCCTGGCGGAGGAAGTAGTCTCGCGGGGTGGGGTGGTGGTGGCGGTGTCTCTCGACATCGCCAACGCCTTCAACACCCTACCCTGGAGCTGCGTTAGGGAGGCGCTCTCGTATCACGGAGTGTATCCTTACCTCCGCCGCATTGTCGAGGCATACCTATCCGAGAGGGCTATAGTTCACCCGAGCTGGCTAGGGCCAGGGCGGCGAGAAGTGTCGTGCGGTGTTCCGCAGGGGTCGGTCCTAGGGCCACTCCTGTGGAACATCGGATACGACTGGGTGCTGCGCGGTTCGTTGCTCGAGGGTGTCAGCATAACATGTTATGCTGACACTCAAGTCGTGGGTCGAATACGGCGGCTGGGACTCGAGGTGGCTCTCCACAAATCCGAGGCTATGTGTTTTCACGGGCCTCGGAGGGGGCCACCTGCGAGAACCAGCATAACCGTAAGGGGCGTAAGCATCGGCATCGAGCCCACGATGAAGTACCTTGGGCTCGTACTCGATAGCCGATGGGACTTCGGACCTCATCTCCGAAGTCTGGTCCGAAACTGAGGGGGGCTGCGGCCGCGCTATCACGGCTGATGCCTAATGTTAAGGGACCCAACGCCCCCACTAGGAGACTGTACCTGGGGATCGTGCGAAGCATGGCCCTGTACGGGGCCCCAGTATGGGCAGAGACTCTGGCGGCCCGCAACGTGGCTGTACTAAACAGCCCGTTAAAAGCGATGGCCGTCAGAGTCATCAGGGGGTATCGCACGATCTCCGTCGAGGCGGCATGTCTCCTAGCCGGGACCCCTCCATGGGACCTGGAAGCGAGAGCCCTTGCGCTGCTGTACCAGTGGCGCAAGGAGGCGCTGGAGCAGGGCCATAGGCCAGAGCCCCGAGAAATCAGGGCTCAGCGATCCCTGCTCCGTCAGGAACTCATGGAGACATGGAGGGTGCGACTTGAGCACCCCAGGTGGGGGGAATCCACCATTGCGGCGGTGAGACCGACCATGAAGGAGTGGTTGGAGAGGGACCATGAGGACCTCTCCTACCGGATGTGCCAGATGGTTACCGGACACGGGTGTTTCGGTAAGTATCTGTGGCGCATCCATCGGGAGACGACGCCGCAGTGCCAGCACTGCGAGGATCCTGGCGAAGACACGGCGCTTCACACGTTGGTGGAGTGCCCTGCGTGGGCGAGTCAACGCCGGGATCTCGTTGCGATCCTGGGCGTGGACGTTCTCTCGTTGGAGACCATGGTGAGGGCCGTGGTCTCCGACGGGAGCAAGTGGCACGTTGCCGCCTCTTTCTGCGAGCAGGTAATGCGTGCGAAAGAGACGGCGGAGAGGGAGCGGGAGAGAATCCTGCCCCCAGAGTTTCGCAGTCTGCGGCGAGGACGCCGCAGACTCATCTACGCCCGGGACTACCGACCTCCATGATCGGGGCCTGAGGACGGCAGTTGGCCGACTCGCCGTCCTTACAGAAGCAGGCCGTGACGGAGGCGTGTCGTGTGCCCTACACACGCCTGCCAACTCACCGAAGCGGGATAAAACCCGACCCCACCAGGCGAGACCGCGGTGGCGGCCAAAGTCCGCCGGATACCCTGGGGTTATCCTTTCGAGGGCTTACCCGGGGTGCCCGGCAACGGACACTTGGGGAGGACACCGTGCGGTTTTAGTCGAGACATGTCGTGTCTCGACTAAACCTAAACCACCCCCGCAGGCCGGCGGGGGGGGGGTATCCGAAGGGATTTCCGCACGTTAAAAAAAAAAAAAAAAATGCCTCCTTATGGGAATACTATTATCTAGTAATTTCGGTTACTAGTACTACTTAAAACAAAACAAAAAAGTGAAATTACATTACATTTACATTTTTATATCAATGAAGACAAAATATTCAGCAAATCAAAATCACAAAATCTTCAGCAGTACCAATTTATTTCAAAGCTGTCGTAAAGTTTCCACCAGGCGAGGCCGCGGGGGCGGTCAAAGTCCGCCGGCAACCCTGGGGTTATACTTTCGTGGGCTTACCCGGGGTGCCCGGCAACGGAAACTTGGAGAGGAGACCGTGCGGTTTTAGTCGATACACGACATAACCAGCCCCGCTGGCCGGCGGGGGGGTATCCGAAGGGATTTCCGTACGTAAAAAAAAAAAATGCTGTCGTAAAGTTAAATGGCACGATTAAGGCGTCTTTCCCCTTAATACCTTTGAACCTGAAGTTTAAGAGACTTAAACTATAATCGTGTCAGTTTCCGTAAACATAATTGTACATCACATGGAACACGAAAGTTTCTCAGTGTGGCGCCCTGCTGTGCCCATCGCGAGTTTATGGACGTCATTGCGCCATTGCTGTCTTCCTTTAGCTACTGGAGATGAAGCTGGTGTGCAACGGCGCACTGCTACGATACACATTTGTTTTGCATTTTTTTTTTATATATAGGACACGTCAATTTGACTTCACCTGAGACTTTACCTTCACCTGCCTAATGGTAAGCTGAAGGTAAAGTCTCAGGAAAGAGGGTCACCATTAAATACACGTACCATGTTAACAATGGTGGCACTCTGCTTGACGGCCTCATCAGAAGAGGATTGTCGTCGCAGCACCGCGTGACACCCACCGGTCCCACTAGTGCTGCGAATACAATCCCCCTGCCCGGCTATGCACTTGCTGACCCCTGAACGCAATCAAACCGAAATTGGATTACTATGGAGGTTTTTTCGCAATCGTGCACGGTGGTAACCCACTCGGCCGAATTTTGTGACAAATTTGTGTCATCAAATTTCTACCACCAGTGAATAATGGGATGACCATACGATTTCCATAACAGGTGACATGAGGTTGGTTTGGGCCCCAAAGGTGTTGGTACGATGGTACGGCGGCTCTATACAGTACACCAATTATTGGCTACATGTTTTTTTTTAATAAATGTCAAAACGGTAAGTTCTATGAAAACTTATATTAGATGAAGAAGGATCACACAACCATTTTGTTACTAACAGTAGGTATTTATGAATATCAGGATTATTAGTTGCACAACTAGTTTTGTAATTTAGATTAGGTATGTCAGATTCAAGTGCTATACAGCGTACATGTGACCTATTTTGACGCAAATATATGCTGGTACGAATCATGCCGCAAATATTGCAATATCCTACCTAGTCGACATGGTTTTATTAATTACTGCATTGGCGATACATATCAGATTCAGTTCGTGCTTCTGGCGAAAGTTCTGCGAAGTTCGAATGTGTCCCGAAATTGATGGCCCTGTCGGTTAGTGAGTGCCGGAATTGAATCTTATATGTTCATGCACGCGATCAATACACGCAACACGGTCCTTCACCTCACAAAAATTAAATATGAACTCGATGAGTGGTGAAACTATTTCAGTGAATGATACCTATGACCCACTTTCCTTAAAAAGTTCTGACTTAATTACTAGCAACTTACTCACTTATTTTTTTTAGTTCAACGCAAGGATTCTTTACGAAATATATATTGAGTTAAAAAATTTAAGGTATCATCATTAAGAATGACCTTATAAATGTCATATACGTAAATAATTATCACTATTAATCTTGGTTAAGTACGCAATAGACATGTCTGACCACTCCTTGAAAATAACAGTAATGTTCTAAGAAAGGAGTGGTTACATTGAAATTATCCGTGGACCTGACCCTGAAAATAAACGAACTTAAACAATCATAACTTTTTCGTGAGTATATTCTCGCCTACAACCTCACCGAGAGGGTCTTATCAAACCGACTAAAATAAATCCACAAATACGATGTCTCCAACATCAGATCTATTGTCGGAAAAGACAATATACCTAAGGAGCATAGTACCTACTAATCTCTTCGGCAAGTCTTCAAGAGCAGAGAAGTCACGCTTTGCTGCCTCTCGCTTATAATACGAGTAACGCGCTCTACTAATAAGGCTAGTGCTAGTGGGCAATAATAAATGGATAATGTCAGGTTAAAATTTCACATCCCTGAAGACTACTCCGAAATAATTAATAGGTGACGTATCCGCCGTTTGCTTCTCTCCACTTTTTCATTGTACTCATTACCAATCAGAGGGACTTCCAGATAAATGGAGTAATCAAAAATGTGAGGGACTATTGCTTGGGCCGACCTTTATCCGGAGCAGGAGAGAAACGTTGACATTGCCTTAACGATTTCAAATCGAATCATGCGGCTATCCCAACTCCCAACAAACTGATACTAAATGTTTTTAATTATAGGTTCAAAATATAAGTATTAATAATATATTTCTTAATTGTTTTCTTCTTCATTCAAGTGAAAATCCCGGTTGAATTCAAGACCTTTACAACGGAGGCCTTTACCTAGTACCTATTAAGAGCACGCCGTAGTAGCGGTGGTAAGACCCATCATGAAGGACTGGCTGGAGAGGCGACACAGGAGCCTCTCGTACCGGCTGATGCGGTGATCTCTGTGAAGGGGTGCTTCGTGGACGGTGCACGTGTGTCGGATCAGGAAGGAGCCAACTTATGAGTGCCATCACTGTGATGAAAGCGAGGACTCAGGGGTGCACAGGCAGGCGGAGTGCCCGGCCCAGGGGCCGCCGAGGCGGGCCCCACATGGCAGCGCTCGGAGTGGGACTCCGCTCACTCGGCGTTTTGCTCACAGCGATGGTGCGGAGCTCGAGTGCGTGGGCTGCCGCTGCCTCCTTCTGCGAAAAAGTAATGCTCGAGAAGGAGACGGCGGAGCGGGTCCGGAAGAGACTCAGGGCTCTCCCGATTCGCAGAGCCCGCGAGCCGCGGAGGCGATTCAGACGTCAGAGGTCGATCAAATAGCTCCGTCCGCCATGAGCTCAGGCCTGGGAATGATAGGTGGAGGCGCCTGTCACTCTAACCGAAGCAGGCCGGGCGACGGCGAGTTGCGCTTTTTCCGAGGACAAGACACACCCAGGAACACCCTGGTTCCTAAACCCGAGGGGTTCATCTCGAGACCGATGGCCTTGGATCAGCCGGGGTTGCACGGTCTATGGCACCCCTGACAGTGAAACTACTCGTGGCGTTTCCTTAATGATTTTCTTTTTATGTTGGTAAAAATCTTTTCAATGTTACATAACTATCTGTTTTTGCTATTAATTGTTAAGTAGAAGTTTTAAGTAATAATATCCATGACTAATGGCTTTTTACATAATGCAGTTTTTGTGTTAGAGCTGTTAACAAACTGTTAATAATGATTAAATCTCAATTTAATCTTTATTGTGTAAGTATTCTTTACTAAGTATAGTTGGCAGATAGGTAAGATCTGCCATGTGATTTTTGTGGATTCCGTATGTTTCGCAAAAAAAGTCAGCTCTATAGGTTCACTCTTATGTCGGGCAAAGCCTTTTTACATCAAAACCACCACTCCTAAAACACCACCAATCCTAAATATTATTATATAGATGTAGCGTAAATTGTCATGACAAAGACAAACATTCCACTTTATAACTGTACTTTGAAAAGAATATCTGATAAATAAATATATACCTACTTATGAAATAGACCTATTATAAGTAATGTTTATTTCAAATAGAGAACACAGATATACATTATAATACAATGTTTTAAGGTAGTTAGAAACCCTGACTCTTAAACTAGGGAAAACCCTGTATCTTAGGAGACAGTTTTCATCTAAATATTTATTTTGGAGCGAATTTATACAGGTGTTGGGTTAGGTAATATTGTGCCGACAAGTCAGCTTACTCTGAAGGAAATGTGTACGCGCGTCTAATTGTGTGTGTAGGTATTTAAGAGAGTGTGTGTATATGTATGAGGGTGCATGTGTGTTTAAATACAAGGGGGTAATATAAATAAATTTAACTTTATGTAATATTTTATTATGCGATGGGTGTTTATATGTATAATATGTATGTATTTACAAAAAAAAAGTATATAAGTATGTTTATCCGCATTCTGGAACCCTTAACACAAGCTAGTTAAACTATGCTTACTATGGGTCTGGAGAGCGCTGTGTAGAATGTCGTAGAATATTTATTTATTTATTTTAAGTAAGTAATGCCCCTATACTGAAGTAGTCTAGATTTAGAATCCATTCTGTCATTTTAAATCTAAATTTCAATTTCAATCAATCAGCCTATTGCAGTCCACTTCTGGATATCGGCTTCTCCTGACGTGCGTCATAGCACCCGATTTTTCACCTTCAGAGCCGTCGTAAGTTGTTAACATACAACTGGGAGCAGGAAATGAAAATAATAGGTACGTCTAAGAACCGGATATTTTTAAATAAAACAGAAGATAGTAAAAGTGATATGAATAATAAATGTGTAACAGTTTTAGAACTTGTTTACAGGCATACTTTTTATTGCGTAGAATAAAAGGCAAAGGCAAACAGGCATACTTCCTGTCACCGCCAGAGGTTCTATGACAGCACAATTCGAGTATGGAGTCCTCTAAATATGTGGGTAAATGAGCCTAATTATAAAACACCTTTAAATTTTGCCTTTTGATTGTGTTGGTTAAATTTCAGGCGCCTCATGAACAATTGATACTCAACCAAATCAATTCATCAAATGAAAACAGAAGACTGATCCTCAAATAGAATTTAGAAAAGCTTGATTGAGCTGAGCGAGCGAAGCTCTTATACCCGGCATAGCCGTTTGTTGGTGGCTGAACTCCTTCTCTTCATCATCATCTAGACCAAATTTACCACGGTGATAGTGTGGATACTGAGGAGTGTTTAAAAGCGAAATGGTTCACGCCCGATGTACAATTGAGGAATAATCACCGAAAAACAGTTTCACGAGCGCGCGGCCTTGGCTAAGCGCGGGACCGTAGTAAGATGTCTTATTTTCAAGTAAGAGTCCTGCTCGCTCAGCTTAATTTATTTCAGTCGCACCCTGCACTGAATTCCTAGTATTTTTATTTATAGCTACACAAGACTGGCAGGTATATATTTTATATGAAGCGTGTAGTAATCTTTTTAATTTCAATTGTTTTGGCCAATCATATCAACATTACGAAGATAAATTAGTTCATAACTGCACCAATAAAGACCGACACATACACACACAATAAAAACCGAAGTTACGAACCTAAGTAATAACTTTACTTAGAGTCATCAGGGCGAAGCACTAACTTTATTTAATGTGAGAAACGTGGTGCGGTGCTATATTTTGTTGAGTTAGCTAACGGTAACAATTCTTTACCCTCCCATTCTCTAATAGGAATGACAGAAACAACTAGGTCAGTAGTGTTTACATGTTACGATGTATCTGTTACATTTCTTCTGGTTTCATTGCTTTGATTGAAGCTTGGGCTTTTGACCCATTAGGCTTGCTACAGGCTCAGTCGTGTTAGCAATATTGTTTATCTTTTAATACTGAGAGGTTATGTCATCTGGGTGTCAGAATGTGCAGGACCCTTTGAAGCCCAACTTACCTCTCTTGCTAGTCGGTGCACCAGTTAAACAAAAGACAAAGTTGTGACCTGGCTTCCTTCTCGCGTTAGGGAAGTCAAATGGCAGTCCTTACTAGAAAAGCCGACATACCAACAAAAATAAAAAACAAACAGGCTCCAAAGTTCAATCTTTATACCCAATTGGAAATTGCTATGAAGATGATGAGGATGATGACTGAGGTGAGGGTATTGTCAGCAATATTAGCAGCGCCCGTAACAGTATTATCCAAAAATACTTTATATAAAAGCGATAAAAGGCTAAAAAGAATTCATTATAGAGTTACATTTTTAAACCACACATAAAAGCATATTGACACTATTTGAAAAAAGTTACATACACCTATGTTAGTGTGCAACCCATCTTATAGATATAACGAACTTTGATTGACAGTGTACCGTCAATCAATAATCATCATCATGCTAGCATGGACACTGTTAGCTTACTACATACGTGTTCAAGAATCAGGGTTACAGGGTAACTGTTTGAGAAGCGACACATAAATAACGTTCAAATGGTCCATTCACCTTCGCATTCATGATTAATAATGATCACAGTAGCTAACATCGTTCAAAGCCTTAAGCAAAAGTATATCAAAACTAAGAAGAAATACAAAAAAGCGGCCAAGTGCGACTCGGACTCGCCCATTAAGGGTTCCGTAGCAGCAAGTAACATAATAATGTTTTTTTTAAATTTTTATATTTGAGTTGATTGAATGAAAGGTAAATTGCGGTTTACGATTTATGACGAATTAAAAAAACTATTTATTAGATCTCGTTCAAACCAATTTTCGGTGGAAGTTTGCATGATAATGTACATCATATATTTTTTTTAGTTTTATCATTCTCTTATTTTAGAAGTTACAGGGGGGGGGGCACATTTTTTTTATTCAGTTTAGAAAAAAAAAATATTACAAACCTCAATATCATTTTTGAAGACCTATCCATAGATACCAGACACGTATGGGTTTGATGAAACAAAAGGTTTTGAGTTTCAGTTCTAAGTATGGGGAACCCCCAAAATTTATTGTTTTTATTTTTTATTTTTGTGTGAAAATCTTAATGCGGTTCACAGAATACATCTACTTACCAAGTTTCAACAGCATAGTTCTTATAGTTTCGGAAAACTTTCGGACGGACAGACAGATTTTATTTATTTAAAACTGACATTACAGGTGGGGGGAGGGGTTAGCCTCCAGCTAAGCTCAATTGTTTGTGTTAGAAGTGGGTTTACGTCGGTAGTGTAATTAGGATTCGAATAATGGCAATTCTGGAGTTTATTAAGATGTGTTTATAGGAGAATTTCGAATAATCAGGACGTTTCCAGTTAGCTCGGTCAAAGTATTCCCCTAGAAAGTGGCTAGTCGCGGGTTCAAGTCCCGTCCTGGATGTTGACTTCTTACGATCTAGCTTCATCTATATTTGTTTTGAATTCACTACTTGTATTATGCTTATCAGCGCCCTAGCGATTGCATTCAAAGTTTGCACCCTGGAAACCAGGATCCACTCTCCTACTGCACTCTCCTTTCCATCACTGATTTGGCTAATTGAGAATTTTAAGGAGCCACTACTGCCTGGCCTCCCAACCCTGAAATGAAAGACTCGTCTACAAGCTCGTCCGTTAGTCAGTACGCGTACCAGCGCAGGTGGGGTTGCCTTGGGCCCCGAAGACCTTGGTAAAGCCCGATACACCCTGTTCACTACTTGCATCGCTACCGTAATTAATTAGAAGCAACTTATAGTACAGGTCCTATGGACCAATATTAAAATTGATTACTATCAAGCTGATTTTCCGTGAGTAGGTTCATTTTGATGAAATGCCCAATTACTCTTAATTTTTTTTTCCATTGTGGTAGCTGACAGGGGTAGGATTATCTTGAATCAATTGTGGATCCTGGACTATTATGAATCTAACACCTAAATTCCTTACGTACAGAGAGACGATTTTTGTGGATTCCGTATGTTTCGCAAAAAAAGTCAGCTCTATAGGTGCACTCTTATGTCGGGCAAAGCCTTTTTACATCAAAACCAATCCTAAATATTATTATATAGATGTAGCGTAAATTGTCATGACAAAGACAAACATTCCACTTTATAACTGTACTTTGAAAAGAATATCTGATAAATAAATATATACCTACTTATGAAATAGACCTATTATAAGTTATGTTTATTTCAAATAGAGAACACAGATATACATTATAATACAATGTTTTAAGGTAGTTAGAAACCCTGACTCTTAAACTAGGGAAAACCCTGTATCTTAGGAGACAGTTTTCATCTAAATATTTATTTTGGAGCGAATTTATACAGGTGTTGGGTTAGGTAATATTGTGCCGACAAGTCAGCTTACTCTGAAGGAAATGTGTACGCGCGTCTAATTGTGTGTGTAGGTATTTAAGAGAGTGTGTGTATATGTATGAGGGTGCATGTGTGTTTAAGTACAAGGGGGTAATATAAATAAATTTAACTTTATGTAATATTTTATTATGCGATGGGTGTTTCTATGTATAATATGTATGTATTTACAAAAAAAAAGTATATAAGTATGCTTATCCGCATTCTGGAACCCTTAACACAAGCTAGTTAAACTATGCTTACTATGGGTCTGGAGAGCGCTGTGTAGAATGTCGTAGAATATTTATTTATTTATTTTAAGTAAGTAATGCCCCTATACTGAAGTAGTCTAGATTTAGAATCCATTCTGTCATTTTAAATCTAAATTTCAATTTCAATCAATCAGCCTATTGCAGTCCACTTCTGGATATCGGCTTCTCCTGACGTGCGTCATAGCACCCGATTTTTCACCTTCAGAGCCGTCGTAAGTTGTTAACATACAACTGGGAGCAGGAAATGAAAATAATAGGTACGTCTAAGAACCGGATATTTTTAAATAAAACAGAAGATAGTAAAAGTGATATGAATAATAAATGTGTAACAGTTTTAGAACTTGTTTACAGGCATACTTTTTATTGCGTAGAATAAAAGGCAAAGGCAAACAGGCATACTTCCTGTCACCGCCAGAGGTTCTATGACAGCACAATTCGAGTATGGAGTCCTCTAAATATGTGGGTAAATGAGCCTAATTATAAAACACCTTTAAATTTTGCCTTTTGATTGTGTTGGTTAAATTTCAGGCGCCTCATGAACAATTGATACTCAACCAAATCAATTCATCAAATGAAAACAGAAGACTGATCCTCAAATAGAATTTAGAAAAGCTTGATTGAGCTGAGCGAGCGAAGCTCTTATACCCGGCATAGCCGTTTGTTGGTGGCTGAACTCCTTCTCTTCATCATCATCTAGACCAAATTTACCACGGTGATAGTGTGGATACTGAGGAGTGTTTAAAAGCGAAATGGTTCACGCCCGATGTACAATTGAGGAATAATCACCGAAAAACAGTTTCACGAGCGCGCGGCCTTGGCTAAGCGCGGGACCGTAGTAAGATGTCTTATTTTCAAGTAAGAGTCCTGCTCGCTCAGCTTAATTTATTTCAGTCGCACCCTGCACTGAATTCCTAGTATTTTTATTTATAGCTACACAAGACTGGCAGGTATATATTTTATATGAAGCGTGTAGTAATCTTTTTAATTTCAATTGTTTTGGCCAATCATATCAACATTACGAAGATAAATTAGTTCATAACTGCACCAATAAAGACCGACACATACACACACAATAAAAACCGAAGTTACGAACCTAAGTAATAACTTTACTTAGAGTCATCAGGGCGAAGCACTAACTTTATTTAATGTGAGAAACGTGGTGCGGTGCTATATTTTGTTGAGTTAGCTAACGGTAACAATTCTTTACCCTCCCATTCTCTAATAGGAATGACAGAAACAACTAGGTCAGTAGTGTTTACATGTTACGATGTATCTGTTACATTTCTTCTGGTTTCATTGCTTTGATTGAAGCTTGGGCTTTTGACCCATTAGGCTTGCTACAGACTCAGTCGTGTTAGCAATATTGTTTATCTTTTAATACTGAGAGGTTATGTCATCTGGGTGTCAGAATGTGCAGGACCCTTTGAAGCCCAACTTACCTCTCTTGCTAGTCGGTGCACCAGTTAAACAAAAGACAAAGTTGTGACCTGGCTTCCTTCTCGCGTTAGGGAAGTCAAATGGCAGTCCTTACTAGAAAAGCCGACATACCAACAAAAATAAAAAACAAACAGGCTCCAAAGTTCAATCTTTATACCCAATTGGAAATTGCTATGAAGATGATGAGGATGATGACTGAGGTGAGGGTATTGTCAGCAATATTAGCAGCGCCCGTAACAGTATTATCCAAAAATACTTTATATAAAAGCGATAAAAGGCTAAAAAGAATTCATTATAGAGTTACATTTTTAAACCACACATAAAAGCATATTGACACTATTTGAAAAAAGTTACATACACCTATGTTAGTGTGCAACCCATCTTATAGATATAACGAACTTTGATTGACAGTGTACCGTCAATCAATAATCATCATCATGCTAGCATGGACACTGTTAGCTTACTACATACGTGTTCAAGAATCAGGGTTACAGGGTAACTGTTTGAGAAGCGACACATAAATAACGTTCAAATGGTCCATTCACCTTCGCATTCATGATTAATAATGATCACAGTAGCTAACATCGTTCAAAGCCTTAAGCAAAAGTATATCAAAACTAAGAAGAAATACAAAAAAGCGGCCAAGTGCGACTCGGACTCGCCCATTAAGGGTTCCGTAGCAGCAAGTAACATAATAATGTTTTTTTTTAAATTTTTATATTTGAGTTGATTGAATGAAAGGTAAATTGCGGTTTACGATTTATGACGAATTAAAAAAACTATTTATTAGATCTCGTTCAAACCAATTTTCGGTGGAAGTTTGCATGGTAATGTACATCATATATTTTTTTTAGTTTTATCATTCTCTTATTTTAGAAGTTACAGGGGGGGGGGGGCACATTTTTTTTATTCAGTTTAGAAAAAAAAAATATTACAAACCTCAATATCATTTTTGAAGACCTATCCATAGATACCAGACACGTATGGGTTTGATGAAACAAAAGGTTTTGAGTTTCAGTTCTAAGTATGGGGAACCCCCAAAATTTATTGTTTTTATTTTTTATTTTTGTGTGAAAATCTTAATGCGGTTCACAGAATACATCTACTTACCAAGTTTCAACAGCATAGTTCTTATAGTTTCGGAAAACTTTCGGACGGACAGACAGATTTTATTTATTTAAAACTGACATTACAGGTGGGGGGAGGGGTTAGCCTCCAGCTAAGCTCAATTGTTTGTGTTAGAAGTGGGTTTACGTCGGTAGCGTAATTAGGATTCGAATAATGGCAATTCTGGAGTTTATTAAGATGTGTTTATAGGAGAATTTCGAATAATCAGGACGTTTCCAGTTAGCTCGGTCAAAGTATTCCCCTAGAAAGTGGCTAGTCGCGGGTTCAAGTCCCGTCCTGGATGTTGACTTCTTACGATCTAGCTTCATCTATATTTGTTTTGAATTCACTACTTGTATTATGCTTATCAGCGCCCTAGCGATTGCATTCAAAGTTTGCACCCTGGAAACCAGGATCCACTCTCCTACTGCACTGTCCTTTCCATCACTGATTTGGCTAATTGAGAATTTTAAGGAGCCACACCTGCCTGGCCTCCCAACCCTGAAATGAAAGACTCGTCTACAAGCTCGTCCGTTAGTCAGTACGCGTACCAGCGCAGGTGGGGTTGCCTTGGTCCCCGAAGACCTTGGTAAAGCCCGATACACCCTGTTCACTACTTGCATCGCTACCGTAATTAATTAGAAGCAACTTATAGTACAGGTCCTATGGACCAATATTAAAATTGATTACTATCAAGCTGATTTTCCGTGAGTAGGTTCATTTTGATGAAATGCCCAATTACTCTTAATTTTTTTTCCATTGTGGTAGCTGACAGGGGTAGGATTATCTTGAATCAATTGTGGATCCTGGACTATTATGAATCTAACACCTAAATTCCTTACGTACAGAGAGACGCGCGTGATGTGCGATGCTATAATTTGACCTCGACTGTAACGTTGAGTTGCTCTGCGTGCGGAATTTCAGTTGAAGGCTGTGGTTTATTGTAATCCATTTTGTTCTAAGCAAAACTTCAAGTGATATCTATTGTGGGGTATTGCGAAACAACTGCTTTAATATGTATTGTGGAGTATTTCATAGATTGAAAAGGTCAGTTTCCTTTGTTAACTCGAAACCTACTACCGCACAATTGGTGCCAATTTATAATTCCAACTATATTGCAAAATGTTATCTAGTTATATGCTATATTGTAACCGAGTCCAGTTAAGTATTTTTCCATAGCAATTAAATACTTTCGATATTATATTCCAACTGATGGTAAACGGGGTAAATAATCAAACATATGCTGTAAGTTTGCTTGAGTATGTACTTACTATTGCAGTGGCAATCACAATGCTTTATCACATATATTTAAATGCTTAAATATTTTTTCATCGAAGCAGTTGCATAGTTCTTCTTACTACGCTGTGAAAAGAATTAAGACTATAACAGATGTAGATACGGCAAGAATAGTTTCAGTTATTTTCATAGAATTGTGAGCTAAGGCATTCACCAGTCGCGAGACGTGCAGATCCCAGGTTCTTAATTCTGTGCGGATGGATGTGGAATCTGTAGAGCTTAACGCTATGTACTCGATTTACGCCACATACATGGGCAGAAATGTAGGTTGCTCAATTGCTCAAGCCGACTGAGGACCGAAGAAGCGGACTAAGGACGGAAGAGGGCAAGTGTAATTCTTTCATGTTTTCTTTATTATTTTTGAAAGGTTTAGAGCTAAGGTGATTGGTCACTTGGAATGTGTTAAGCTACTCCTGAGAATGACTGCGCCTATTAAGGTTCAGAAGAAAAGTGAATTAGCTTTATTAGTCACATAGGAAAAAATAGATTGATGCCATGTGTTCAAACCAACGGTTTCATTGTCCTCTCTTCTCGAAATATCGTTAACCTGTTTCCTTGGCTATGAGTTCGGTTTAAATGTATTACTAAACGATAGAGCTTTAATAATAACTATAGGTATAATATTCATAAATTAAACGCCATTAAAGGATATGAAATACATTCATTCAAGTACAACCTAGTTTGTGTCTGACTTTACAATATGAAATATCCTTTTAGGAACGTCGGCTCTCCCATATTTTGATAAACAATACAATAAATCATGATTTTGGTACAACTTATCGATAGCAGTTACGTTTAACTTTGTCATAAAACAGTTTTGTTACGTGATCGGTTCTTTGTTACAATGACTGATTTAAAATAATATCCTTTTTATTGGCAGATCAGGTTTGATGATTTGTAAAACACTTTATTTCACAATTCCAACCACATATTCATTCACATCTTTGTATCATATTCGATTTTCTTCACGATTGATATGTACACAAGAGTTTAGCGGGGTTGGTGATGTATTACAAGACTTAAACTGATAGAACTGATGAAGATCTGATAGCTTTAACATAGTGTAAGTACGTGGAAATTGGAGATAATAGTATATACGTACGTATACTGCAAGTTATTTGAGCTTTGTACATATACAATACTACTTATAATTGCTCTTGCGTACAATGCTTTGACTAGACTCGGCTCAATAGCTGTTTGTGTAAGATGTTGAGAACATACGCCAAATTGATTAGTGATGACTGGCTGTCGGCCGCGATTAAGAACGCTGCGAATTGATAGGTTGAATTTCTCAAGTGTAAAATTGCGTCACATTGGTTAAGTTTATATGTACACCGCAACACGATACGTTCGAAAGATTTGGCACTAAAACTAAGACTTGATTTATTCACTGCATAATTAGTACAAGAACATTAAGAAATAAACACTTGTAAAGTATAAGTTAATGTTACAAAAGCATTACCGTTTATTTTGCTCAACTAAAACAATATAAATTCCATGATTGGATTAATTTTATTGCTCGGAGAAATTTTCTTTGAAATCTAATAATAAAAGTAGTGTAAGTTCTTCATTAAGAGGTGCGCTTTAGTGTTTGAAATAGTATAAATCGGAAGATTCTCAATCTAACTCCATCTCTGACACGTAAGATTGAAGTTGCTATTTTTAATTAACCTCTGGCTTCTCAACCGTGAGTTATTACTTCGGTCGACGTCTGCCTTCAGATCTGACTTATTAGATTAACTCTATCTCAAGTTCCATCTTAGCGCTGCCGCGGCGTACTGTGCTTATGAGTTCGCAATATTTTGTATCTTGCATAAGTGGTAAACCCGACCCAAGCACGCATACGATTATCGGAGCCAGATATAGAATTGGTTTGACCGACTGTTTTGATCAATTCGTGTCACAATCAGTTCTTTCTCGATACTTCTATCAAAGAATCAAAATTTTTGTGTATCTTTTCATTCTTGTCACAGATGAAACCTGTTACACGCGACCACACACCGGAATACGAAACAATAAATTGGCTGGTTTTATATAACTGTTCTTTGACAATTGAAAGCGTAAGTGAAGGCGTATTTTGTTCCTAATTTCCATACGGGTACCTCGGATTTAACCGAGTCTTTTGCGGATGTTTTCGCTAATTACCATCTCGTTTGCAATTTAAAATCCCAGCAGCGAAAGTGAGTGTTGTATGGGGTTGTATGTCGCGGTAATTGGCAGTTGCGCGGTGTCTAACAAGCGATGTGTGAACACGGCCTAACGCTTCTGTCAGCGTTCTTGTAGATAGCCCGCCGCGCTGCTATCAGCTAAGCCTGCCAGGGTATTATGCAAGCCCTTCACTATACCAATATACTGGTACTCACAGTATTCGCTACCGTACATTGACGTTTCCTGAATGTTTAGAGGATAGAATGACTATTTGTGAATTGACTTATAACGACGTCTATCTAATTATCAATTAAGTGTCCTATTACATCATAACCATAAATAATGAATAAAAGAACTTTGTGAACAAAAGTTTATTTGATACGTGATTAAATCAATCGATTTGTTGTCGTCGAACTTCCGTTTATCGATAGGCTATTTTTGAAAGTTCTTAAGGGTTTGTGTGGGTTAGTCTAATAAACCTTAAAGTTAAGCCGTTTTTACCGGGAGGTTGAAGTTATTGAATACCGTACAATCATAGTGGTTTTGCCAATCATTCGTTTAATTTCTTTTTTGACTTTTTGTAAGTGCCGTAGAATAAATGATTTTTGACTTGACTTTGACTATATTAATGGGAGATATCGAAAGGCGATGGCGTTCTTTGTCAGTACCTGCCAGGCTTGGATCATCTTGACGAGTTGAACGGTGTTGTGTCAATGTTATAGGCAAACGAGCAACTCTGTACCAACTAGACACTTCAATTTCTTAAATAATATTGTGGTTTAACGTATGGCTTTATTATTATACATTGGAGAAAGTAATTAGTAATATAATGTATTTCATGGTTCTTTTTTTATAAATGTATCATTTTTTTTTCAGATATTTTGCTGATATTTTTACCTTTTAGTTAGCCGCGGTAGCCTAGTGGTATGGGTAATGGACTGCTGAGACGAGGTCTCGGGTTCGATCCCAGGTTTTACCATGGCACACACCAATGACTTCGATGCTTTTCGAAGTTATGTGTGTATTTATCGCAGGCTTATAAGTGCCCGGTTAATGGCAATAGGCTCGCCACCTATTACATTGGGACCTAAACATAAACTGGCTAATTGTGGGTGCTAGCACCTCTGCCCACCCCTCCGGGGATATAGGCGTGAGTTTATTTATTTATTTTATTTTATTTTATTTTTACATTTTCGGAAAACTTACAGCTAGTATAATGAGCAAAGTGTATAATATAGCATGCGAGGGCCAGTTACAAGTTTTCACATGTAGATGTTACGATTAAGTGTTAGCTTTCAAGAAACAGTAGTAGAAACAACGGATTTAGGTACTTAAAACAATAGCAAATAAATTAAAAAAAAAAAAAACACAAAAAATAAACAACAATAATAAAAGAAAAGGAATTAAAATACAAAAAAACAGAGACAAAATAGAATGAGTACAGAAATCAATCTGTCCCTCAAACATTCATTTTATCGCCGAAAAAGTGCTCACAAGAAAGTTTCTTTAATATAGGCACACTGGTGTTAAAGATATCAATGTCAACACTCTGGGATGCTTCGTTGTATATGCGACCAGCTCTGATCATATATGAGTTTTGGCGATACGTGGTTCTTGCGATAGGAGTATAGATTAACTCAGGTCTACGAAAAAATGCAGATGGAACCCGTATGCCTATCTTGCTCACCAACTCAGGCGTGTCAACCGACCCGTTCATGACTTTGAAAAAGAACGATAAGTCAGCAATTTTTCTTCGCTCATATAGTGGAAGGATATGAAATTTTTTGCAACGGCTATAATAATTTGGAAGATAACACTGTGATCTAAACTGTATATACCTCAAGAACCTCCTTTGTATGCTCTCTATTCTGTCTATATACGTGTTATAGATAGGATTCCATACTTGAGAGCAATATTCGAGATGGCTTCGAACCAAGGAACAATATAATATTTTTATTGTTTTTATGCTCTGAAAATCTGCTGACGTTCTTAAGATAAACCCTAACGCTTTTGAGGCCTTAGTGACAATACTGTCTATATGTGTATCGAAAAGGAGCTTTGAGTCGAACGTGACACCAAGATCTTTCATCGCGTTAACTCTAGACAGACACCTCCCCCGCAGCTTATAATCGTAGCTTATGGGATTGGGCTTACGTGTAAAGGAACACGCGAAGCACTTAGCGACGTTCAAGTCGAGCCTGTTTCGGCTACAGTATTCCTGGAACCGCTCAAGATCCTGCTGCAATAGCTCAGCGTCTGTGATAGTTGATATTTGTTTCATAACTTTCATATCATCTGCATATAATAGTATTTTTGAGTTTACAAAACATTGACTAATATCATTCACAAAAATGTTGAACAGAAGCGGACCTAACAATGATCCTTGAGGAACTCCTGAAGGAATGTAAGTCGCCCTTGATGAATAACCATTTAAAACGACGGTTTGGCACCTATTTTCAACATATGACTTGAACCATCTAAAAAGATTACCCCTAATGCCCATCGACAGAAGCTTTCGCAGTAAAGTGGCATGGTGTATCCGATCAAAACACTTGCTGTAATCGGTATATATAACATCAACCTGGGACCGCTGAGCCATTCCTTCTGTTAGGAAGTCGCTACAGATGACTAAATTAGACGAGGTGGACCGACCTTTCAAAAAGCCATGTTGCTCCTCACCAAAGCCATGTTTGAGAGCAGAATAGAGTTGTGTATGAATGATTCTTTCGAGGATTTTTGCAAACACGCATAACTTTGAGATCGGTCTATAGTTCTCAACAGAGTTTTTTGGCCCCTTTTTGTGAATTGGTGTTATATATACCGACTTCCAGACCGAAGGCATTTGACCAGACTCGAGAGATCGCATAAATAGGATTGACAGAGGAACAGTGAGACTCTTAGCGCAATTGGTAATAAAAACCGGTGGAACATGGTCAGGCCCGGCTGACTTCCTTAAATCTACTTGCTTTAGGAGCCTGAAGACTTCATCTTCGCATATTTCAACAGAACTTATATCTGCTGTTATATGTATGTTTATGTTTATGTTATGTTTACCTCTATTCCGTATTAGTTCCAATTCATCTCGGTTGCTAGCATAGGTTAAATCGGCTTGATTTAATAATAGATGCTGTTTGAACTATTTTTATTTATTCTTTGAAATACCTATAGAATTTGAATTGATATTTGAATATAGAATGCATATTTTTGAATGCGCAGTTTAATCTATACTAATTTTATAAAGAGAGAGGTTGAATTTTGTGAGTTTCTTTATATTTTTTGGGTAATCTTCGGAACCATTGCACTTAGGTATTGGAAAAAATCTTTCACCATATGAACGGTACATTATTCCCGATGGAAGTTTATATTATGTGTAAATTACGATGGCTTGAGTAAAAAAAACTCAAATTGAAGGGAAGCTAGAAAATGATATTTCAAAAAATTATTGCAGGTTTGGCTCAAGCGTTTGATTCGATTGTCCACACTCACTTTGCGCTGATACAGCATTGAATACAATGAATAGTTTATAAATATCACTTCGACCAATCTCACTGTCTCTTCAATAGCACTGTGTGTTAATAATAGACATTGAAACCTTTACTCCATATTTTATTATCATCAGAATAAAGATGAAAATGGCATTTGCAAGTTTTGCGTCATCGGGATTTTCATTTCTAGTCTTCTCTGAGGACAATAGGCCCACATTAGCTTTTATTTTCCTAAAGGATAACTTCATTGTAAACAGCATGATACAAGACATGCGTATCACACTCATTATGTAGCGGATTTTTCTGTTAGACCTGAAGAATTTCCACCGGTAGCCTTGGGGTTATCCTTTCGAGGGCTTACCCGGGGTGCCCGGCAATGGACACTTGGGCAGGACACCGTACGGTTTTTGTCGGTTCATGCACGACATAACCGCCCCCGCTGGCTGGCGGGGGGGTATCCGAAGGGATTTCCGCACGTAAAAAAAAAGTCCTGGAGAATTTACCATGGCGAGTTTTCTGATGAGCTCTTCCAATTATTCCCACCCTCTCCTTTCCTATACAGAACAACACATGCAAGGTAAAGGTGTCACCCTCAGGTGGTGCAACCATTTTCATCCAAGAGTACGAAGTTCGGCACCTTTGCTCTTACTTTCTTTGCCTTGTGCTAAATATCTTCTTTTCTTATTCATTCCCCTCTGCTATCACAAATGTTCTAGTCATAGGAATCGCTCACCAGCCTGAGCCCTCTGCTTGTTTGCTACCCTTGTATTTCAATATTATTTCAACTAAGCGGTTCAGCATCTCTTCTCATCACATTACTAAAAAGACTTGGAATTCAATACCATCACACGTGTTTCTTTCTTTTTACAATCCCGGGTCCTTGGCGCATGAAGAAGCATCTGATGAGGCTGTTACATTGAGAGCTAGCATTGTAGCATTATTTGCATCTGAAATGATGACCCTGATTCCAAAAACTTTCCCTTTAGCTTACCATCAAGTGATATTGTCATAATGACCAGCTCTACATAAAATAATAATATACTGTCTCGAAATAACAGTTACCGGTAAAATTAAATACGGTCTGTTTCCGAAGATATAGGTAAAAAGTTAAATAACATAACAAAACATAACATAACATAAACTCACGCCTGTATCCCCGAAGGGGTAGGCAGAGGTGCTAACACCCACATTTCGCCAGTTTATGTTTAGGTCCCAATGTAATAGGTGGCGAGCCTATTGCCATTAACCGGGCACTTATAAGCCTGCGATAAATACACACATAACTTCGAAAAGCATCGAAAAGTCATTGGTGTGTGCCATGGTGAAACCTGGGATCGAACCCGAGACCTCGTCTCAGCAGTCCATTACCCATACCACTAGGCTACCGCGGCTAAAGTTAAATGCTTATAAATAATCCCTGGCAGCTAAAAATATGGCCAATATTCTAAATTAGATGTTTTTACTTAGAAAGTGAAACTAAAGGCATGCCGCGCCGGTCTTGTCGCCACGATTTATTGGCTACTGGTTTAATTAAATTAATCTATGTAGTCTATCGTGCCGACATTTTTATATTATTATGATATCGAACATTGAATGAACAAAAAAAACCGGCCAAATGCGAGTCGGACTCGTTCATGAAGGGTTCCGTAGCAGCAAGTAAAACTTTTATATTTGAGTTGATTGAACGAAGGTATCCGAAGGGATTTCCGCACGATAAAAAAAAAAAAAAAAAAAGGTAAATTGCGATTTAGTATTTATGACGTATTAAAAAGAACTACTTACTAGATCTCGTTAAGACCAATTTTCATTGGAAGTTTAAATGGTAATGTACATCATATATTTTTTTTTGTTCTATCATTCTCTTATTTTAGAAGTTTAGGGTTATATGAACAAAAAGATTAGAGTTTCAGTTCTAAGTAGGTATGGGGAACCCCCAAATTTTTTTTTTCTATTTTTATGTGAAAATCTTAATGCGGTTCACAGAATACACCTACTTACCAAGTTTCAACAGCATAGTTCTTATAGTTTCGGAAAAAAGTATTTGTGACATACGAGCGGACAGACAGACAGACATGACGAATTTATAAGGGTTCCGTTTTTTGCCATTTGGCAACGGCTATGTGTTTCCACGGGCCTCGGAAGGGGCCACCTGCGGGAACCAGCATAACCGTAGGGGGCGTAAGCATCGGCATCGAGCCCACGATGAAGTACCTTGGGCTCGTACTCGATAGCCGATGGGACTTCGGACCTCATCTCCGAAGTCTGGTCCCGAAACTGAGGGGGGCTGCGGCCGCGCTATCGCGGCTGATGCCCAACGTTAATGGACCCAACGCCCCCACTAGGAGACTGTACCTGGGGATCGTGCGAAGCATGGCCCTGTACGGCGCCCCAGTATGGGCGGAGACTCTGGCGGCCCGCAACGTGGCCGTTAAAAGCGATGGCCGTCAGAGTCATCAGGGGGTATCGCACGATCTCCGTCGAGGCGGCATGTCTCCTAGCCGGGACCCCTCCATGGGACCTGGAAGCGAGAGCCCTTGCGCTGCTGTACCAGTGGCGCAAGGAGGCGCTGGAGCGGGGCCTTAGGCCGGAGCCCCGAGAAATCAGGGCTCAGCGGTCCCTGCTTCGCCAGGAACTCTTGGAGACATGGAGGGTGGGACTTGAGCACCCAAGGTGGGGGGAATCCACCATTGCGGCGGTGAGACCGATCATGAAGGAGTGGTTGGAGAGGGACCATGGGGACCTCTCCTACCGGATGTGCCAGATGGTTACCGGACACGGGTGTTTCGGTAAGTATCTGTGGCGCATCCACCGGGAGACAACGCCGCAGTGCCAGCACTGCGAGGATCCTGGCGACGACACGGCGCTCCACACGTTGGTGGAGTGCCCTGCGTGGGCGAGTCAACGCCGGGATCTCGTTGCGGTCCTGGGCGTGGACGTTCTCTCGTTGGAGACCATGGTGAGGGCCGTGGTCTCCGACGGGAGCAAGTGGCACGCCGCCGCCTCTTTCTGCGAGCAGGTTATGCGCGCGAAAGAGACGGCGGATAGGGAACGGGAGAGAACCCTGCCCCCCGAGTTTCGCAGTCTGCGGCGAGGACGCCGCAGACTCATCTACGCCCGGGACTACCGACCTCCATGATCGGGGCCTGAGGACGGCAGTTGGCCGACTCGCCGTCCTTACAGAAGCAGGCCGTGGCGGAGGCGTGTCGTGTGTGCCCTACACACGCCTGCCAACTCACCGAAGCGGGATAAAACCCGACCCCACCAGGCGAGGCCGCGGTGGCGGCCAAAGTCCGCCGGCAACCCTGGGGTTATCCTTTCGAGGGCTTACCCGGGGTGCCCGGCAACGGACACTTGGGGAGGACACCGTGCGGTTTTAGTCGAGACACGACATAACCACCCCCGCTGGCCGGCGGGGGGGTATCCGAAGGGATTTCACGCACGCAAAAAAAAAAAGGGGTTGAACGGTATACTTGTACTTAATTATGCGTGCCTGTTGTCCACATAATATTATCGGATGCTTATTTTACGCGCAATTTATTTTATTACGCATATAACACTTTAAAATAAAACTAATGTATTATTTATGTATCGGTCTATTATATCGATTCCCGCTCAGTGCAAATATTTGTATGCATGAATATGTCTATTTGTATTGGTCTGGGTGTTTCTATGTATAATACGTATGTATTTACAAAAAAAAAAGTATATAAGTATGTTTATCCGCATTCTGGAACCCATAACACAAGCTAGTTAAACTATGCTTACTTTGGGTCTAGAAAGTGCTGTGTAGAATGTCGTAGAATATTTATTTATTATTTATTATTTATTATTATATAGACCGATACATTAAAGTAATCTCAGCATATGGGTGGTAAGCGCATCAAAAGCACAAATAAGCGACCAAGTATGCATTTATAATACAAGTGAATTCAGACTATAATTAGCAACAGTGATTTATACCTGTGACCATCTCTAAACGATTCATTCCTCAATTTCGATAAGAAAGTCCATCTAAGAACAGTAATTACTTTGTGATTTAAAGCCTATGGTCGCTTTGTGAACAGTAGGGAGGTACGTTTTAACTATTTATTAATAACCTGACTTCGAGCGATGTCCAATCATAGTATTATAATAATAGGGAGCTGTCACATGTTAAACATCTCTCAGGACGCATACGAATGAGCTGCTCGGCAGCTAGCTTATGCTCGAATGTCGCTGATGTAGTGATAATCTTTGTCTTACTACGGAAATGGTAATAATGTTTTAGTAAACTGCATACCTTTTTTTTTTTTCGTGCGGAAATCCCTTCGGATACCGCCCCGCCAGTCAGCGGGGGCGGTTATGTCGGGCTTGAACCGATTAAAACCGCACGCCGTCTCGGGTCTACAGACGCCGGGGTGTAAGGTTGCCCATAGAGCATATCCCTCGCATCCCGACTGACCCTGGGCCATCTCCGGTTTCGAGATGCCCCCCTCGGGTTTGGGAACCACGGTGTCCCCGTCTTGCCCCGGTTTGGGGGAGGGGCGCTAGTCGCCCTACCGTCCCGGCCTGCTTCTGCTGGGGTGACAGGCGGCCTCACTCCAGCAGAAGCAGGGTGCGCTCCAGGCCTGCGCTCATGGAGGACGGAGGTCGTTGAGCGACCTCCGGCGCCTAGAGTCGCCTGCGACGCGCGGCGAGCATGTTAGTAAACAGCATACCTATCTAGCTAAAAGTGGAATGTGAATGTGTGAACATGAGTTTTTGAAACCGCTTGAGAAGTGGCAGAATTAACTAATGAATTGGTGCTATTAAATTCGACGGACTCTGTAGCGTAGCGGTAGTGCATACGACTGCTACGACAGGGGGCGCGGGTTCGATTCCCGCTCAGTGCAAATATTTGTATGAATGAATATGTCTATTTGCATGGGTCTGGGTGTTTCTATGTATAATATGTATGTATTTACAAAAAAAAAAGTATATAAGTATATTTATCCGCGTTCTAGAACCCATAACACACAAGCTAGTTAAACTATGCTTACTTTGGGTCTAGAAAGCGCTGTGTAGAATGTCGTAGAATATTTATATTTATTTATTTATTTAAATTGGTCAAGTTAAATAAAAGTTTATCCTCTCCTAAATTATCCCGGTTTCCAAATTTTAGATGCAGCCGGGATTAAAACAGTGACAAAATGGAATTATTCGTTAATTCTAAAATTTTGACCTTTTTTTATACGGACATCTCCACGGGTACGTTCCCGCCGGCCAGTGGGGATGGTTCTGTCGGACTCCAACCAACTAAATCCTAACTCTGCGTCGGGACCCTTATACCAGTAAGGTGACCCAATAAGGTAGTTCTCTCGCAACCCGGCTGACCCTGGGCCATCTACGGCTTTGAGATGCCCCCCTCGGGTGTGAGAACCACGGTGAATACTTGAACCAAGTTAAAGAAACACGAACGTAAACGCGGTTAACAGTATTTTTTTTAAATTTGTTATACTCTCCAAACCTTGTATACTTGTTGACGAAGTAAGTAATAAAATAACTTAACTTGCACACAAGCTTGGGACAAGCACTTTTCTCGTGTCTGTACCTTTGCAAATCGAGGCGGTTTCGCTGTTAATATCATACTGACTGACATTTAGGAGACTTTAATCTCCTTAAAGCGTACAAAATCATAATTAGTTTCTTATATAGTATGACATAAGACATGATACATTCCACCAGAAGCGGCCGTTGACATGAAATACAAAGGTCAAGACGCCGGAGGACTGAGTGCATATAATTAGTCAACACTTTCGCATTATTTTACAATTCAATATTATTTAAATTGGTGACGTCAGAGGCCTGAAGTAATTATCGGCACGCGTATGTAACGGCATGCTAGGAATATGCTTTACGTAATTAATGGTTACGCGTACATGGTATTGTAATGTATCTATAGACATCGATCCGCGAAATTAATCGATGTATTTAGTGCGACGCGGATTCTCCGTGAGCGAATAGCTCTCGCGGAGTCTGCATTGCAGTGAACGCAGGATCTATAAACTGCGATACGGATGGGCCGTCCGTCACGGATGAATTACGTTCACCAACTATAATGACCGGCAAACATCTTGATAATGTACTCTAGCTGCACAGAAAGCGTATCTCTAGCGGTCCCTTTGGTGGTAGTGCGGTGCGCGATGGCCGAGGCGTGCCAGTTAACCTATCATAAATTAATCGCGGGCTCAAAGGGCGTCATTCGTTGATTAGTTCTTTTATTGGTTTTTTGGTTGGTCTGTATTCTGTATCTTTTTTTTTTTTTTTTTTTTATTGTGCGGAAATCCCTTCGGATACCCCCCCGCCGGCCAGCGGGGGCGGTTATGTCGGGCTTGCACCGACTAAAACCGCACGCCGTCTCGGGTCTTCAGACGCCGGGGTGTAAGGTTACCCATAGAGCATATCCCTCGCACCCCGGCTGACCCTGGGCCATCTCACCACTAACAGCATCGCTCATCCTGTCTCCTCTGAAAGCAGAGGAGTACGGAGAGCGATGTGTTCCCGCCACGTTGGGTATTGGCCGACGATCAATGCCAACCCTATGAAGGGGTGAAGGGGAAGCCATTGACCGCCGCCCAGGGTGTACCGGCCGCTCCGATTCCGTTCCCCCCGGACTGCAGCGGGATCGGAATCGGAGCGACACTCGAGGAGGTTACCCAACACACACCCCGGTCTGTATTCTGTATCTGGTAGTTTCTGACTTTTATACAAGATTTTTGCTTATACATAAGGTTCCGCGACACGGAAGAGCAGTGCAGATGGATTCCTGTCCGCGAGCGGATAGCTCTCTGCGACGATGCGGAGCGTCCTCATCGTAGTGAATGCACTATATAAGTTAAGTAGATAGGAAGGGGCCATCTCGAAACCGGAGATGGCCCAGGGTCAGTCGGGGTGCGAGGGATATGCTCTATGGGCAACCTTACACCCCGGCGTCTGCAGACCCGAGATGGCGTGCGGTTTTAGTCGGTTCAAGCCCGACATAACCGCCCCCGCTGGCCGGCGGGGGGGTATCCGAGGGGATTTCCGCACGAAAAAAAAAAAAAAAAGGTACATTTTTCCTTCCACCGCGGACGTCTACGTATGTCATCCAAGTCTGATTGTTTCAGATAGGTTACAAACTAACCTAATTGGTATGCTCTATTATATAGGTATATGATACATTTTTATCGTCCGGAAATCCCTACGGATACCCCCCGCTAGCCAGCGGGGATGGTTATGTCGGACTAGCACCGACTAAAATCGCACGCCGTCTTTGGGTGTAACGTGGCTCATAAGACAATTTCCCTTGGATGGCCCCCTCGGATGTAGGAATCATGGTATCCCCATCTGGCCCTTGTCACCATGGTGCTGTAGCTCCGCTGCCTTTTTCTCGAGCATGACTTGCTCGCAAAAGGAGGCGGCGGCGGTCCACGCTCTCGCGCTCCGCACCATTGCCACAATCATGGTGCCGAGCGAGAGGACTCCCACTCCGATTACTGCAAAAGGTCACGCCTCGGCACCTCCCACGAATATATATGATACCTACTTATTATTTACTCGCAATGGATGTTTTCATGATATCATTTTTATTTTTATGTCGTGTAGGTATCATGTTTTTAGTTACACATATTGTACACACATAGTGTATATATACTTGCATCTATTACATTTGGTATGGTATGGTATGGTATGGTATGGTATCCGCAACTCCACGACAACTATTAGCCAATTATTACATTTACTTAAATTTCAAATAATAATCAATAATAATCATCAGTGTTAGTTCCGTTTGCATCCAAAGTTAGGACTTTGGAACCTGCTCTTTCTTTTGATATGACTTATGCGGGGGTGACTGCCGTCTTCGAGGCCCCAGCTTCGAGGGAACGCCTGCACCGGAGCCTCATCCGTTAATTAGCAGGTGTAGGTACTAACTTGCAAATATGGTGGGCTTCAATTCCGAAGACCTTGGGACACGAATCTGCTAAAATTCCGATGATGCGAGGTAATATTTTGATGAGTATAAATTTTCAAATCTGTAATAAAAAAAGCGGCCAAGTGCGAGTCGGACTCGCCCATTAAGGGTTCCGTAGCAGCAAGTAACATAATAGTGTTTTTTTTTTAAATTTTTATATTTGAGTTGATTGAATGAAAGGTAAATTGCAGTTTACGATTTATGACGTATTAAAAAAAAACTACTTACTAGATCTCGTTCAAGCCAATTATCGTTGGAAGTTTACATGGTAATGTACATCATATATTTTTTTTAGTTTTATCATTCTCTTAATTTAGAAGTTACAGGGGGGGGGGGGACACATTTTATCACTTTGGAAGTGTCTCTCGCGCAAACTATTCAGTTTAGAAAAAAAATATATTAGAAACCTCAATATCATTTTTGAAGACCTATCCATAGATACCACAAATGTATGGGTTTGATGAAAAAAAAATTTTTGAGTTTCAGTTCTAAGTATGGGGACCCCCAAAATTTATTGTTTTTTTTCTATTTTTGTATGAAAATCTTAATGCAGTTCACAGAATACATCTACTTACCAAGTTTCAACAGCATAGATCTTATAGTTTAGGAAAAAAGTGGCTGTGACATACGGACGGACAGACAGACAGACATGACGAATCTATAAGGGTTTCGTTTTTTGCCATTTGGCAACGGAACCCTAAAAACTAAACATAGTTAGATTCATTATGAGTTTATGAATAATAATATTTGTGAAATTCATTAAGATCAATCTGCGGGTTATTAAGTGGTTATGTTAAGGCTATCAAAACAATTTGAAGTAACGAATTGATTTTAACTGGATTCTTATTTGTTTTGCGGAACACAGTTTTTTGTCTATATTCTAGATTTTGTATTCGTCCTATTCATCATATTGTAACGCGTGTGGATGTGATTAGTGGGTATTGTTTAGAAATATATGGATATATTTGCATTGAACGGGCATCGAACCTATAACGGTATAATTGTTTCATATACATATTTTGTAAACACCAACATTTATTTGCTAAAGTCAAATTTCTTGGCTACTTGCACCGAGACCAATATTTACTTTGTAACTTCAGACCACGATTGCGGTAAATATTGCCGACGAGCACGTATTCTGTGCTCAAGCTTGAATGTTATGTAACGGTTTGGGATTAAAATGCAATGCTAATTTATTTATGATTCTTTAACAGTTATTAATCTATTTTTTTTTAAATATTTATATAAAAGCGGAAAAAAACGATGGCCCAGTGGCGTACGTAGCGGACTGCTAAGAAGAGGTCTCGAGTTCGAACCCCAGTCGCCCCGGGCACACACCTCTTTCGTAGGTAGACTTTTCGTAGTTATGTGTGTGTTAAAAATGTTAATTATCGCTCGCTTAGTAATGTGCCCGGTAGATGCGAAAAGGCTCGCCCCATATTACATTGGGACCAAAAACATAACTGGCGAATTGTGGGTGTGTAATAAACTTCTGCCTACCCCTTAGAGGATACAGATGTGAAGTTATGTATGTATGTAAATCTTCAATCAATCTCCACATCATTTATTCATCATCATCATCAAAGCGTTATTCCGATGGTCGGTTCATGTCGGCCCGACATAACCGCCCCCGCCAGCTGGCGGGGGGGTATCCGAGGGGATTTCCGCACGAAAAAAAAGGTACTAGAATTCTTGGCCCAGGGTCAGTCGGGGTGCGAGGCATATGCTCTATGGGCAACCTTACACCCCGGCGTCTGTAGACCCGAGACGGCGTACGGTTTTAGTCGGTTCAAGCCCGACATAACTGCCCCCGCTGACCGGCGGGGGGGTATCCGAGAGGATTTCCGCACGAAAAAAAAAGGTACTAGTATTCTTAAAAAAAAATGAAACTACTTCCAAAATGTAACATTTTCAAATTAATGCCAGTATCAGGCATATGATAAACCAACGACAACAATTGGTATTTAGGTTTGGTGTGATACGGACGCTGCAATGCCGTACCTCACCTCGGAAGGTCGCCGTCTCCCGATTTATGGAGCACGATGTCTTTGTACTGTACCGCCAACAACACCACTCTTCACTGTAACGGAGCCTGTTCGCAAGTGAAATACGAATGTAATATACCGTGGACACAATCATGCAATGTATAGCTCGCGATTATGATTATGATGTTGGTTCATGTATGAGTAATGAACATTCAAAATCAAATAGTACTGTACTAGACACATTTTTAGGGTTCCGTAGCCAAATGGCAAAAAACGGAACCCTTACAGATTCGTCATGTCTGTCTGTCTGTCCGTCCGTATGTCACAGCCACTTTTTCCGAAACTATAAAAATTATGCTGTTAAAACTTGGGAAGTAGATGTATTTTCACACAAAAATAGAACAAAAAACTATTAATTTTGGGGGTTCCCCATACTTAGAACTGAAACTCCAAATTTTCTTTTTCATCAATCCCATACGTGTACTACGTTTCATCTATGGATAGGTCTTCAAAAATAATATTGAGGTTTCCAGTATAATTTTTTTCTAAACTGTAGTAAAGTAAATAGTTGGCGCGAGAGGCACTTTCCCTACGAAAATAAGAGAATGATAAAACTAAAAAAAATATATGATGTATATTACCATGTAAACGTCCACCGAAAATTGGTTTTAACGAAAAATAGTAAGTAGTTTTGTTTAATACGTCATAAATCGTAAACCGCAATTTACCTTTTATTCAATCAACTCATAAATATAAAAATAAAAAAAAACATCATTATGTTACTTGCTGCTACGGAACCCTTCATGGGCGAGTCCGACTTGCACTTGGACGGTTTTTCAATATATCTACTACAATTGGTAGGGCTCGAAGGTAATGGATATCATGTTATGGATGAAAGGTTATTGAAGATTGATATCAAGATGGATTGATGACATTACTTTTTCTTCATTTTATATGCACCCCTCTGGATGGTAAGAAGTTAGGGTGAAGTCCAGAAAATATGGGCCACCATTCCAAATGCTGTCAATCCCCCATATGGTGGGCCCTACCTTGGTGGCCTCGACGGATGCTTTTTCACGCCCCGCTTAAAGAACTCGGGTTTGTAATAAGAAGGAAACACGTGCGCGGGTAGAGCATTTTATTTCAGTTCATATTATTTTTTTGAAATAAAACTATTCTTAACGATTTCTATCGCGATTTATTTGGTGGTATAGTTTACACTGATCCAGACATTTCGGTGGCTTTTCAGCAACAACTAAAAAGAATAAACGACTCTAAAAGCTCATTCTGCATAAATAGTTACACCAACAATTTGACATAGCCTTCTTTTTTTATTTTTTACGTGTGGAAGCCCCCATGGGCTTCAACCCATCGGTGCCAACGATGGGATGGGCGTGTTGGAATCGGACCGATTAAAACCACACGGTGTCTCCCCGTGATCATGGCTGCTGAAAAGCAATTAAAACGTTGAAATCAGTGTTAATAATAAAATTAAAATAAATAAAAATAAATCGGGACACAATTCGTTAAAAATATATTTTTATACAACTTTCAAGCCCCTGCGTTCTGTTGAGGATATTCTCATAAAAGTCTTTTTCCTTCCGAGGTAGACAGTTTTTATACACTTGACTGATAAGAGTTACCTGTACTGACATCCTTGCATACAAGCCCGCGAGGCTGAACTATTTGAAGAACATTACAAATGAAATAGGTAGCATAGAGCAGCCTAATACAAGTAAATTGTCCATTAAACAATTTATGGTATCTACTTACACGACTTTCGCATCATGTTGAAAGGTGACCTTTCTTCTCTTACTATCTCCACAAACATCCGAAAGTGCTCGCTCTACTTGCAGCAACATTGGCAACATCGCAAACGATCGTTCAAGTAAAGCAGTTCTCATGTTCCGCGCCGAAAGCACTCGTGATCCAACTTAAATGTTGAAATAAACCAATAGGAAATCGAACCTGAATACGAGGATATTTATTGTATAATGCCGCTTGCAACGGAGAAAATTCAGCGCCAATAGAAATGTACTAAGCTTGTTTGCGAAGGTTTACAGTCTTTTGCTTTACTTCTTGTATAGTACAGGGGCTCGATTCAGTAAAATTACATTTTTAAACGTATGATTTCAAAACTAACGAACATTAAAGTGTTTCTAAAGATTTTTAGATCGGAAAAAGAGAACATCTAGGACGGGACTTGAACCAAGCATACAAAATGCTTAAAAATTTAATTGAATTAAAGTGTTTATTTAACTGACATTGCTATTTTTTATAATTCCATTTTATTGACTTGTATAATACAATATAATATATTTGTACATCACTCAATGTGGTAGGACGTAGAGTACATTATAACATAACGGTACATAGGTTAGTTACAGGTCTTATACCTGTAACTAACCTATGTTCCACAAGCAAATGATTATGATTAAGATTATCATTAAAATCTCAAAATCTTATTGAAAACGAAATCAACTATGACTGGTTCTAAATGTTTAATAACCTCACTAAAGTGAAGGTAGGTTTTGTTTTGACAGATCATAGTGAATACTAAAATGTCTTTTTACAGTTTTTCTTGCTAATCGAATCGAAATCACGCATTTGGAAAACGTTACTGAATCGGACCCCGGGTTAAGTTATGAGTTTTGTGATTCACGTTTGAGTTTACTCTCTAATGGCGGAATATGCGTGTTTCATTTGTTATTCGCCTTGTTCGGCTGCATACGACGAACTGTGGAGAGCTCATTCGTCGTTTCTTGTTTACTCATATGACAAATATTTGGACGAATAAAGCCTATCCGATATATTAATATTAATCGCTAAATTACAAGCCTATGGTATATGCGGATCTTTGCTGAGTTGGCTGGCATCGTACTTGTCTGACAGAGAATTTTTCGTGGTAGTTAATGGCTATCAATCTATTTTAAAACACATCACATCTGGGGTGCCCCAAGGGTCCCATTTGGGGCCAATTTTGTTTAATTTTTTCATTAACGACTTTCCTAATTGTTTTCAGTACTCCCAAGTTTATTTGTATGCTTTATAATTTTCAAACACTATCCGGTCTATTGATGACGCTAGACATCTTCAGACTGATCTAAATTGACTTGTCGAATGGTGTGAATGTAACAGAATGCTATTAAACACAGATAAATGTAAGCACATTAAATACACTAGAAAACATAAATCTTTTAGCTTCGATTACTACATAAAAACTACCAAAATCGATGAACTACACACCATTAGAGGGGTTAGAAGCTTTAGGACTACTTCTCGATAAGACTAGATGGTAAATATGACTTGTTCGCTATAGGACTAAATCTCGATATGACTACATCGTGCATGTACTAGATCTCATTTGGACTAAATAGCCATTGGCCCAGATAGCGTATAGACAATATTGTCGTTTGTTTTCAGAAGTACAATTATCACCAAAAAGACCTTGGAGTGATTTTCGACATAAAATTAACATTCACGCCGCATATTGACCACGTTATTAAAAAAGCTTCTAAGATGCTCGGCTACGTTTTAAGAACTTTCAAGAGCTTTCACAACAATTCAACCAAATTGTTACTGTACAACACTCTTATTAGGAGCATCCTGGAATACTGCAGTGTGGTTTGGCGGCCACACTATGCCACCCATTCATTAAAAGATTAAAACGTGTACAAAAGCGTTTTCTCAATCACCTTGCGTTTTCAAATGGCGTGGCGAAGAGAATCTGCTCCTACGATAACAGACTAAAACACTTCAATATCAAACCTCTTTCTAATAGGTTCAAATTCAACGATGCAGTGTTTGCTTCTAAAGTTCTCAATCACAAAATTTACTGCTCTCTACTACTAGACCTCTTCAAATTTCGCGTACCTTCGAGGATTCCACGCAAACCAATCACACCACTGTGTCCACCGTTGAGAAGAACTGTTCTTGGTGTTAACTCTCCTTATGCTAGGTTGTGCAGGGTGATAAATAGTTGCAGCCATCTTGTTGATATTCACTTCTACTCATATCGCTTGCAAAAGTCAGTTTACGGCTCCTTGCCAGAACTGGCCTAATTTATTTCTGATACCACTGAATATGTACAAAAAAGAATCCTGTCATAACTATTTTTGTTCTGAAAAGCTTTGGTACTGACTTTGCAATGTATGTAAGCTTCTCTTTCAATGTCACTTTTTTGCATGTTGTGTCTACCTTTAAGTAACTGTTACATTAGACTTGTTATCTATATTGTCATGTATAACGACCTTTCTTTAACGACAAAAAATTGCAAACAAACCCTCACTTCTTATCTCTTAAGTCTTGATTATAACTCTACTGAAAATGTATTAATTGTTCCGGCATAAGTTAGGTAGTATTCATCATCCTCATTTACTCATATACCTGCACACACATACACACACCCTTACACACCCTCTCACACACACACACCTACATATACACCCATACACTCACCCTCACACTCACTCACACACACACGACTTCACCCTTCACTCACTCTCTCACACATACACACACTATGCAAAAAATTTCTTATAGATCTATATACGTGCGCAGTTCTATTCTTTTGAATTGTCTCTTTACACAGAAGAATCTTTAATTTTGCGCTAAATTAAGTACGTATTCATTTATCTTGTAGGGGGCCTGGTAATCTGTGTGACAGGATTTCCTAGTGCAGATACCAGTCTCCCACAAAGGAGTAAAATTTTTATTTATGAGTCGTGTGGGGGCGAGTGCAGTGATATCCTTCTGTTTTCAAAGGGATATTGCTGTATTCTCTGCTACATGATTTATATTTGATGTGCTTAAAATGTATTTTGTGTACCTTTGTGGAAGAGAACAAATAAACTATATTATTATTATTATTATTATACTGGTGTGAATGTAAACAGTTGTTGGTGGACCTAAATAAATAAATAAAAACAAAAAATAAATCCGCTATAACAAATCCTACTTCCTACTTATATTATAAACGCGAAAGTTTGTGAGTATGGATGTATGAATGTTTGTTACTCTTTCGTGCAAAAACGGCTGAAAGGATCTGGCTGAAATTTGGTACAGGGATAGATTATAGTCTGGAATAACACATAGGCTTTTTATCCATGGAGTAGATTCCCATGGGAAGCGCGAACGGGAACAGAATTCCATGCGGGTGAAGCCGCGGGCATATGCTAGTAGTTCATAACGAAATGTAGTCCTAACATCTACACATACAAAGATACAGCTAGTACATTATACAAATAAATAAAATTGAAGTGTCTGTAATAATAAATTAACAGATAAAAAAAAAAAATATAATATTTTTAATTAAGTTTAAAAAAGAACCGCGGTAGCCTAGTGGTATGGGTAATGGACTGCTGAGACGAGGTCTCGGGTTCGATCCCAGGTTTTACCATGGCACACACCAATGACTTTTCGATGCTTTTCGAAATTATGTGTGTATTTATCGCAGGTTTATAAGTGCCCGGTTAATGGCAATAGGCTCGCCACCTATTACATTGGGACCTAAACATAAACTGGCGAAATGTGGGTGCTAGCACCTCTGCCTACCCCTTCGGGGATATAGGCGTGAGTTTATGTATTTATGTATGTATTAAAAAATGCTTAAAAGTGCATGTATGGATACATATATTGAAAAAGCAATTTTTAAAATTTGTTTGTCTATCTTTCTGTCTGTTAGAATAAGGTAATCTCCGGAATTGGCCGATTTTGACGGGACTTTCATTGGCAGATAATTAATATTATAAGGCGTACATAATATAGGCTACTTTTATTTTAGAAACAGAATTAGGGTCTCGCGCAAAAGAATTAAAACCTTAATAATTGAAATCCACGTGAACGAAGTCGTGGGCACAGCTAGTATATAATATATTAAAATTTTCCTGACAAATATACAAAAATGGTGAATAAAAACCCATATGACATGTTTACTGAATTAAGAAACATGGTCGCATTAAAGTTATAAATGTAATATAGAAATTTTTAAATTTACCTATTTGTTTTTCGGTAATATCAGGATAGCTGTCTAGAATTAGAATACTGCATAGAAAAACACAATATATTATCAACCAAGGATAGTAGAATGCAAAACGAAATGCACCTTAAAGTAATTTCTAAATGACGTGGCAAAAGTCGTATATACAAATAAATAAAATTGAAGTGTCTGTTTGTAATATTAAAAAAACAGATTTTAATGATTGCACAGGAATGTATATCGATACTTATAACAATAAATACAATTTAAAAAAAAATTGTATGTCTGTCTGTTTGAAGGAGGTAATCTCTGGAACGGCTGGGCCGATTTTGACGCGACTTTCACAGGCAGATAGGTAATGTTACAAGGCTTAACATAGACTACTTTAATAAAAAAAAAAAATAGGGATCCGCGCAAAGAAATTAAAACCCACAAAATTGTGGATAAGACGTGATGTACTCTGGAACGGCTGAGCCGATTTTGACTGGATTTTCACTAGCAGGTAATATTATAATACGTCACATAGGATGCTTTTATTTTGGAAAAAAAATAGGGTTCCGCGCAATAGAACTAAAACCCTAAATATCTAAATTCACGCCGACGAAGTCGCGGGCACAGCTAGTGTAGAAATATTTATCGAAGATAGATCACCACGAGTAAGCATTAACGGACGATGACTGGACGTATCTGAGATTTCAAGTGTCATATTACCTACGTTAATTTTATAGCCCATGACCGTCGATCTAGTCTTTAGATAGTCACGGTCACAGGAAAAGAAAAAGCGACCTATAGACATTATATAGCATCATTGCAAGAAATGGGACCCGTATAAACAACTTTCAAATAATAGATTACAGCCATTGGAGTTACAAAAGATAAGTTTTTGTACAATAGAATATTTTCACAACATTTTAAAGTGAAGTAAATTTTTAATCACTTTTTTATAAACTGAGATTTTCAAATTATCTTAATAGTGGCCAAATATAAGAAAAATAATCTGTAACTGTGAAATAGGGTGTAAAAAAAATCGAAGTGCTTTTCAGTTGTAACTGAAAGAACGCCAGACAGCAATTTTAAGCTTATACTCAGCCATGTTTACCATAATATAACTATCCATCAATACGAATTGTAACTGCTCTAGTAACAGTGTAGTTCAGAGTTAGTGTTGCAATCATAGATGTAGAAAAACTACGTATATAACTATGCTATGGCATATATAGCAGATATTTTTGTTTAAATGTAAGGAACCCAAATTATTTTTTGCAGTGCAGATACTCGTTTAAGAATCCTATTTTATAACGGGGCTTTAACGCGATAAATTCAGGATTGTTTACTCGTATTAAGTACACTTAAATAATCTATATTGGTATTCTTAATTAAGATGTGCTGATAACTGTGGGCTAAAGAAATAGTATTATTCTTGGTATCGTAATTAAATATAATAAGCGTTGAGAGCGTGAAGATCTGACTAAAAGATATCTCGAAAGCAATTTTAGTATTTTAGCTTAAGTTATGGAAGGAATCAGATAATTTCTCGGTTGCGTTTCCCGGCATGTCGATAGAGCTTGTGATATACTCCCCTCTTGCAGTTGCAAACGGAGCGTAATATTACAAACTATTTACGAAATAAGTGTGAAAACATTATACGCTAATATAAAGATATAAAGTTGGAAGAAATTGGTTATCTGTCTAACCTTAGCTAACCGGTACTTAGTTAGGTCAGAGAGGCCAGACAGTATTCGTTCCGTATAAATACAGGTAATCAGTCTCATCTGGTTTGGCTCCAACGTATTTATAAATGGTTAGCAATTTACACAGTTTTTTTTAAATTATTTTGACCTGCACCGATGCGACAGAAAAATAATCAAGTATGGAACCCGTTTTATACAAGTGTCAGTTACTTGTAATACATAGAATGATATTGAAATAGTTCTGTTTATAATTAAGGACAGTATGTCCAGCATTACTATTTTTCGCGAACGTCTAATCAGACTGATATTATAAACTTGAATACAGTCTACATACCTACTCTTTATTGAACAATGATTTTATTAGGTCTTTACATATGAAATTGCTGTTTTTCTTGGAGAAATTGGAGGAAACCCACTTTTCAGTACTAACATTTTTGCATTTTTTTTAGGAATGACAAATCCTTATTTTATGTTTTTTTTTGTGTATGAATGAGACAACATTAAGCTAACAAACAGTAACTTTTATTACATTTTTGTAAAGTGACAGCTGTTAAGTAATACGAAATTAATCATCAAAATGGATAGCATTTAGGAAGTACTGTTTTTGAAGATCGAATTAATTTATCAAGCGGCCAATAAAAACAAAATTTAATACAGAGTTGTAAAATCTTGAAATCAACTTTCAAACAAAATATAAATAATGGAAATAGCTATTAAATTACAGGAATAACGAACTCATGAATTTGTAAGAAAATTTCAGCAATTTCATAGGTAAAGACCCCTAAAGGGTGAAAATAAGAGATGAAGGGTAGGTAGTATTCGTTATTTTCAAAGTAAGAAACGCGGAATTTTATATGTTTACCTGCTTACGGTCAGAAATAAATGTTTGTGTATCTATATCGGTGGTTATCGAAACTTTTCCCCTATGAGAGTAAAGAAGGAGTTGTAAATTTATTTGGGGAGTTGAAAACTTTCGTAGGAAGCCTGAAATTCAATATTAAAGATGATGAAATTTCGTGTGTTTTAAATGGGTCCCTTAATAGTTTATATTCAAAATAGAACCCGCAAAGTGGCACTGCGATCGGTTTATAGGTTTCTTTTAAAGATTTTTTTTACAAACGCTTTTTGTACAGAATAAGATCTTCAATTGTCAATGTCAAATAAATTACTACCGTTAACCATTAAAACCTTTTTTATATATTTTATATTACTCGTGCAGTATTTTTTTTTTTCAATTAATTACACTAATGGCTCTTATCTGTCACATCGTTAATGCCTAGTAATTAGTTGTTTAGGCGATGACACGATAACTAGACAGGGACTGTTATGTTCTCTTCGGTTTAAAGAGCTATTTGTTAACCGTATTTATATTTAATTAACCTAGATGTAACTTGTTGGCTAGTGTTACCAGCCTTAAATACACGAATATTTCTAATAACGAATTTTTTATCCCAATCTAAGCAGGAGCGCTTGAAGATGAAGATATAGAATAAGACAGAGAACGTTTTAGTAAAGTAGTTTTCGTTTTATAATCTTGAAGACTACTGTTAAATATGAATATTTGATAGGTTTGGACACATGCGTGTTATTTTGGCAAACTGTCACCAACACCGTTTGATTAGGTTCCAATTATAAAAAAAAATAATTCCTTTATTTATGCCTTATAAGAGAAAAATCTTTAAATAATCCACATTACCTACACCATACTACTCTAATACTATATATTCCTACTACTAGGTCTGCAGTTTATTCTGCTGTTGCAAAAATAGTTCGATTTTCGTTTTTTTTTGTCTTGTGTATATTAATAAATTACTTAATTTAATACCAATCGCGTGAGCGAGGTATTTTAGTTCATTGAGAAATCAGATTTTGAAAATTTTGTTCGGTGATTATTCCTTCGTGGTACACATGAATTTTTAATTACATAGCCTATGTCCTTCCCATCAGTAACATCTTTGCTTGTGTGAAATTTCATTAGAATCGGTTCAGCCGTTTGGGAGGAGAAAATGGTCTAACGAAATACATGAGTCGTGTCGAGTCGTGTAGCTCTGACGAGCTTCGCTCAATAATACTATAATATATACTATAATATGTACTACATATATAATAATAATAACATACTTAGTTTTCATACTAGTAGTAATTATCTCAATCATTGTGATTTGATTTTACCTTACCTGTCCGACCTCGGGCCAAAACAATTACAAATTAAAATGTATAGTCAACGACAAAAGTGGATTAACAGTTAAATATTTACAAACATTTTTTACATTGGAATACATGGGCCTAAAACTATATATATATTATGTAGTTTTATAATCCCCAGAGGACAAAGATAGTGTAATTATTTCATGTTTTGATAATATTTTATGAAAAATTTAAGAGCTAAGGTGATTAATAAATTGGAATCTGTTAAGCCACTTTTGTCATTGACTGTACGTCTATTTTGGCACAAGCAGTTAGCCTAGTTGAGGGAATTAATGGGAATATTTTTGACAGGCCACCAGTGTTGATTTAGATAAAAAGTGATGGCTTAAAAAACAAACAAAAAGTGATACTAATTACCAACAACTACTGTTAGTTCATTAACAGTTTACTAAACGTCAATAACTATTTATTAATAAATTAAAGTCTGGCCATGTGTAACTGTACATGTCAACAAATGTGTACAAAAAAACAATAAGAACAAATTTTATGAAGCATCATGTACACGCTTCGCTGATTAATATTACTTGTAACACAAGAGGTATTTTAAAAGTTCAAGAGTAATCTACTTATTGTAGTAGGTACTATTGCCCGCGACGGCCACTGATGCAAATCACTTCATGAGTTCGTAATCTCACGGCGTAATCTTAGATGCTCTGCTATATTTATGCTCCAAGAACCTGATACAGTAAATAAATATAACTACCCTAAATCGAGTTGCGTTCTAATAAATGATCCTGCTGTTCCATGAGTTGAACATGAACATGAGTTACAGAGGCGTCAGCTACTAACGTGGAGCTATGTCTATCTATGTCTTTGTGTTCCACCTCGTGTACTCAGGTATTAAGTAACGAGAAATAATCGCATGACTAATTGTAATCGTACACAGTGATACGTCATGTTACCCTCGCTTGTTTTACGCACGCACACAGATTACGATTAAAAATATGGATTCGCTCCAACCGTTCAATATGCATCAGGGTCCTGCCAAACTGATCGGTTCATATTTGTCATGTTTATTTGATTTGCAACGCTGGAAGAATTGAGGAATATTTCTTATCCGTAAACAGATTATACCACGAACAGTTTTGATTTGTGTTTACTTTACACGAGGGTGATTCATTCAACTGTTTTTAATTAAATGGCTATCAATCTTTATTCTGAGAGTTCCAGCTGTATATCCTTCATATCTGGCAGTGATGTTGTCGTCTTTATGTTATTGAACTTTGACACGTCCGTTTTAATTCTCATTCCTTTGTCAATGAATATCTGACAATACGTCAGAATAGCAATCAGGCATCCGACTGACGCAGTTACCTATTGACTGTTAACTAACTACATAAATCAAGTTTATTTCTGTAGTCTTACAGAGCATGCTTGAAGCTTATATGGAAATGCTTTACTCATAAAGCTGATAAGGAAAGCAATTGAGTAAAAGATTGAGTTAGGAATTTTCTTAAGACATTACTTTCGTCCAGTACCTACGGTACATTGATAAAACCTTCCTTTAGTAATATTATTCCTATTTCCAAGGACAAGAAACATGTGATAAAATTAAATATAGTTTTCTGTACGAAATGTCTCTTAAAGTATTCCCATATGTAGTAACATCAGTACATAATATGATCATAATGATGTGGTGCTGCCAGCACTAGAGGGCATGTTTGATAGCGATGCATTGTGCCGGCACCGTCGTATTTATGATATCGCACAGTGCTCAGTGCTCATGCGCACCTTGTGTAGCTGATAAACGTTATCTCGGGAAGAAAGAGAAACAGGACCGTAAATTTTCAGAAAGTTTTTAATTCTTTTCAAAATGCCTTTCACTGGTACGGTAATAAGAAAGTTCCAAAGTTCTCATACATAGAAGCACTCTCCAATTTGAAGTAAGTATATGTATCTGTCATTTCAATAGATCGCACATAAAATAATCTTGTGAATCATTTAATTAATGCGTTTATTGTGGGATTAAAGAGACATACGGAGCGAATATTATATATTCGCTCCGTGTGTCGCCCCTGTGCTCAATATACAAAGAAGCAGTGACATCTCCCAAAAAACCTCCACTGCAACTAAAGTGGAAGTTTTTTGTGACTATTTGGTAACTACTCTCTATAATATATCGGATAATTTCGAATATCTGGGACGTGTCTAGATAGCTCAGCTGGTCAGAGCATTCGCCCTGTAAGGGACTGGCCGCGGGTTCAAATCCCGTTCTAGATGTTCTCTTTTTCCGATCTAAATCTTTAGGAAAAAGTAAGCATACAAAATGCTTAAAAAATTAATTCAACTACTCTCTATGTATGTATCTGGACTTCGATTTTTAACCAAGCGCCTCAGCTGTCCATAATATTAAGGGAACGTGAATATTTAGTTTTAAAAAATATTGTGAGTTCGTGACGGTAAAATATTTTAAACTGCAATACTCTTCTACTTCGCCTGTAGAGGTTACAAATGCACGATTATGTAAGATGCCATGAAGTTTTATAGTTTTTAAATTATACAGTTCTTTTATCATGCAACAGATATTATTTTATAACGTAGAGCATTTCGAAGATGACATGCTTGTAGCTTTGCCCGATAAGAAATGGTCATTATTAATGACATAAATTTTATGTGTCGGTATCTAGGGTTAAAGGTAAAAGAGAAATCCACTTTCGCCGGCTCAAGCTAAAAGCAAGAGTTATTTGCGAATCTGAAATGTTGACAATAAAAGATTATTGACCTTTTGCAAGATATAAGCTTATTCTTAAAACAATGCGTAATCGATACAGACTTCACCATTTACAAGTGATAAAAATACCGGCCAAGTGCGAGTCGGACTCGCCCATAAAGAAGAAGTTAAAGAAGTTAAAATATGTCGGCCCCCCCTCGGGGCCGACACATTTTACCACTTTGGAAGTGTCTCTCGCGAAAACTATTCAGTTTAGCAAAAACTGATATTAGAAACCTCAATATCATTTTTGAAGACCTATCCGTATGGGTTTGATGAAAAAAACATTTTCAGTTTCAGTTCTAAGTGTGGAGAACCCCCAATTTTTTTTAAATCTATTTTTGTGTGAAAATCATGCGGTTGACAGAATACATCTACTTACCAAGTTCAACAGCATAGTTCTTATAGTTTCGAAAAAAGTGGCTGTGACATACGGACGGACAGACAGACAGACATGACGAATCTATAAGGGGAACAAATTCTTTTTTGTTCAAAGGCATATTGTAAATATACATTTGAACCCCCATGGGATTAAATCCTAAGGGTACTTAGCCCGGACGTTTGATACGATCACAATTACATTAATTGATGAAAATCTACCCTCAATCACCCTCTTCGTAACGATAGGCTTATACAGCCCATGAGTTACAGTAGTCCCAATAGGTGAACTCTTAACTATTAATAAGTATTGTTAAGAGTTCTATGGTTTAAGGGCACAACTCAGTTCCTATTGAAGAAGGAAGATTCAGAGTGCAGATGTTACTTACTCAGTTGAGAATTTACAAATGTGAAAGCTAGACTGTAATGATATGCAAGATAGGTTCCCTGGGGTTATCCTTTCGAGGGCATACCCGGGGTGCCCGGCAATAGACACTTGGTGAGGACACCGTGTTTTTTTAGTCGGGCCGATTCCGACACGCCCACCCCATAGTCGGCACCGATTGGGTGAACCCCGTGGGGGTTTCCACACGTTGAAAAAAGACAGGTCATGTTTCATTATAATTTTCGACCAGATAATCTATTCTGTAAGAAAGTTTATATATCTCGATAGCTGAATCTGCGGTGATCATTTCTTATGGCTTTTAAACACTCTTACAGAATAACATCACAGATTTCTAATGTTTAAATTGAATGATTCATTATCATCATCATCATCATCTTAGCATTGGTCGTGGTTACATCCGAGGCCTTCACCTCGGAACCCGGGGATCGCTCCCTTCTTCTCCTTTTCGTTTGGCTTATCCGTTTTTTATAAAAACGACTGCCTTCTGACCCCTCATCCATCAATCAGCAGGTGTAGCGTACCGGCTTGCAGGTGAGGTGGACTTGCAAGTCCCAAAAACACCCAATTACAAAAAAGTATCTCAAAATATATTGGCAAGTAGAAAATCTTTGCACTGGCAAAATAAATTTAGTGAGTACATAAATCCCCTACCACGTGCTGAGACGTTATCAGGTAATGTATCGTCTGTTAACGTATAAGGCGTTTGGACGTCGTGTATCTTAGTTGGAGACATCCGGCAGTTTGCGTGATATCTTCGCATTACTTCGCTCATCTCATAAGAATTTTTCTTAGTTTTATAATGAAGTATATAGTAATGAAATGTGTGTGAAGATTTAAAATTGAACGAAAACATGCAATATTATAAGCTAATAAGCAAGTAAGTAATAGTAAGTTAATAAGTGCAATGTTATGGTATAAAATGTATCGATTGTCGTTTAGGAATTATATTCGTGTGTTGCTCGAGAATTCAGTATTTTATGTTGTGTCAAGATGTTTAGTTCTGAGGAGGGCTCCACTTGATGGGAAGCGATTACCGTGGCCCATGGACGTCACACTCGCGTTGCCGACCCTGTAAAAACCTTCTAATGCCCTTCTTAAATAACCCCAAATTGTAGATTATTTCACAGAAAAGTTGGGAGATTATTTCAAAGACTGAGGGTGCACAGAAAGAAGTGCCTTTCATACCTCACTACGCAACGTGTGGCATTTTGGTGAAATAAGTGTAATGTATGAGCAAAGAAATGGTATGAGAATGTAAAACAAAACAACATTGCCAATAACACATGATACTGACCATAATTATAAACTCTATGGAGAGAAAGATAATATTAATGACCGTTACTTCATACTGCGGAATCAGTTAAATTATTTACTTTTAAGAAGTCCCTAATTAAATTTTTAATTTATTCAACACAATTTATTGGGGGCGCGTGTTCGATTCCCGCTCAGTGCAAATATGTGTATGCATGAATATGTCTATTTGCATTGGTCTGGGTGTTTCTATGTATAATATGTATGTATTTACAAAAAAAAGTATATAAGTATGTTTATTCTGGAACCCATAACACAAGCTAGTTAAACTATGCTTACTTTGGGTATAGAAAGCGCTGTGTAGAATGTTGTAGAATATTTATTTATTTATTATTATTCACACCTGTTAAACATGTTCAAACAATTTATTTTCAAAATACACCAAGAAAGTTGTAAGAATGTGATAGTGGAAATGGTAATGCGATTCGAATAAGTTGAAGGCAAAAATCAACAGAACCATTAATTATACTGACTGTTTGTTCTTAACGAGTAATTTGCATAATTCAGTTCACGTATCAGATGTTTGATGGAGATAAATGTATGTGCGATGACCCGTCCACGGGGAAAAAAGCCAAAGGAAAAAATTAGGCCATGTCTGTCAAAAAAACTACTTGCACTTTTTGTTAAGAAAGCTGTAACTTTAAAATGTGGGCATGTTTGTATGTTTGTAATTTTTTTTAATATATTTATTACTAAATATTTAATATTTAAAAAAAAATCGCGTGAACGACGATATCATAAGTTATATATTTCATCAATGCCAAGCTAGTACCAAAAGTGAAATATTTTTCTCCAAAAATTGTACAATCCTAAAACACAAAAGTAATCTTTACTTTTGATGAAAACTTTCCTTACGATTATTTTTTGAATCATTGCTCATTATTGCCATAAAAATCATAAGTTGTAAACAAATCATTCTTCATATAGTTAATAATTAACATTAATTGAAAAAATGGTTCATTAACATAAACAATATCAATGTAACTACTAACACTCCTAATATATTTTTTCAAATACCTATAAATACTAAAAAGTATAATTTTTGGCTTATCTAACTGTACTATAGAATCGCAATTTATGAAACTTTATAAGATATTGAGCATTTCTACAAAATGATTCACAAAGAAGTTTAAAATTAAAAGGTAAGAAATATTTTTATCTTTCAATTTTATAATTTTGTTCTGAAATTATTATTTGATTTACAGTTTCAAATGGGTATTCGGCTCCAAAACGACTATAAACTCAAGGTGTATAAACAGCAGACATAGCCGCGGTTAACAGCTAGTTGTTGTTGAAAATGAAGGAGCACACAGCTTAAACGGTCATTTGATTTTTAAATCAAGAACCTGTTCTTAATTTACTCTACATTGTATTCAGGGTGCGCAGATACTGTGGCAATTTAATTTTTTCCACTGAGTATTTTTTTTTGTGATTGGTCTGTCAATTTATCTGCACCACGCCTGATGGTAAGCTGATGTGAAGTCCAAAAAGTAGAGGCTACCATTCCAAATGCTGTCCTAGAATGGTGGTCCCCACCTTGACGGCCTCGACAGTGATTTATTCACGCCCCGCTTGAAGAACCCGGGATTGTAGACGGAAAATTGCATAGCATATAGTGAATCTGATGAAATAAAATAAATTATTTGCGAAACCTAGTTCGAGAAATTTAACCAGCCTATTAAAAAATTATTAATAATAGGCTGGTTAAATTTCTCGAACAAAACAGACTGTTCTCAAACAATCAATTCGGTTTTCGTTGTGGGAAGTCCACGGATGAGGCAGTTAACAAATTAACCAATGTTATTGGACATAGTTTGGATGGTGGAAAGAAATGCCTTTCAATCTTTCTAGACCTCGCAAAGGCGTTTGATACCATCTCCACTCATAATCTTCTAACGAAACTGGAGAGACTTGGAATTAGGGGTAAACAGCTGGACCTGTTTGAGAGTTATCTTTTCGGTCGTTTCCAGAGTGTGCGAGTGGGAAACTATATCAGTGCTGACCTCCCAGTGGCCCATGGCGTTCCTCAGGGTAGCATCTTAGGACCTACCTTGTTTCTCGTCTATATCAACGATCTCACTTGTCTCCAGCTACCTAAAGGCGAAATTATCTCTTACGCAGATGACACTGCTCTCCTTTTCACTGCCGATACCTGGGAGGAGACATTTAGTAGAGCCCAAAAAGGGCTTGACCAAGTGAAAGTATGGCTTCGCGATAATTATCTTACGCTCAACGTCGATAAAACCAAATACATCACTTTCAGCTTACGTCAACCCCAGAGACATATTGATACTTATAATCTGATTCCGCATGATTGTATCGCGAGAGGAAGCTGCACGTGCGAGGCACTCCAACGGGTAAACCAAATCAAATATTTGGGTGTCACTATTGACAACACCCTTAATTTTAAGGAGCATATAAAAAATACATGTGCCCGGGTTCGTAAACTCATATTTATATTTAAAAATCTTAGACATGTTGCAGATGCCACTCTGTTAAGGGGCGTATATCTATCCATATGCCAATGCATAATCACATATTGTATATCGTCTTGGGGAGGTGCTTCTAGGGGTACGTTGAAGGGCCTTGAGGTGGCCCAACGAGCAATTCTAAAAGTCTACAGCTTTAAACCTTTCCTTTTCCCCACTTCAACTCTTTATCAGTCATGTCAGGTGCTAACGGTCCGTCAGCTTTTTCTTCGTAGCATAATCATGAAACAACATGTTGAACTGATATACGATCCAAGTTTACTTAAAAATCGTAGGAAACATGCAGTCTGTCCCATCTATAGACCAAAGACCTCATTCATCAGGCGATTTTTTATATTCATTGGTCCCCATATTTACAACAAAACTAATAAAGTCTTAAATCTTTATCCATTAAATTCCACACAGTGCAAAAAACAGGTGAATACATACCTCCAAAGCTTAACATACGAACAGACTGAAGACCTCTTAACAATACCGCGTTGACACACCATCTCAAGCACACACCCTCACTCACGCACACACACCCTCATTCACGCACACCCATCCTCACTCACGCACACATACCGTCCATCAACCTCACACTCACCCATGCAACTACACATTTAGATTAAGTTAAATTATAATTAATTATTTGCTGTGTAAATTCTTTTAAATTATTATGCCACTTACAAGTACATAGTTGCATTTCAATATTGTTGTGTAAATTTAAATTTGCTCATGTAATAAATACCTAAATATAATATTATTGCAAACCCTATTTGTGGGGATTGGCGCTGCATGCCGAGATACAGGTTCCCACCTAGTTCGGTTGCAGTTGCTCCCAATTATTAACATGTACCAAACATTATAAGTTGTGTCAAATACTTCCGAGTTATACTATTGTATTTATAATGTAATGGCCTTGTGTGTTATAAATAAAAATAAATTGGCAGGGCTGCAATAATGACCATAGAGCTGAAAATTGTGGAGGACTATTTTTTTAACGTGTTGGAACCCCCACGGGCTTCACCCCACCGGTGCCAACGATGGGGTGGGCGTTTCGGAATCGGACCGACTAAAACCACAAGGGGTCCTCCCCAAGTGTCCATTGCCGGACACCCCGGGTAAGCCCTCGAAAGGATAACCCCAGGGTTACCGGCGTACTTTTGCCGCCACTGCGGCCTCGCCTGGTTGGGTCGGGTTTTGTCCCGCGTCGGTGAGTAGGTCTAGAGTTAACTATTTTTCAATAAAGGACAAAGCCCATGTCAGTATGGAAATCGGTTGCACACTTTTTTTTGCTATGTCACATAAGTATAAACTGCATTAAATAGCCTGCATTAAGTATTATCTGAAATATAAACGCATATTGTAACAGAACTTGGGGTTATTGAGAAATTAAATTATTATAACGAGAAAAACAACAAACAAGAAAATATTGTGACACAGACTGTTGAACTGACGTTTTAGTAAGACAGGGATACCATGTATAAATTAAGAGAAAACTACCACTGAAGCACACAATAGTTTACAACTTTAACTGATTATCACTAATAATTTACGAATACATACACGAAATATTAAGATTTCATAACTGCAATATATTTGAATGTCACATTGCGAATTATTATCACGTATTATTATTTAACCATTTTATTTTAAAAAGATTGGTATATTTGCATTCTACCGCCAATGGCTTATTTTATATAATGGTAACAATTAAATTAAAATGGAAACGATTATTCATTCAATTTTCATATCTTAATAAGTTAAATTCAAACCCCAAGTTCTTTAGAAGCGATTTAGTGTTGAAAAGTCATACTATAATCAATATTATTTTTTAACATTTGAAATATTGACGCGTACGTCTAAAAGCGCAACCAAGAATGGACATTCTCCTTTCATATGAGTCCGTACAAAATTCTAGAACACTGAGTTAGCAAATCATTATAAACAAAATGTCGATTCAAGTTTTATCACATTATATTCTCTCTCTTTCCTTCCTTCCTTCTACTCCGCTTCGCTCTATTCTCGACATCATATATTTTTTTATACCACTAAGGTGGCAGACAAGCACACGGTTCACCTGATGGGAAGCGGTTACCGCGGCCTATGCACGTGTGCAACACCAGTGGCGTCACACTCGCGCTGCCGACCCTGTAAAGGAAAGGGGATGGGAAAGGAGTTTGGGAGGGGATGGGAAAGGAGTTTGGGCTCCGGCACTCTCACTCACCAAACGGAACGCAACAGTTCAAACACTGTTACTTGGCGTCGATATTCTGTGAGAGGGTGGTGCTTCCCCGGTCGAGTCGGCCCATTCATGCAACGGCCAAAATGACTGTTGCTTGACTCTACCACTACCAATAACACTTGTCAGTTCCACGTGTCGTTTTGTCATCTTTGTCACCTTGAATCGTTTTACAAATATTAAGGGTGCACATCTACTGGTCTGACACCTTATACGGACCACTGCCTTTGGCCTGCCATGTTGAAAAAAGAGCCAGAGAAATAAAACAAGAAGATATTTATTTTATTATATAAATGCTTCCAACCTAGTACTATTTACAACATCCCTTCGCCAACAGCTTTTACATAACGTAATTAGCGTACGAAGGCACTAATCTGTATGTACCTTTAATTATACCGCCTATAATGCCTCGTCTTACCAACGACGATCATCTCGGCGTATAAACTAATACTAATTGACGATGTGAAAATAATCGATTTAATTTTTGATTATTAAAGTGCTTCTCGGACTTGTGCCTTTGCAATATTAATCCGCGCTTTACGGACAACATGTACAGTCGCCGTAGGTATTAGCTTAATATATTTCAAATAAAACTAAAACATTGTTAACATGGTACGTGTATATAATGGTGACCCAGGCGAGGTGAAGTCAAATTGACGTGTCCTATATATAAAAAAAAAACTTTACATAAACATTAATTTGTTAATGTTCAGCAACTGCTGAGGGCGACTGTACCATAAAACGCGACTTTAACCTTATTATGAGTACGAGTTTACCCTAATTATGAGTTTGAGCGCATGGTACATTACAATTTACCAAGTGTAGTTTCCGTGCTTTTCGTGAATTTATTGTTAGGTATTCTGCTTTTATGTAGTTCCTAGGATTCCACATTACTTTAGGCTATCTACACACCAAAGCCCGGTCTGGTGACATAACCTGCTGACTTGTGCAGGGGCTTGTTTTGCGTGTCGCCAAGCTTGTTTAATACAAGCCCAGTGGAACAATCTGACGGGTTATGCCGCCGGCCCGGCGGCTTTGGTGTGTGGATAGCCTTAGAAAGTACGAAGTATTAAATACTACTACTATGTATATATAATTGATAATATTAATAGTTCCTTTTAAAATTATGATGTATTAGTAAATGCATAAGGTATTGAATTCTACGATTAAGTCTTCCTATATCATGTATTCTCGTACCCATATACGGTATGTCCTTGTTATGGCATGTATGTTATGAAAACATCATAACATTCATATAAAAAGTAATATTGGGTATTGGCCCTAGCTACTAAATTATGGTCAGGTCAATTAACTTTATTATTCCCCAACAGCAATCCAATCAAACTGCAATAAAACACGTAACTAATTAGAATTGGGACTTAAATTATTCATAAGCTGAGCGTTGATACTTTAGAGTCATAGATGCGTTGCTTGGTAATATAAAATTTCTTTTTCGTGGCTTTACATAATCATTTTATCAAGAGCCAATTATGATTAATGACGTTATAGCGGTATAATAAAAAATATGATTCCATTTTTACAGACCTCTCTTTAAAGAATCTTGGAGAATCTGCCAACCGCGGGCATATGGAACAAAGTCACATATTTAGGTATAGTTCAGTATGCCTACCATGAAACGCACTTAGCCCGAAGACCACACGACAGTTCATTCGGCCAAAACCCTACCATGAGACGACCTCATACAGCAAAATTCGGAATTTTGAAAACCCGCCAAAAAAATAAATTTAAATTAAAACACGATACTATATGACTTATTTTAAAAGGTCGAATGGTTATCATAATTCAAAACAAAGGAATGTATTTTTTAACATGTTGGTTTATAATAGTTCATTTTTAATATAAATATTATTGTAAACGAAAACCTCCTTGATCATTCAAAATGATAGAGGAGATGATGAGATGAAGACAAATCCCGAACATACTTTATGGGCCCGACCGAAATAACGAAATCCCAAGTAACTTTATTGTATTTTAATTATAATAGGCCTACTTATACTTATAAGGCCCTTTTATTACGTTTAGAACGATTTTACTCATTCTCATTCCGCCAACGTATTTTTCAGAAGACTTTCCCCGTTAACATGACCTAATTATACTGCGATGATACTTTTATGTACTACAAGTTTATTTTACAAGGAAAAAAATAATGAAGTGAAGACACGGTCTCGATAAAAACTCGTTCGTGTACAGCGGAAATTAGTTTCGAACTCCTTTGCTTCTTTTTTACTTTACGCTGCGATTAAGATCGGGTGGCTACCGAATAAAGTCCCTGTTGAGCGGGTAACAGGATCTATACAGGGCCCTCACTTCGTAGCTGTGGATAATTCCAATCACTTGTTAATAATATAGTGAGTTAGTAGTGTATTGTTTGAAATAAAATAATTGAACATGAGTTATTTGCCTTCTTCCCGGGCTCCGAGATGTAGGCCTTGGGTGCAATCGGGACACAACGCTGAGAATATGATGATGATGATGACAAAATATTCTTTTTTAGTGTTAAAATTTTGCTTTGAATGTCATTTTGCTGAAACTAACTCATACGTTGCATTTTTCCCTTTTTACCTTTAAGCTTCAGGCGCCTTATTTCTTAAAATTGGACGTTCGAAATTCGAAACTTATCGGGTTTTTCCGAAGTAGGCGTACGAAGAAATTAGAATTGATGAAAATAGAAGCAAATTAGGTAACGAGGGCAAATATGATCTCAAATCAAAAACATCTCAAATACGTAAGTTTCTGTGTAAATTTTCAATCGATTTGCTGATACGCAATTATTATTTCTAGGGTAAATTTTACACTAAATTGGCAACATTTCAATACCTGACACTAAAGACACGACTCTGTGCCACTTTTCACACGCATTTTTGTACGCTTGAATCTGCGTTTAGTAATTAATGGTCATTATATTTATGAATTAATGTTAACAACAGATCTACATAATGTGTATTTAAGCTTGAAGACTACCTTTGCTTTAATTAAAAGTCAATCAATACGTATTATTATCAATATGAATCAGTATGTAACGTTCAAAAAATATTTTTAATTTTATATTTAAATTTTGGTGTTCAGGTGATATTCAAGTTTATGAATGTGTCAAATAAAAAAAAAATTAAATACTATAAGATCTAAAATCCAGGAAAAGAAGTTATAAAAAGATTACGTATACTTTCTGAAAATCAATAGTTATGCGACTTATAATAAATAAAAGTCAATACAAGACTTACGTCCTTCTATTGTAGTATTGTTTGTCCTCAGCGTTACCCGGGTGCCGTAGACTTTCTAAAAGTTTCCTTTTTATAAACATAATTTTGACAATTACGAACACAGCAAAAATTTAATCAAATTCAAATCGGTCAAGCCGTTCTCAAGTTTCGCGCTGTGCCTCGCTGCCGTTCTGTCGGGGAAGGTCTAGACGCGCCTTCGAAGAATAGAAGAAACACCCGTGTCTGTACATTATAAATAATTAGCAACCCGCCCCTGCTTCGCTTCGGTTTATATGAGTTTGTTTTTACTTCAAGCCATCGTAATTTACACATAATTATACCCTATATCCATCGGGGGCAATGCCGTTTTCAAATGATGAAAGAAATTTACCAATAAGTGCAGAGGTTCTTACCACAAACATAAACAAACTCGGCCTCTCTCTTTACAATATTAATATAGATATACCGCCAGGTGCCCGCTAAAAGGCAGGTGAAGCAGAATTCTTTCAGGCGGCAGTTTAACCTAAACATGCATAGAGAAAGTAAAGGGTAAAGTGGCGTGAATATATAAAAAAACATATGTCACAAGCAGATGTGTTGTGATGGTCATAGAGGCTTTTTTATTTTATAATTGAAAGACATTTCACTATCCCACCATCGCACCTGCTGGTAAGTTATGACGAAGTCATTGGTGTAAAAAAAATGGAACTGATTTTTTCAATAGTTGAAAAGGCAGATAAACCCCAAGAAAATTACAATCCCACACTTTTTACCTGCCCGCCACGGAAGGATTATGGTTTTCGCGCGTATCTTGTATGCATACAATATTCTTTATTAGATATGCGAGGTAGATATAGATAATTTCGGTTACTGATAGTCTTTAAAGGTTGAATTCTAATAAGAATAAGAACCTCATACAACCTCATAAATTCATCTACGTGTGTGTAACCTTAGAATATAATATGGATACATCAAGACCACCAAAACCGTCGGGGCTCAAGTCAATCTCACCTGCAAGCTGGTACACTTGCTGATTGACTGATGACAATCTGGTGCAGGCTTTCCCATCGGGGTGGGGGGTCCGAAGGGACTACAAACTTTGATTGTAAACGCGATTCGCGTTGGGAAGAAGAGAGAACTACAAAATAAAATAAAATGACCGAACATTTTAATGACATTAAATCTGTAGGCGGGGAATTTAACCTGTTATCTAATATAGTTAAGGTTGGATTTATTAGCGTTTATGGGTCAAGCTGATAAAATCATATTTTGCATGGAAAAAACACAACAACGTAACACTTTCGTCATGCTGTTATCGATATTTATCTATTATATAGATACGATTTTCAGACCTAAATATGTGAAAGTACTAGTGTCTGCTTCGGATTCACTCACTGCCACAAGCTTTTAATCAAATTCTTCTCACCGTCTGAGAGCTGTCTAAGGCATGAATTATACAGAAACGGCATAAAGCGTAAGAGAATCAAAGACATTAATTTAGGCCAGTCTCTGTAATACATACCAAATGGCTTCAAGATATTGCCCATCAGTTTGTGAGGGTCTTACCGCAGAGAAGTCTTACAATCTCCGTAAGAATCGTCTGCTTTGCGTCTCCGCTTACATTTGTATTTTGACGCTTTATTTGTACTTTGACGCTTTTGACTTACGGCCAGCTGCACAACAACATTCTATGTGTAAAAGTTTCGAATTTTGAATTATTTAACCCTGTTCTATTGTACTAGTTGGCGGTTGAGAAGAAGAAATGACTTATGTCAGACAAAGTGTTTCATTTGTGTAAGGTTTGTATCATATTAGGTATATTTTCGGGTTATTCCAGTTGGTCAGATTGATGGTTAGACCAACGAAATAATTACTCCCGTTGGTCATAGTTTTTTTTCGCAATATGTTTAAGCAGATTTTATCTTGCACTTAAGATAAATAAAAAAATTCTGCAACAAAAAAATCACCTTCACAATTACTTACTACAACTTACCTACATCAATATTTATTTCAGTTTAGTCAATACAAAATACTCTCTAATCTGTTCGCATATAAGATTGTTAGCTTATTAAGTATACTAGACAATCATCATTCTTCACTGGCTATCAATTTATGTTTTATAATGTAGGCATGTGCATCATAGCAGGGTCTGCCGACAGCGCCTACAGATTTATTTCACTAAATAAGAACACGCGACATGATATGCGCGCCAGCTAACAAAGAGCTTGTTAAAATTCTATGCGACCCGTTAGAGCGTCTAATTTAAATGACACAAAACTCTAGAATATACAAATGTATAGGAAGCAAAAAGTTCACATAATAACCGCATTAAAAATTAATTTGAAGATATAAAGAATTTGATTAGAGTAAAAACAAAATTATTGTTATACAATGTAAAGTATGAAGGAAAATAGACCGATCAAGTACATATGAGTCGAACTCGTGTGCCGAGGGTTTCGTACCTTTCCAATGTACCGCCATAATTAAATTGGTACCTTTTTTTTTTTTTTTTTTTTTCGTTCGGAAATCCCTTCGGATACCGCCCCCGCTGGAGAGCGGGGGGTCTCCAGCGGGGCGGTTATGTCGGGCTTGAACCGACTAAAACCGCACGCCGTCTCGGGTCTTAAGACGCCGGGGTGTAAGGTTACCCATAGAGCATATCCCTCGCACCCCGACTGACCCTGGGCCATCTCCGGTTTCGAGATGGCCCCCTTACTTGCTCTCCACTGTGCCATCTGCTAATCAGAGGGACACGTGGAAAGCTTCCGAACAGCCCTCAACAGGGCCGTCCTCGCCTCGGTCGGAGTTGGCCGTAGGCGGCAGCGTCTCTCCCGCCCTAGGAGAGAGGCGCTGCTGTCTCCGTTGCCCAGTGTGCACCGCGTGGAGGTCCCCAACCAAGCACCCCAATTAAATTGGTACCTTTTTTTTTTTTTTTTTTTTTATCGTGCGGAAATCCCTTCGGATACCCCCCCGCCGGCCAGCGGGGGCGGTTATGTCGGGCTTGCACCGACTAAAACCGCACGCCGTCTCGGGTCTTCAGACGCCGGGTTGTAAGGTTACCCATAGAGCATATCCCTCGCACCCCGGCTGACCCTGGGCCATCTCACCACTAACAGCATCGCTCATCCTGTCTCCTCTGAAAGCAGAGGAGTACGGAGAGCGATGTGTTCCCGCCACGTTGGGTATTGGCCGACGATCAATGCCAACCCTATGAAGGGGTGAAGGGGAAGCCATTGACCGCCGCCCAGGGTGTACCGGCCGCTCCGATTCCGTTCCCCCCGGACTGCAGCGGGATCGGAATCGGAGCGACACTCGAGGTGGTTACCCAACACACACCCCAATTAAATTGGTACCTATCGCAATAAAAAATGTCATTTGTTTTCTTTCACACAATATCGCAATTTTATTTATTTACCTTAATTGAGGTAGGTGCCAATTAGCTAGACCTCTAAATTGTTTGAGCGCCCATACAACTCAAAGGCTTTTTTTTTTGTACTTGCGGAAATCCCTTCGGATACCCCCCCGCCAGCCATGAGCCGAATAAAACCGCACGGTATCCTGCCTAAGTGTCCATTGCCCCCGAGGTGCTTTCGAGGGCTTACCCGGGACACCCCGGGTAAGCCCTCGAAAGGATAACCCCAGGGCTACCGGCGGACCTTGACCGCCAGCGCGGCCTCGCCTGGTGGAGACGGGTTTACCCGGATCATGGAGGTCGATAGTCCCGGGCGTAGACTAGTCTGCGGCGTCCTCGCCGCAGACTGCGGAACTCGGGGGGCAGGGTTCTCTCCCGCTCCCTCTCCCCCGTCTCTTTCGCGCGCATTGCCTGCTCACAGAAAGAGGCGGCGGTGTGCCACTTGCTCCCGTCGGAGAACACGGCCCTCACCATGGTCTCCAACGAGAGAACGTCCACGCCCAGGAACGCAAAAGAGATCACGGCATTGAGTCGCCCACGCAGGGCACTCCAGCAACGTGTGGAGCGCCGTGTCTTCGCCAGGATCCTCGCAGTGCTGGCACTGCGGCGTTGTCTCCCGGTGGATGCGCCACAGATACTTACCGAAACACCCGTGTCCCCCATCCCCATCCCCATGGTCCCTCTCCAACCACTCCTTCATAATCGGTCTCACCGCCGCAATGGTGGATTCCCCCCACCTTGGATGCTCAAGTCGCACCCTCCATGTCTCCATGAGTTCCCGGCGGAGCTGGGACCGCTGAGCCCTGATTTCTCGGGGCTCCGGCCTATGGCCCCGCTCCAGCGCCTCCTTGTGCCACTGGTACAGCAACGCAAGGGCTCTCGCTTCCAAGTCCCATGGAGGGGTCCCGGCTAGGAGACATGCCACCTCAATGGATATCGTGCGATACCCCCTGATGACTCTGACGGCCATCGCTTTTAACGGGCTGTTTAGAACAGCCACGTTGCGGGCGGCCAGAGTCTCCGCCCATACGGGGGCCCCGTACAGGGCCATGCTTCGCACGATCCCCAGGTACAGTCTCCTAGTGGGGGCGTTGGGTAACTCAGAGGCCTATCTTTAATTTCCAACTCTTTCATTGTTTGGAATTATTCCTTTGTGCTGTAAGACCTTGTTTTTTTTTGCCCAATTTCGTGATTCTAGAGCTCAACGGGAACTGCCATATAGGTTTTAGACCCAATCACTTTAGGGTATTTCCAGTTGAGCTAGAATTGACAATTTTGGTTAAAAACAAGCAAAGGGAAAATTCAATAAATAAAAAAAAAAGTTAAAAATTAAGGTAAATTTTGGTACTTACAAGTTTTCGCACAAATCTAAAATTGCCCATATCTTTTTATTTTGTTGCGTCAGGCCTTTGATTGATTTTTATACACCTAATAGACAGTATAGACTTTAGTATCTGGTATAAATTTCAACTTGCTAAGTCCACCCATTCCTGAGAAAATCGGCGGTGACATACGGACAGACGGACAAGAGAGTGATTTTATAAGGGTTCCTTTTTTACCTTTTGAGGTACGGAACCCTAAAAAGAACTAAAATTAACAAATGTAGGTTGTTACCTACATTACTTACGAATATTGAGTAACTATGTTTAGTTACTCAATATTCGCGATCAATCCTCTGGGCAATGTGCATTAAAATATTTGTGTCATTAAGTACAATTAGCGTTAATAGTGCTACAAATGCGGCAATGCCTAAAAACAAAGGTGTTCGACCAGTGCGTCCTACCTGTCATGACTTACGGTGCCGAAACGTGGACACTGACAGTGAGGCTAGTCCATGACTTGAAAGTCGCGCAGCGGGCTATGGAGCGAGCTATGCTTGGGATTTCTTTGAAGGATAAAATTCGAAATGAGGCCATCCGACAAAGAACTAAAGTCACCGACATAGCTCGCAGAATAAGCAATCTAAAGTGGCAATGGGCTGGCCATATCTGCCGAAGGACCGATGGCCGATGGAGCAAACGAGTCCTAGAGTGGAGACCACAAATCGGTGAACGGAAGGTAGGACGTCCCCCAGCAAGATGGATGGACGACCTGAAAAAGGTAGCTGGGATAGACTGGATGCGCAAAGCGGAGGATCGGGTGCTATGGCGTAAAATGGGAGAGGCCTATGTCCAGCAGTGGACTGCAATAGGCTAATTGATTGATTGAGTGCTACAAATAATAAATCAAATCCGTTTACCCGTTAGAGCGTGATTGAGTAACAAACATCCAAATTTACAAACATCTCCATAAACTTTCACATTTGTAATATTAGTAGGATCTTCTAGGCCACACCTTACTATAAGTTTATTCATTGTAAAATATTACGAAGATAAAATTAAACAAACACAATGTGAAAATATTATAATTTTCTCATGACTAACTACTTCACCTTCATCATCATCTTAACAGTGATTCCAGTTGCATCCGAGGCATTTTCCTAAGAGCTTGGAGTCCGCTTTCTTTCTCCATCTATTTATTTGGCGTAAGGAGCGACTACCATCTGATCTTCCAACCCCGAGAGGCAAGGTTGCGCCAGAGCCTCGTTCCAAAGATGTTAATAAAAAATGTTAAAAAACACCCTCATGACTAAATACTTATTTAGTAAAAAAAAATTACCTGAAATAGAGTGCGTTGTGGTGGGTGGTATTTTATCTTTAATTTGACATCATAATAGTTATAAAAAAATTGCCATCGCCATCCATCCGCATTTATTTTACTATTTTAGTTGAATGAATCACTTCTGCTGATGATTGTACATTATATCACATCACGTGTCAGAGCGTATTGGCTGTTGGCAAACATTCTGTGGATTAAGCGCACTGTCTACTCTCTTAACCGTATCATTCGCTGACAGAACGAAGGAGTTAACTTACAAGAGCTAACAAATTTAGATCCCTTGGCTTAGCTTAGGGTAACGCCCCAGTGGCGCAGATAAGTCACTATGAATACAAACAGAATGGGGCCATGGTCTAAAAAATAGTGTTATAATTACCTGTGCTCAGATGCTCAGAAAACTGTGTATGTGAGTACATACTAGCGATTGTAGCGTCGACTTTATACGATCACGCCATGCAGGTACTCCAGATAGACCCGAGACGGCGTGCGGTTTTAGTCGGTTCAAGCCCGACACAACCGCCCCCGCTGTCCGGCGATGGGGAGGGGGGTATCCGAAGAGAATCCGCACGGAGAAAAAAAAAAGGTACTCCAGATAAAATCTGAGAGGCCAAATTCCTTTTCGTGGGTAACATTATAATTTCTTGTTCAATTAAATTATTTGTGTGGAAATTTATCTACGATTTATAGTCTCATACATAATTACTATGTACATTTAGTATGTAAATAGAGTGGTAATTCGAAAAAAAATCTTAAATATATCTACCTTTCCTGAAGTTTCTGGCCAGAGTTTCATTCTTGTTGAAAAAGAAAGAATTGAACATGATCAATTTGTTTGTAGTGGTCATTTCGTGGAAAATTACCCGATTTCATTCATTGGAATCGGGCAATGTTAAGCAAAAATTATTGAAAGCTATGATGGCTGATTTTGAAACTTTCATATTAATTTCTGTAGTAAACTCACTGACGCACAAGATGGGCTTAAACGATGATCAATTTCATACAAGGAGAGGAGCTTGTCGACTGATGCGGTTTCGTCTTCACGGGTCAGTCGACCACAGCAATACTGTAAGTTTGCTCTTCAACAGTAATTTCCATTGTCAGAATGAATAACAAAATGTGAACAGTAGCGCCTATGATCTCCCAATTTTAATAATTGCCTTTGAATAAAATAGTTAGTCGTTGTTCAACCATAGTGTGTTTCAGTACGCTTACACTGCACCATCACCAAGCCTTTGATTATATAATAATCAAAGCACCAAGCATAAACTTACTTTTAACTCTATAGACCTCTGACCTCTCTCTAACCTGTCGAATTAGGCAAACAACATTTGAGAGTTCTATGAGCCCTCTAAGTATTCCAGTCTTCTCTCTTCTCCCTTCCTCTCTTCCCTCTAAGTAACCTTTTTTTTGCATGTGGAGATCCCTCCTGATACCCTCCCGCCGGCCAGCGATGGTGGTTATGTCGGATTCGAACCGACTAAAATCGCACGCCGTCTCGGGTCTTCAGACGCCGGGGTCTAAGGTGGCCCGGCCCATAAGGAATTTCCCTCGTACCCTGGCTGACCCAGGGCCATCTCCGGTTTCGAGATGCTCCTCGGGTTTGGTAATTACGGTGTCTCCATTATGCCCCCGGCTTCCTTCTGCTAGGGTGATAGGCGGCTCCGCGCCTTCTAAGTACCCTGACCGACAATTATACAGCTGTCATAGATTTTTATTCAAACTTCATTTTTAATACTAGATTTTGAATTGAAATTGTAGAACACACAAAACTTATAGCCAGAGCCAATCATCATTAGCCCAATTACTCTAACAGTTGCTAACACGGGTTAACTTTCCATCTCGTAAAGCACGCCATATTTGCATATTTTGGCACGACAAGTCAGTAACCTAGTAAATATATCTAGGTGGACTATGTGAGAAAAACAATGTCATACTTATTCTCAATTATAACTATTGTAAAGTAACAGTAAAAAAAGTTTTCACAATTTCACAATCATCACACCTAATCCTTTTATCTTGATGAAACGATTATTGTTCGATTTACTGCATTTTAGTCTGATGTTGGAACCGCAGTATCGTCAGGATCAGTCGTGTTTACAATATGTTATAATAACTTAAAAAGAATTTGAGTTTCATGTTCACACAATGATTAGTTCATTAAGTATTTTCGGTTATGCAAACAAATAATAAGAAACGGTTTTAGCTTTAACATAGAATATATACCACTGAACAATGCACCGAATAATGCACCAAGAATATATACTAAAAAATAAATAAATAATAAATTCAAATATCTCTCACTGCTCACTTTAAGATAATGCCTGAAATTGAATGCGTGGTGCGCCAATTCACTTGACGGCAGTCGCTCGCAAGCAGGTGCGTTGTGCGCGCGTGCGTCCGCCATCTTTGTATAAACAGCTGATGTGACCGCCAACGCGATCTATCTTGCAAATCTGATTTTCCAAATATTAAGACTAGCACAGCTGATAGCTTTAAATGTACCTGTATTAATAATAAGTGCAGTGACTGTATAAACGGACTAATGAAGATGACAGTTAATCGAATAAGAGTTGTGGTGCTGGGGAGTACGCGTTGCGGCAAGTCGGGTAAGATACTTAGAAAACTTGAAATAGTTATTAAAAGTGGCTAATGTAAATAGAATGCTAAGTATTCCGACGAAAGTAATTTAATTTGCGTTTGGACTACGTATATAAATAAGGCCTTAACAATCTGTCCATAATTATGACTCTTTTATTTTTTTTATGAACTTCGGAATCATTTATCGTTTATGTTTGGAAAAAAGGTCTCATTTTATTTTGGATACTCCGCTCTGAGATCAATTTAAGCCCATTAATTTAATTATAGGTCGTGTTGTAAATTAGTTTTAAACAGATGTTACTCATCTTTTGCCGCTGATTTAGTAGACGTTTAATTGCTTTAATTTGAGATACCCATTAGTATATTACGATACAAATCGAAGTAACAGATATTTATGATGCTAAATCTTGATTGTTATGTAATTTTACTAAGAAAGATCGACTGCTTCCTAACTAAATTGTAAAGTATGATGCATATAGGGAATTTCTTTTCATGTTCTTCGATATTATGTAAAGACTTTCTACATTTCACACTTTTACAACTATCGTAATTATAAATATACAAAGTATAGGAATTAACAAGCAGTTATTAACTTTAGCATGCCTATGTTTCATTATGGTCACAACAATCCTACGTTATTTCACAACCTAAGCAGTTAATTTGTTGTTAATAGCAACCGAGTATGTTTCCTTTAGATAAGGATGGTTTTCCTCTTGGACAATAACCTTAGGACTCATGCACCTATGAATGAGAACGTAACTATTAAATAAATCTTGACCAACAATTTAAATGCAAATAATACTGTAAATTTTACTATAACTAGCCTATAAATCTGTGTGTAACAGAAAGTAAATGGAAAAGCTCATCGAAAAGACCCGAAGGCCTGACTTCTAGATCAAAGAAGCCTCGAGTGTCTTTTAGCTACTATTGACATGGTATCTACATATTATTATCTATGCTACTATACACCATAAGGCAAATTATTTACTATCAATATCCTTATCAAAGAATGAATTTTAGAACGTCACTAGATAAAAGTTAGCTCTAGGACTATTGAATTCACTAATACCAATACAACAGCTAGCTATGAGGCAGCACTATTTGAGTATTTTTCTTGTCTTTTTAATAATATGTTGGACTCAAGTAAATACGGGAGACAGTAGGACACAAGATACCGTCCATCCACTATGATTCTGCTTTCACATGTACCTAATACGCATTCCTCACATGACCTATATGGAAGTCATGCACGATAAAAGAGCTTACAATATAAAACAAATAGAAATGTTTATGTTGAACAATCTCATCGTTGTTTGCACTTGGATCAGTTCCATGGAATCGGCCACTAGGCTGTTGACATAGAATCCGATTTTATCAGACGGTTCTAGACGACTGATAAGTGACATTTACCGAGTGTTTCACTTCAATATATAATAACACAATGTTGCTAAACCATGCAATGTTGTTTCTCATAAATATTATGATTTCTTACTTCAGCAGAATATATTTCAAGGTTATTATGACACGAATCAAGGATGAAGTCCTTTCCTTTGTTAATGAGTTATCATTTTCTTCGGTGAAGTAGAGATGCATTGAATTAGGTTATTATTATTTTTAGAGTTCCGTACCTTTTGTTTTTTCGTGCGGAAATCTATTCGGATACCGCCCCCGCTGGAGAGCGGGGGGTCTCCAGCGGGGGCGGTTATGTCGGGAGATTTATTTCACTAAATAAGAACACGCGACATGATATGCGCGCCAGCTAACAAAGAGCTTGTTAAAATTCTATGCGACCCGTTAGAGCGTCTAATTTAAATGACACAAAACTCTAGAATATACAAATGTATAGGAAGCAAAAAGTTCACATAATAACCGCATTAAAAATTAATTTGAAGATATAAAGAATTTGATTAGAGTAAAAACAAAATTATTGTTATACAATGTAAAGTATGAAGGAAAATAGACCGATCAAGTACATATGAGTCGAACTCGTGTGCCGAGGGTTTCGTACCTTTCCAATGTACCGCCATAATTAAATTGGTACCTTTTTTTTTTTTTTTTTTTTTCGTTCGGAAATCCCTTCGGATACCGCCCCCGCTGGAGAGCGGGGGGTCTCCAGCGGGGCGGTTATGTCGGGCTTGAACCGACTAAAACCGCACGCCGTCTCGGGTCTTAAGATGCCGGGGTGTAAGGTTACCCATAGAGCATATCCCTCGCACCCCGACTGACCCTGGGCCATCTCCGGTTTCGAGATGGCCCCCTTACTTGCTCTCCACTGTGCCATCTTTTAATCAGAGGGACACGTGGAAAGCTTCCGAACAGCCCTCAACAGGGCCGTCCTCACTTCGGTCGGAGTTGGCCGTAGGCGGCAGCGTCTCTGCCGCCCTAGGAGAGAGGCGCTGCCGTCTCCGTTGCCCAGACTGCACCGTGTGGAGGTCCCCAACCAAGCACCCCAGAGTTACGTACCTCAAAAGCGAAAAACTTTCATTCTCCTTCTTATTTTCCATCAAGCTAGAATCCTGAAATCTGGTAAGAAGCAAGGCATTGTAGCACAAGTTAAAAGTCAAAAAAGTCAAAAAAGATCGAAATCCGGGAATATGGTAACCTCATCAAAAAGTAATAAATAAGTTAGGTTAAAAACTTATTTCAATCAATTAACTATAGCCTATTGTGGTTTACTAATGGACATAGGCCTGCGCCATAGTACCCGATCCTCGGCCTTCGACATTCACTCTATCCCAGTTACCTTTCAGGTTATCAGTTTATCTGGCTGGATTTATCGATCCCCATTGTATGAATGGTGGGTGTCCCACTGGTAACTCCAGTTTTCCTATAGTCACGTTAAGTATGTCCTTCAATCTAGTTTTGTACGGATCCCTTAGTGTGCGAGTCCGACTAGCACGTGACTGTTTTTCATTTAGATATACTTACTACTAAGATAGCAATCTGTCTCGGATACGAGTTGATTGGACGATAATAATATATGTATCGGTGATATCTAAATGTCTTTATCGGAATTTACAAATGATGAAACTGCCTGTCTTGTCATTATCAATTTTGCACACACCTCCGTCTGTGCAAAATTGTAATAAGCTCTTAGATAGAAAATACGGCTAAACCACAAAATCCTTCACCATTTACTCTCTGTTAACCAGCCAAGTCCATGTACGTCTACTTCTTCTTTTGATGGTGCGCCAACAGGAGATGAACGTTCTAAGAAGCCTCCTTTTACTTTTCATCCGTTCCTTATAACGTTCTCATTTCGGTAAGCTGGTTGAGTAATACTTGGATTGTTATAGGTATTTTCATGTTATCATCGTCATCTTAGGCGTTGTGTTGTGTCAAAATTGCATCCGAGGCCTTCACCTCGGAGCTCGGTATTCCCATGTTGTATATATATTGTTACTGGCTCATCCTAGGGATTTATTCTTCGAACCTTAATTACTTTTTACTTCACATATGATTGATTTTGTCCTTCTCGAGCGGGAACCATTAGGTACTAGAGCTATTATTAAGTCGAAATCGTGAGTGTTCCGAAGTAAATGAGTTATTACATGTCCGTGGGTGGTGGTTTAGTGTCTAGTATACAGTTCGTGGGTAATCAAAACTCAGCACATATTATGATTGCTAGGCATGGTGTAGTACGCGACCAGTAGTAGGTACTAAGTTCAATAGTAATAAGAAAATTAATTCTAGATTTTTTTGTATAATGGTCACGCAAAATTACTTAACCAGGTCTAAGTCTCAGGAATGAGAGTCACCATTACGGACACCAATAATGCTACAATGTGGCCCTCAGTTTGACGGCCTCATCAGATGCATTTTCACATCCCGCTTAAAGGACCCGGGCCTTCCCGTGTACTGCCGTGTTTACTTCTTCTTCGAGTAAAGAATGCCAAGTCTTTATGTTGCAGCAAAGTAAAGAGGTGCCGAACCGCTTGATTCAATTGGATTGTCTTCTGAAGTAATGTACAATATTTGTCATAAAAGGGTATTTGTTCAGGTGATTGAGCGTTGCTTATTTCAGCACAGTAGGTAAGTTGACTTGACCAAGGAGTACTACTTACTTAATCTGGACGTAAAGAATCAGATTGCTATTTACAGTATAGTTAGTGAAACTGCTCTTTCATCTTTTTATGTTCTTCTTTCTTATCTCCTCTTACCCCTCTGCAACGCGCGTGCGACCCTTCTAGTGTTGCGATCGTTGATAACAGCAAGTTACAAGGGCTTGCTTACTACTTTATACTAGCATAGTAGATTTTTATGCTAGTATACTGTCCTTGCAACTATGCCGTCTTTCCGCAAAGATCTTACACGTCTTCAATCTCATACCACGGTTATGTAATATAGTAAAACTATAACTCGTATTATATCGTTAAACGTCAAATTATAGTACTATCTGTGATTTGGCAAACAGATTACACGGCAATATTAAATACAATACCTATCAGCATAAATTGTTCATGGAAAGCATATGCTTCTTACTTTTGTCACAAATTAGTAAATTTTCAATATCAGCAACAGTAACGCGTGGGATCACTGTGGGTGGTTACGACAACACTTAGTCAGTCAAATGAAATAGGTTTGATTACTAAGAAATTATAAAGTACGCGGTATAGTCATCGTATTGCTATCTTCCACATAAATATAGAGCAAATAGTTCTTGTTATTGTGAAGTAGTCAGAAAAGAGCACTAAGCAATTCCTATGAATATCTGCTGGTCATTAGTAGACTGGATAACACGTAACGGCCTTCAACTACCTAACGTGTATTCGTATATATATATAACATCTTGAGGTATTTACCGAGGATATTGGAATCGTCGAGACTTATACGACCATCTATTAAGGAATAATAGTCGAATTTTTGATAACCTCGTGTGCTAAGTCCAAATAGTTTAGTAGTTATATATGTTTATTTTTATCAGTTTTCATTAGATTCTCGTCATGTGAACTGGAATTATTGAAAATAATTACGTGGTAGTGCACCGCGTAATTAGGCTTTGTTATCTGCAATAGTCCTGTCAATAACGATGTATGATCACCCCTAAAGCTCTGGCTATAAAGGTCAATTAAGGTAGGCCAAAGCTTAGATATTTGTGATGGCGCTTGAGGAGTTCTATGTCCTGCTAGTTGGTTGACGAGGCCCACAACTCTCTGAGGAATAAGGACCGATGTAGGCCCGTTAGGAGGGATATAGACCAAGAAGAGCTGGCTAAACGTCGCTGAAGAGGACATGCGTGCCAAGTTCTCAATACCATGAATGCCTAAGACCGTGCGAAGTGAAGCGACATAAACAAAACAAGCATTCTTTTTTCATTGCTTGTTTGTATTGGTTTTTGAAGGCGGTTTTATTTTTTTATTAAAATTTTACTTGTTTTTCCCTTTTTAGTGAACGTAACCTAATTCTTATGGGACCACTCCCACCCGGGAGGCGTAATTTATGTTATGTAATTGCTAGCATAAACAATACCTAAATATGCGATAGCAGCAATCACGGTTGATTTGCTGGCATTTATTGAAGAGTTCATGGTTCAGGCGTCTTCGAGCACTCGGGGAACATACATAAAAAAGATCCGACAAATTGATAACTTCCTTCTTTTTTTGAAAGTCGGTTAAAAAAGCTATTATCAATAAAAACTTACATTTAAAACACAAATAAGATTGGATAAACGTTCATTGTGTGCAAACATTGGTGTTTACCGACAACTTACATAAAACAGATATGGATAACAGGATTAACATATTAAACAGTTCGACTTGTATAAATAACAAATCATTCCGGATATAAATCGGTAATGAGTGGACATTAAAGCAGATTATTCTACATTATCAAACCACAGGTACACCCATTCAGTAGCTCTATTTATACACAGGTAATATCATAGTATAAAACCTCTTTTATATTACAAATTGTACGAGCCAATAACGCTCATACAGCGAACTATTATGTATTTAAGTAAGACATAATAATTTAATACAAAGTCTTAACAAAACTGCCGTGATATGATAACTCCACAGCGGTATGGTGTTCTTAACTATCAACTAAATACCTCAACATCTAGTGGATTTTTTCAGCCCCGACGAAGTTGTGGTCCTTCGAGCCGGATTTAAACGAGCGTACTCAACCCAAATGATGGTTTGGTCATAATGAAGGATGGAAGTATTAGTCGTTTTATTGACAGGGCAGTGGAAAAGGAAGTTCACCAAACTGATACACTACTAGTAATTAGCAGATACTAGACCCTGGCATTCTTAATCTGCTCCTGAAATGGAATTTCTTGTATTTGTTATCAGATAACACGTACGTTTTTCAAATATTCTGAGATCTTCGCAAGAGCTTTTAAAAATTTGAAACAAAAACAAACTTATAATTTGATTTAGTAATGATAGTGATTTTATTTATTACTTTTGGAATAATTAAAACACCAGACACTGTTATGGCGTTTGATCAAGCTCTATAGAATTTATGAACTAAAATATTTAGTAGTTTTTAGGGTTCCGTTGCCAAATGGCAAAAAACGGAACCCTTATAGATTCGTCATGTCTGTCTGTCCGTCCGTATGTCACAGCCACTTTTTTCAGAAACTATAAGAACTATGCTGTTGAAAACTTGGTAAGTAGATGTATTCTGTGAACCGCATTAAGATTTTCACACAAGAATAGAAAAAAAAACAATAAATTTTGGGTCCCCATACATAGAACTGAAAGTCAAAATTTTTTTTTTCATCAAACCCATACGTGTGTGGTATCTATAGATAGGTCTTCAAAATTGATATTGAGGTTTCTAATATCATTTTTTTCAATATCACGATTATTTTACAATGTAACAACATTCGTTACGCCTGCGCATGCTTCAGAATTTTAAAGTGCATTAGGAACTACGGGCTCAAGGCATGGTCGGACTGAGCTCCGTTCACGTAATTGAAGGATAAAGTAAAAGAAAGACAGAAAATATATTTCATGCAAAATACAGTATGGGTGGGTACATTTCCATTTTTTGACTTCTTCAAAAACTTGGACTACGTATAGTGGCATTAAAAACCACATTTTAAATCAGAGTAAGGCTACTTACCCACAGTTACTAAATACAGTCGAGACACGACATAACCACCCCCGCTGGTCGGCGGGGGGGTATCCGAAGGGATTTCCGCACGTTAAAAAAAAAAAAAAGGGTTTGCACATGTTAAAAAAAATGTCTCTCTTTCGTGCGTTGTGTAAGGGCAATAGTAGAATTCCAGCACCGCTCTCTGCCCGTGGGTGTCTTAAGAGTCATATTAGTAATTAAAATGGTCTACTGATGGCCCAATTTTTGGACCGGCTAGGTATCAACATAAAGCTGTAACATTCCTCCAAAATTTGAATCTTGGTTGGATGAGGAGGCGTGGGATCAGTCGAGAGTATGTATCGGGAATGAAAATGTGAGTTGACCCGCTAGACAGGGAGAGCCGTAGAAACGGTACAAACAAATCAACTAAAAGCAGCTCCGCAACTACAAATAAATCATGTGCACACTAATAAATGACTCATACAACATTCGAATGTCACTAATCGCCAATTAATTATCGGTTAGGAAACGATGAAATGCTACCATTTGATATAGTATAGTATTAGTTAGTGGTGTTGCTATGTAATAGAAAGTATAAACATTAAACAATAACTCAGCGAAAGCTAACATGGTGAAATTGATTTATAGCATAGTCGACGGATGTCGTTTTTCGGAAACACTCCAATATATTAACATAACAATTATAAATGATTAGGTAAGAACTTTTAACGGAAGCTGCGAGAAACGTTATGATAACTTATATACAGTTGCCACATGTTGATGATTATGATTTTCAAGAACGTTGATCTTAAAATACTAGGTAGTAATTTCAAGTTAAACAAGTATTTAAAAGAAAAAAAAACGTATTCAAAAGCAGCTTATTAAAAAAGGATTTGGCACGTCTATTAATATTTTAATATATCAATTTATTTGTTCATATTTTGTACGATTCACTCGATTGCGATAAAACTTTATCTACATTTGCGTGATTATAGATAGACATAGTACAATTATTGAACATGGAGGATGGCGCAGCAATCGGGTTCTATGAACTTTTTTACGGAATTGGTTCATGCAATGACCGTATGTGGTCACTTATAAGCTCGCCAGTTTTGTATGTAGACGTGAATTCCAACTAATCGAGAAGGGTTCCAGATAGGATAATTGATAGAGTAAACTCATAGCGTGAGTCTACTGCGGGTTTAACTGCTGAACTGGACTTATCTTCTTGAACTAACCACATATCTACCATTTTAAGTAACAGACATTTAGATGTATTATCCAGACTTTACTCAGCTGCGAAGTGAACCATTCTGAAATTAATAAAATAATCTTCACTCTTCCTAATTTCTGCATCAAAATATTTAAGTGGCTTCAATAAATGTTATTATATTAATAGAATTTATCTAAGATTAAGAATAAGTTGCTTAAGTTATAAAAAAGTTTTTCAAATGTGTGCTGTAATTCTTTATTAATGGTTCCACGAAAACGCCTAGTGGTATTTTAATAGAAGACGAAACAAATATCCACCAGACCAAAGAGCACGATTTTCTATAATGTATGCTCCCACGGGTTTACAAGCTGAAGCACGTTCAAGTGAGCTGTGATGAGTGTCAGACCTTACGTAACCAACAAACAATCAATCATGACCACATCTTGATTATTTGATTAAGTTGCTTCTCTTATGCTCTCGACGTTCTTGCTCCAAGTGCTTACTGGTGAACACGAAGTAATTACAAATGTTTTACTACTTAAGGCCCCGAACTTTAAGTGCTGTACATAGAGAGGCAGCAGGTTACATATTACAGGTTACGCAGCAGCTGCGTAACCTGTAATATGTTTTACCTTTTTATGAATATTTTTATTAACATAATTTATTTTAATAACAAGTCCAATTTCTGTTTTAATTTTAATCTATTCAGTTTTAGATTTTTAAAAGTTCATCACCTAAATAAGCAGCAAACACGTGGTAAATTAATTATGTACAATGTGTAAACATTATTGTATCTTTCAGTATTAATAGAATGTAGCATCAAAGACTAGTAATATAAGTCATTTAATTGTAACTGTCATAAAGGGTAATAAAAACTTAGGCTCGCCCCCTATTACATTGGGACCTTAACATAACTGGCGAATCGTGGGTGTGTAATACACCTCTGCCTACCCCTTCAGGAGATACAGGCGTGAAGTTATGTTATGTAAACAAAACACTAAAGAACTGTACATTCATTAATGTAGATGATCTTTTTACCACTCGTGTAGAAAACAGTCACGAAAGGCATAAAATTATTGCGTTTCAGTATTAAAGATAGAAGGAGAACGAGTAAATGTCAACTGCAGTTGTATTTATAGAGTTGCGCGCGCGCTACTCAGCCGCATGCCGTGGAGTACAGGCGCGGGCGGGCTGAGTCACCCAGTCAAACGTCTGCCGGGACACCCGCTTCACGCACCAGCCACCACGCACACACTCTCATTATATTTTATCGTACAATCAGCGTCCTAAATAGATTCGCACAGTTAGAATTACATTTTTTGGCAAAGAAAGACAATTCTCATTTTTTTGTTTACTGGCAAGTTTAGTATATCTCTACTAATATGAAAATATCTCTAGAATATTAGGTACCTTTGATACTTTGAATAATACATCTTTTCCTTTCGCGTTTAGCAGTTAGGACGTCCAATGTAAATTCAACTGTTTACGTTTTATGTCTGTGCTGGTAATTTTTCGTTCTATCCATCTCTACTATACCTTAAGTAGGTAATTAATTTGTATGTTCATATACAAATTAATTTACTACTTAAGATATAGTGGAGATAGCTTGGTTATAGCTTATTTTCACTTTCTTTTTTCTCACTTTTTCAATCTTCAGTTTAGATAATACGTATCCATATCCATTCTTAGCTATGTAGCATCAGTATGTATTCTCAGTTCTGCTTTTGTACCACCTTGGACCTTTATTTGTCGAGAATACTAGGTCAAATATTTCTAGGCTTTCAGGTCAAGCAAAGCTCATCAGACAGACAGTCCAAAATAACTACAGAGAAATTCTAATTAGCATCTTGAGTCAATATTAACCATATAGTAGAAAGTTTAATAGTATCCTTAAAACATTGACAAAAAATAAAAAATGATTGCTTGTTTTTATGGCTCTCGATATAGTGACTAGTAAAGTGTACTTGAGGGGCCGAAAGAAAAGTTATGTTAATTAAGTGAAGTTTACGGAAATAAAATGAATGTAAAAATGTAAATGTCTGGAGTCCAATTACTGTAATAGCGTAGCGAAAGCCTGGACCGCTGCAGTGAATACCTATGGATCACTTTGCTTTTGTTCTTAATTAACATTTAGCTCACTACTGCATTCGCCAACGTCGCTTAAATCCCTCGTGTCCTCGAATCCCGTTATGTCTCTCGTTACTGAATCTACTTTATTCAGAATCACAAAACTTCACATGTGAATGTTCTGAGTACTTACATCGCGGTCAAATATTTGCAGCATTCTCAACGTTGTAGGTTTTATTTTAAATAACAAAATAAAAACGACATTTATCTATGTTCTTTGGGTAAAATTACTTGTCCTGACTAATTTATTAACGCAGAGTCAATCGATGGAGTACAAACTTGCAATTTTGGGAGTGAAAAGGATTTTTGAAAATTTCAGCCTCACGAGATTGAAATACGAAATTTTCCCGTGCGAGAAGTACATAATATATTATTTATATCGTATGTAAGGTATCGTTATGTAAGGATTGGAATATTAGCTTTAAATTTTAAAATATTACATTTTATAAGGGTTCGTACTGTCGTGTTACAAATTTAACCCAGATTTATTCGTATGAGGCGCTATCTATAATTTCGTATAGAGTAGGTAATATAGTGTGGTTCACCTTGAACTGTCTGACTATCAGTGTTCGAGTGAAAGTACTCGTTAGTATAATTGGTACGACTCTGGTCGCATGTTTATTTTGCACGAAATGATAAGAATTTTCAGTTTCTGCAATACTTGTCCGTGAAGGTATGTATCTACATTCTTGTTTACAGTTGAATTTCTAGGTACCTTAATAAAATTGTGAGAAACTTCAATTATCCTATGATCTTGAACAAAAGTTCTTGTCACGGTTTTTCTTTTGATGAAGTATTCATTTAAGCAATATGATATACCGTATTCAATTCGTTTAGCACTAACGAGTATGCAGAAACCTGTATTTGATTGTGTCCAAATGATTAAATTTATTACTTCACGATATATTTCATCTATGTAACCAGTTTCGCTTAATTTATTTAAAAGAAATCACTGTCTAGTGTTGATTAAAACAGCAGTAAGTCAAGGCAGATAAAACTTGTGAAGCTTTTACACTCAACGAATAAAGGATATCGACCGAAAGAGTGAACAAAGTTGATAAAAGGAAAGATTGACCTCATTAGATAACCGTGAAATCGCAATTAACACACTTCAATTGTCTTAGGCTGCTCTTGACCCATCAATACTAGCGTATAAACATTCTATTTACCTATAAATATAAGTAGTACCGCGGTAGTCTAGTGGTATGGGTAATGGACTGCTGAGACGAGGTCTCGGGTTCGATCCCAGGTTTTACCATGGCACACACCAATGACTTTTCGATGCTTTTTGAAGTTATGTGTGTATTTATCGCAGGTGTATAAGTGCCCGGTTAATGGCAATAGGCTCGCCACCTATTACATTGGGACCTAAACATAACTGGCGAATCGTGGGCAATACACCTCTGCCTACCCCTTCGGGGATATAGGCGTGAAGTTATGTTTATGTGTTATGTGAAATATAAGTATTATATAGTGTGTAAGCGGCAATATTTAGTATATATAATAGTATAGTAATTTTTTGATAATGTTATAAGAAATTCAGTCTTTTAATCAGCGGTTAATTCATTTGGATGGAGGTTACATAAAAAAAAATTAAAATGTAAGAATGCTGTAATGCATATACCTATTTTATTTTTTTAGAAAAATTTAATCTATTAGAATAAAGCATAACGGATTACTGCAGGAATTAAGTTCTCAACAGCTGAGTTTCGAAACAATTAGTTAACTTTTCATTTAAGAAAAATAGAGTAAAATCTAGAAAAAGACATAAAGCACGAAAATCAACTTTAAACCACGTGTATCATAAAGCAGAAGTTGAATAATACATCAATTGCTACGTTTATAGATTATCTACTAACGTCTACCGTTTGATAGATATAAATCTCAATAAAATGGACGACGAGAAATTGATAAAATGGCGACGATTTCATGACGATTTTATGACTTAAGATCAACTTTTAATCAAGAACAAGATTGGTTTTCTCGATATTGATTTGTATTGCATTAACTTAAGATTTTTCCAAGTGAATACGAGAATATATATCTATTACTAGCTGACCCGACAGATGTTTTCCTGCCTTAACTATGAATATTGAATTTAATGTATCAATCAATATGTCAATCGCGCCAATTACAAATGACTGACAGGTATGTCAAACGCCATAAGATTATATTATAAAAGTTAATAATGGTCGTAAAGTTTTTCAAATTGTCTATTTTCTGCGCAACTTCCTTAACTTTATGTTTCATAAGAACCTTCGGGCAATAACAAATAACATCGACAAAAAAATTGTGAGATCGCTGACCCTTGGTCAGCGATTATAGGGACCAATAGGAATTAATTTTTAGGGTTCCGTAGCCAAATGGCAACAAACGGAACCCTTATAGATTCATCATGTCTCTCTGTCTGTCCGTCCGTATGTCACAGCCACTTTTTTCCGAAACTATAAGAACTATGCTGTTGAAACTTGGTAAGTAGATGTATTCTGTGAGCGGCATTAAGATTTTCACACATTATTAGAAAAAAAAATATAATAAATTTTGGGGGTTCCCCATACTTAGAACCGAAACTGAAAGGTCTTTTTTCATCAAACCCATACGTGTGTGTTACCTAAAGATGGGTCTTCAAAAATGATATTAAGGTTTCTATATCATTTTATTCTAAACCGTGGTAGCCTAGTGGTATGGGTAAAGGACTGCTGAGACGAGGTCTCGGGTTCGATCCCAGGTATTACCATGGCACACACCAATGACTTTTCGATGCTTTTCGAAGTTATGTGTGTATTTATCGCAGGTTTATAAGTGCCCGGTTAATGGCAATAGGCTCGCCACCTATTACATTGGGACCTAAAACATAAACTGGCGAAACGTGGGTGCTAGCACCTCTGCCTACCCCTTCGGGGATATAGGCGTGAGTTTATGTTATGTTATGTTATGTTATGTATAGTTTGCGCGAGAGACACTTCCAAAGTGGTAAAACCAAGTGGTAAGGCCCTCCTGTAACTTCTAAAATAAAAGAATGATAAAACTAAAAAAAAACATGTTATGTACATTACCATGTAAACTTCCACCGAATATTGGTTTGAACGAGATCTAGTAAGTAGTTTTTTTAATACTTTATAAATCGTAAATTGCAATAAGTATACCTTTCATTCAATCAACTAAAAAAAAAACATTATTATGTTACTTGCTGCTACGGAACCCTTCATGAGCGAGTCCGACTCGCACTTGGCCGCTTTTATATTATATATATATATGTCCTAAACTTCAATACATTTACAATACTGTGACTACTTAAACTAGACTTGGAAGAAATGCGTTAGTATTAAAATAAATCTTCTCTAGTTGTCGATGTACTGTGTTGATTCAAAGATATTGAATCGGAATTTTTGTTAAAATAGAAAATTTAATCTCAACCAAAGACTACAATGATTACTTAATATGGACTGAAATTGATCTAACTAAGTATACATATATTTACCTATATAACTTGCTCAATTAATCGTCATATATATATATATAACTTGCCCCATTTATCGTTGTAATATTTTGGAAAGCTATTTGTCAGATAATATGTACGTATAGATGCTGTAAAAAATATATATAAAACAACGTTTTATCTTTCAAATGCTATAGATAACCTTTAATAGCTTTGGGTTTGAAAATATTGATACACAGTCTACCCAAACTTCCATAGAGATATTTTTTTGGTGATAGTGTTATTCATGTGAAGTTATATATCTTACTACTCTTATCCTATTTATTGTGAGAAAAGGCTAGATTAGTTAACCATAAGAATTTTTTAACTTACAATATTGATTATTGATCTTTAGCATCACACTTGGTTGCTAACCTTTCAATGCAGTGCGGTGAAGACTTTGAAAATGCTTTGCATTTTCAATTTTCATTTCCTTCCAGTACGGTAGCATTCATGGGCATGTAGGTTCCTTTTTGTCGTAAGGTAAACCTCTATAGGTACCACCTCTTTGATGTCACGGGACAGACATTGTATCGGATTTGATCCGCCAGACATTACAACTTATTTTAACAAGAGATCACATTTTTTATTTAAAAAATAGTAAACATCTGTTTATTTTCTGAGACTCTACTTTACGTATTCGTATTACGCCGCAATAGCGGCGGTAAGGCCCATCATGGAGGATTGGCTAGAGAGGCGACACGGAAGCCTCTCGTACCGACTGACGCAGGTGATCTCCGGTAAGGGGTGCTTCGGGGACCACCTGCATCGGATCAGGAAGGAGCCAACGCCTGAGTGTCATCACTGTGACGCGAGCGAGGACTCAGGGCTGCACACGCTGGCGGACTGCCCGGCGTGGGAGGTGCCGAGGCGTGACCTCGTGGCAGCCATCGGGGTGGGAGTCCTCTCGCTCGGCAGCATGATGGCGGCAATGGTGCGGAGCGCGAGCGCGTGGGCCGCCGCCACCTCCTTCTGCGAGCATGTGATGCTCGCGAAGGAGATGGCGGAGCGCGCCCGGGAGAGGTTCAGAACCCTCCCGGCCCGCCGAGCCCGCAACACGCTCGCCTCGCGTCGCAGGCGACTCAGGCGCCGGAGGGCGCTTAACGACCTCCGTCCTCCATGAGCGCAGGCCTGGGGGTGGCAGGTGAGGCCGCCTGTCACCCCAGCAGAAGCAGGCCGGGACGGTGGGGCAACTAGCGCCCCTCCCCCAAACCGGGGCAAGACGGGGACACCGTGGTTCCCAAAACCCGAGGGGGCCATCTCGAAACCGGTGATGGCCCAGGGTCAGTCAGGGTGCGAGGGATATGCTCTATGGGCAACCTTACACCCCGGCGTCTGCAGACCCAAGACGGAGTGCGGTTTTAGTCGGTTCGAGCCCGACATAACCGCCCCCGCTGGCCGGCGGGGGGGTATCCGATGTGATTTCCGCACGAAAAAAAAAAAAAAAAAAAAGGTATTCGTATTTATAATAACATAATAATAACATGACAGAACATTTTCATATGATTTTCGTATATACTTAATATAACAAAAATCGGGAACATCTAAGATCATACGGAACAAAAAAATTACGAAATCAAACAAATCGTTAGCCCTTGGAGTCAATTTTGACCCTGATACCGGTTAAAGGTTAAATTTGTTCTTCAATCTAAATTTTGTACGGAACCGTGCGCAAATCCGACTTGCACTTGATCGGTTTTTACCATAACTACCGTACCGCAACACAAAACCGAATATTGTGAAGTAAAAGTCTATATACTAGATACGGATATCAAGCGCCCACATTTCACCACCTCCTGGCTTACGCCCTCATCCCGCGCGAACCATGGGAGTGTTACGCATGAATTTGCCAAACTATAAACTTTATATTTGGCACAAGAGGTCATACATGTGAATTGAAGAAAATAATATGTATATTATGAGATACGATTGCTTGTAAGCAATCGTATCTCAGGAGTCGCTAATACTGGTTTCCAAACTTGGCTAAAAACCTTTATGTTGGAAGAAAGTGTTCAGTCGTGTTAGTTACTGCGAATTTGGCTATTTTTAGCACTGTTGTTTGCAATAACTTCCGAATATCTGTGTATGTGTTTGCGAATGTTGGTTTGTGTATATGTAAGAGTAAGAGAAATTATATGTTTGAGTTGGTTTTACGTGATATATCTAAGTAAGTCGACTGTTTTTAGAAGTCAAGGTCGTGGATTCAATAAACCGGTTTCTTTTATTCCTTATGTCTACCAAGTCCCAAGATATTTAGCCTTGAATTTATTTCATTGTACATCTTTCTGCTTGGGTTAGATTATTTTCTTTGTGCAAAGGCAGTTTCACATAAATAAAATATTCAGACTTGGCTCACGAGGATGTTCATGTGTGGAATGTGGATTCAGGGACTGATTGCCACCAGCCTCGATCAAGATCTCTAGAGGATTGTGTTTGGCAGGAGGTGAAACTCTCTGAGGACATAGTAACTAGGAATTCAGTGCAGGGTGCGACTGAAATAAATTGAGCTGAGCGAGCAAGACTCTTACTTGAAAATAAGACATCTTACCACGGTCGCGCGCTCGTGAAACTGTTTTTCGGTGATTATTCCTCAATGGTACATCGGACATGAACCATCTCGCTTCAAAACACTCCTCAGTGTCCACACTATCACCGTGGTAAATTTGGTCGATTGATGGTTATGGAGGAGTTCAGCCACCAACAAACGGCTATGCCGGGTATTAGAAGAGCTCATACTTATTACGTTATGATCAAAGTATAGCTTAGTAAGATTATTTGTCTTTTCAAATTATCTAAACTAACTAAATAATGTATCATAAGTTTCCTGAAAAGTATAGGTATAATCTGCAAGGCCTAATTCCTACGATAGTTGGTGGGCCCTGTCATCTTTTTAGCCTATAATACCTAGCAGAAGACAAAACTTAAGAGTGCCAAAATCACTGCACTGCAGACTTGTCTTGATGATCAATACTTGAGGATGGAAATGAGTTTTAAGAAGGTTAAAGTTCCACATTTTCTGCGGGAAAACTATTTCCGAGTCTCCATACGATAAACGAGTCTAGTAAATAATTAAGTTAGATATAATTGATGAAAATATTCACTAATTTTATCAATACGAATATTAATAGGCTAATTGACAGTTTACAAGTATGTATAATTATAAACAATACTATTAATTATAACACCTATCATCGCCGAACGCAAAAAGTGTTTGAGGTGATTCGAACTACAGTTTTAATAACTTGTGGTATAAGTCGCCTAAAAACCCCATGATACCAACTTTGCCAAACGAAGATATTGGATCCTGTCCTTGATAAAGACTATTGACCTAAATGTTGTGCATTTGGTTTTCTATAGGAAATTTGGTTTAGTTCTGATGATTTAACTTATATCTGTGGTAAACCATCTGCAAAACATCCAACAACAACTGAAGTGCCACTTTTCCAACCAAGCGTAAACGCAAATATGTGGTAAAGACGTACCAATTTGCTTTTACGCTGAACATTCATTATAAAAATCGTTAATGTTCTAAGAACCACTTCCTTTTATTTAAATAACTACAATTATGCAATATTCCGAGAATGGATGTTTATAATCTGAACTACACTTGCATTTGGAGTTAATTTCTCTGATAGTCGACCAATAATTTTATTACACCTTTAGTCCTTTGCCACTTTCCCTTTAATTGAGCTTGTAGTTATAAATTCATTGAGGGGCACAAATTTTGTAACACCTCGCCTACTACCACTAATTGGTGCTTTCTCTGTAACCAACAAGTATTTCAATTAATTGATGTGTTTTATCTTGTTAGATAAAGAGTGAGCTAAAAGTGTAATCAAATACACGTTTGTTACTTTATAGATTACCAATTAAATTTAAATTATTTCGTATCGGTATCAATGTTACTGTTTTATTGTTGCAGCCGTGGTGGTGCGTTATTTAACTAAACGATATATTGGGGAGTACAGCTCTACCGGTGGTGAGTATTATTAGAAATTTCTTATAATATTAAATATTTACAAACTTTGGTTTACATAGAAATCCGTTTTTATTATTTATTCGAATTCCACGTAATAAATTAGTAACGGACTAACTTATAAATCGAACATAAAATTTATTGTTAGTTAAAATTTACGTTTCTCTTAGTTCAACATTAGAAAGATATCATATGATAAGTATTTGTACCGTCACTAGCTGATCCATTGCATACAAAGTGATTATCAGATAAATGCGCCTATTGTATATTAAGGCCAACATGCCAGCAATAATTGTCATAATTTTTCACTGTCACATCATTTGGATTTCAATCTCCTAGCTTATATTAGTGTCAGTTTTAGTCAAAAGACAGATATTCTAATGGCCCTTTAGTGAGGGCACTTACCAAATGCCAAGCACCGAGTGCCAATAGACGGTTTATTTGCGATATTGGCAAGATGCAGCACGGGATTCCAAGGCTGACCGATCGCGGCGCCGGTGTCTATAGGTCGTCGAACTAAGTTATATGTATACATTATTTAGATAAAAAATATAAAATATTATTTCACAAAAAAAAAACAAAAGTTAACTTGAAGCTTGACATTGAAATACATCGATAATGATTTTATGTATAAGTAATTTTGTAATCCTCAGAAGATAAGGTTAATATATTTTATGTTTTGTGTATTACTTTAAAGATAAAGATAAATTTATTTTCATAAAAAGGTACAGTGTAGTATACAATACAGAACATTAAGTGATGGACAACAGTACGGCGTAACCTATAATAGATTGTAATAATTAAGTCAATAATCTGTTACAGTTTCCTCTTAAACTAGGGTTACCTGTATCATAAGAGGACTTTAATTTTAACACTTTTGGAAAGGTATTTTTGGTATTTAGTTAACTTTAAATTGGAATATATTAAGCTACATTTGTCGTGATTGTACATTTCACTCGAATAACGTTTCAGAGGCCAGTAATTTAAAGAAGCATTCATAGTACGAGTACTAGTAACATTATCTTTACATTGTTACTCTCCCAGTTATCAATCTCTTAACAGTTGATTCATTGTTATTTTATACATATCAGTGACACTTAATAAGTCATTTCGTGTATCGTACAAGTGGGTTACGGGTGTAACCTAGATGCACATGACTGATAATATCTTTCAGAAAGTCGATATATTACAAGGTTGATATCGAGAACGTGTTGAATGTGTGCATGTGTGCGATTGTACAGAAGTAAAAGTAATTATAAGTTTTGTTTCAGATTTCCTGTACCAACATCGAGTAGCATTTGATGGCGCCACGTCTGAAGTGGAGGTTTTAGATACGTGCGGTTGCGCGGTAAATGCTTTATCTTGTCAATAACTTTGATAATAGTGCACGCGCTTGTAAACTGATATCACTTTAAAGTGCATCCTTTTAAATGTTTTGTCATATAAAAGCATCGCTCTTATTTTTTACTTAATATAAAGTATTTTAAATTTTATGCAAGTATATAAAAAAATCGACAATCAATAATACATCAATAAAGTATTAATTTTATTGTTGTTGGCACGACACAGCTGTTGAGTCTGGAGATAGCTCTCAACAAATTGGCTTAAGGTGTGTTGGGCCTTAGAATCACCCTCCTTAGGATAACGTATTGATCTCTTAGCAGTTGCCGTGGTCGGATGCCTTTATTTAGCTTCTGCTGCAAGTTTCTGTTACTGTCCTTCATCGAAGCGGTGGATAAAACATGAAAGCGAACAAACTCTCGTTCGTCCTGTAGTAAACATGCCCATCACCAATAGTTGCTAAACGACCTTCCGTGAGCACTGGCTTGGGGGCAGCGGTTAGTGCAGGCAAAGGTTTCCAACTATTAAAGCTTGGTCTTTCAAGGGCGTGAGAAAATATTCTGGTATGGTCGGGGTCGCTGACTACCGGGATTGCACACTAATACAGCGCAACACTGTGTTTGTTAGTCAGTTCAATTCCGAAATACCCATCTTATGTGGCAAAGTACGGTGCCATTAACAAGTTATCACATGCACCAAAAAAAATTCAAGGGTAACACTTTCATTTTTTCGTATGGAAACTCCCACTGGCTTCACCAGCGATGAGGTGTGTATGTAGGAATCGAACCGACTAAAACCACAAGGTGTCCTTGCCAAGCGTCCATTGCCGGGCACCTCGAGTACGCCCTCGAAAGAATAACCCCAAAGTTCCCGGCGGACTTAATATCTCTGCCAAAAGACAATATGGTCCAAACGAATTTTTGGTAAAATTTTCAACCATGATCTATTTCGCTCCGCCTCTTATGAAATTTGTCTTAACGCTTTAATGAGCGTTAGCAGTGCCAAAGCGACCTTTGCCATAATTAGAATGATGAAAATGTTACAAAGTTTAACTATGTAGCTACAATGCCAACCGACCCGGATCCCATTTGACAGAGTAACAGTGACCCTCGGATGAATATTTACTGTGTCATATTCTTGTTGTTTGAAATAATGCTTATTGACAAATATTTCAATGCAATGTTTTTATTGATTATTAATTGGCTTTTTACCATCAAGATTATTAACTACATTATCAAAAAATCATAAACTATTTTTTATTGGTAATATCTTTTTGTTCAGAAACGAGGTTGCCTAGCCGAACACCTTCGCTGGGGAGACGCCTTTGCGATTGTCTACTCCGTTTGTGACAGACGGTCATTTTTGGCTGCTGCGGAACTGCTTGCTCTATTGGAAAGAACCAGATTACCTGGATGTACAGCTGTCACACTCCTTGGCAATAAACGGGACCTGGAACATGCCAGGTTAGATAATATAATATTCCATAATTATATTTTCCATGATACATATTTTGCTACTTAAGGTTAAGAAGTTTTCAATAATAATTAATAATAAAGCAATTACTGCGTAAGTTTTTAAGTAATTTTTGTGATAATGTAAATACAGCCAAATACTGTGTTAAAAGTAATGAAAATACACTTAAATATTCATTTTTTGTATTTAGTATTTGCGTACCCCGGCTTCGCCTCGGCGCAATTGTACTATAATTACCGTGGATTTCCAAAAAAAATCGTTCATCTGGACAACTGCTTGACAATAACAAACACAAAAACCGATAAAGCGCGAGTCGATCGCGTTTGTCGAGGGTTCCGTACCTAACCATTATACCGCCATAATAAAAAGGTATAATTTTTATTGGTTTATCAACCACTCAATACGATAAAAAATAAGGGCAAAGTTCAAAATTAAGATACATTTTGGTTTTTCAAGTTTTCGCAAAAATCTAAGTTTGGGGACTATCTGGTATAAATTTCGACTTGTTAGACCCACCCGTTCCTTAGAAAATCGGTGGTGACAAACGGATTTTTTACCTTTTGAGGTAAAAAAGAATGGGTGTGTGTTGGGTAACCTCCTCGAGTGTCGCTCCGATTCCGATCCCGCTGCAGTCCGGGGGGAACGGAATCGGAGCGGCCGGTACACCCTGGGCGGCGGTCAATGGCTTCCCCTTCACCCCTTCATAGGGTTGGCATTGATCGTCGCCCAATACCCAACGTGGCGGGAACACATCGCTCTCCGTACTCCTCTGCTTTCAGAGGAGACAGGATGAGCGATGCTGTTAGTGGTGAGATGGCCCAGGGTCAGCCGGGGTGCGAGGGATATGCTCTATGGGTAACCTTACACCCCGGCGTCTGAAGACCCGAGACGGCGTGCGGTTTTAGTCGGTGCAAGCCCGACATAACCGCCCCCGCTGGCCAGCGGGGGGGTATCCGAAGGGATTTCCGCACGATAAAAAAAAAAAAAAAAAAAAGGTATCCAATTTGATGCAGTTGTTCGGAAGTTATCTACATACCTACGTTTTACCACTTCTAAATCGATTAAAAAAGAATAACTTTATCAACAGAGTTGTCAGAGCGGAAGAGGGTCAGGAGCTATCATTGAGGTTCAGTTGTCAATTCTACGAGGTTTCTGCAGCGGAGTCATGTGCAGGTGCTGCTCTTTCGTTCCATGCACTACTGCGAGAAGCACGCGCATTGTTGTTACCACCTAGAAGGAAATTAGCCGCATATTCTGTTTCTAAGGTAAGTTTACCTGCTGTGATACGTAAAAAAATATTTATGATCCTTAAAACTACCTACAACTTTAGATCTGTTAATTACTTGTGCATATCTGATGAAATACTTGCATAACTTATTCTCAGCGCACACTCGACTCCCATCTCCAGACCTTTTTCACGAGACATATTACACAAATACATCTGCTGTTATATTTTGTTAGGAATGGGTATTTCCCCAGCTAAGCATCTCCATAATTAAACAAAAATAGTCTTATCTCATAATCAAATATTTTCTTTGTCCCAGGTAATTGGCTCAATTCTCGGTTTGAGCAACAAGAGTGTCAGGAAGAAACGACCATCCCTCAGCATATGATCTTTCAGTCTAAAAACTTCGGGATCCTGTTCACTCCGCGATAGGAGTTTGTTTTTATTTCTGTTATATAAACAGATAATTTGTTATCTCTGTCAATATGGATTGAAGAGATTTATCTGCAGGTCGCTGGGTCGAAGCTATGGTGGATTTACGATGGGTTGAAGATGGGAATGCTGAAAGAAGGATACTAGGATGCTAATATAATAATTTACAATAAAATGGTTACACTTTTATTAATATGTAATATAATAATCCTATTCTTTTAAATATAATATTTAATTATTGCAATATTCACCACAGTAACTTGTCCAAGACCAATATTTTGTTTTATTTGTGGCACGTCGATGTGATTTTACAACACCTCCACCAGTGCTAAAATAGTAGTGTTCCGTTTGACGGTTTTGAGAGATGCTTTTGGCCCATAGCAATCAGGATTGTATTAGGAGGGAGAAATGTATGTTGGTAAAGAATTTCAAGTGGTCATGCAGTTCTGTGCAATTCATATCATTTTGTAAGTGAAAATGGTGGCTGCACAGGTTGTACTTTACATCTCCTTCTGCATGTAAAAGTGACCTTATCATGGAATATAGTTATGAAGGTGTGATGTTAATGATGATGAATTGTTTGATTCTTTCTTATATTCCGCAATGATGACTAAAAAGCATCTGTTCGGATGCTTAATTTTTTAAATAGGTATTTAATCATGTTGGCAATCCTTTATTTACTAATAATATTGTGTCTACATCAATTTTGTAAAAGTTTTAAAATATCTTTACATTTAACTAGAAACGAGATCATTTTTGTGATCTGACTGAGAATTAAAATAAAAGACATTGTACTGAATAGGTAATTGAAATGAGAATAGAAATTACATTCTCTGTATTCTCAAAATTTTATTAAATTTCTGATTATTTATATGTAACATAGACACGATTAATCAATGTTTGAACAGATAACCTCTTAGGCAGGGATTAGACAGTCGACATACATCACGGTCTTCTCGATATATATCGCGATTTCCGCTATCCTGCAATATTGTATTTATAATAATAATGGAAACGCAATGCATACCTTTTTCTTTTTCGTGCGGAAATCCCTTCGGATACCCCCCCCCCTACTACTGTACTGTACTTGTACTGACTAAAACCGCACGCCGTCTCGGGTCTTAAAACGCCGGGGTGTAAGGTTGTCCATAGAGCATATCCCACGCACCCCGACTGACCCAGGGCCATCTCCGGTTACGAGATGGCCCCCTCGGGTTTGGGAACCACGATGTCCCCGTCTTGCCCCGGTTTGGGGGAGGGGCGCTAGTCGCCCCGCCGCCGTCCCGGACTGCTTCTGCTGGGGTGACAGGCGGTCTATACGGACACTGGATTACTGTATTGGATCGCGATGTTTATTGACTGTCTAAACCGTGCTATACATGTTAAGTGTGAAATCCCGACTTGAAATTTCAATATTGAAAACTTGTTAAATGATATTTGAAATGATAACCATGTAAAGTGTTTTAAATCAAATTCTAAGTATTTCACAGCAAATTTTAGGTAAGAATTTATTAAATTATTTGTACAACAAATTTTACAATCAATGTGCTAATATCTGACTAGAAATATAAATTTCAGAATGCAATTGATGATTTAAGTATAGAACCCATAAAGTAAATTAGATCTAAGTCAGACCACATTAAACTCTTATTTGATTTGAATTATAATTGATAACACTAGATTTTAATATTTGCGAAGTAAGCAAGTTACAATTAATTATAAAATCTTATTCCTACATTGACTTTACCAGTAAAAGAAATGTATCCAATGTGCCTTATATTCCAGAATTTTTTATTGTATCGTGCTATAAATTTAATATTAGGTCTGCTGTGTTAATTATCCGTTCGTATGGTCTGACTTCTTTGATATCTTATATCTAATAGAAATAAGACTGTCCTATGTTGTATATATTTATGAGCAATTAGATGTCTGAGTTATAGTTATTTTATGTTATTAATGTAGGCCGTGCCATTTTATAATTTGAATGATCTTTCGTCTAATAAAAAGTATCCAAGTTGATTCCTGTATATTATTTCTAAATAAACCTTCATTCTTACTGTTTCTTAGTTTGCATTTCATGTCCACGACCTGTGTATTTATTAAAAAGTGGATTGAAGCAAGTCTATTAGGGATATGTATTCAAGGCATTTTATTACGATAACACCTAGCCTGCTGAAAGTGATATCAGATACCAGTCGTCGTACATAGGCTGTTTTAATGTTGCTACATATTACCGTGCAAATGGTTGTATGCATATTTAAAATTTAGTATTTTCTCTTTTCCTGTCTTTGGTAAAGGTTTGACTCACCCTATAAAAAAAGTTTCTAAGTCGAATTTGTGTTACACGATATATGATAATGGTCAAGTGTGAAGTCGATTAAACTGTTAACAAATATTAATTGGAGTGTCTAAGAGACTCCATAAATATGTACGCCCATACCTGGGACAAGTACGAGAACGACCTACCTGCATACTCATACGAGTACTTATTCCGCGTGGGAATCTGATTCATTAAATTTTGCTCGAAGACAATTTCGAGGATAATGACTAACCCATTGCGACATCTTTAATTAAGTTATTGCCTTTTTGAAATGTAGATAGATTTATCATTATATTAATTTAAAAATAAAATCACAGTACTAACCTATTTATATAAAATGATTCCACACAACTTTTTAAGTATTACCAGAGGCAGACCATCTGCTGCATGGTAGTCCTACGTGCAGACCGATATTCAGAGGCAGAAATTGAACCCGCTGATCCAGAGAAGAACGCTATGGTGAAAATAGACGAAAGGATAAGCAGGGTATAGAGAAGAGAAGAAGAAGAAGAAGAGTACGTGTAGTATACCATAGCATAATTCAGTAACGTTCAAGGCAGTTATGGAAAACGAGAATCTAGAAAACATCCATAGCTTAGCCATTGAATAAGACGGGACAGGTGATGTTCCACACACACATATTTATGACATATTATGTAGATACTAGCTGTCCCCCGCGGTTTCACCCGTGATAGACTTCGATCGCCCGTGGCACCTATTTAACCCATACGTAAATGCCTGTAATTTATTAGTTTTTCAAGAATATATGGAAATTTGCCCGATTCGTTGACATATATGATTACTGTTCCGCTCTCCTGGATAGTAGCGTGATCCTCGATAAATATATATATATATATATAAAATCGAACCTGTAGTTTCTGAGATTAGCACGTAGTTTCTTCAGCTTTATAATATTAGTATAGATATATCACTAAATGGATAAAACAAAGGCAGATATAAAAAAAATCGGAATTCATATTTTCACTCATTAACTTCCGTTTACCGCATATCACGAAATTCCAAGATAAGTAACTTGCTTCTGATTTGAGAAATTAACATTTTCTTGCAATAAAAATATTCTACGACACAATCAGCAAAAATATCAGTATGTTCATTCATATCCGGGTCAGCGTACAGGCTGTCGCAAGGAAATATATAAGTCAAATACATATGCCATTAGCATGCTTTTAAGGGCTCATATAAACCAAGTTGAGCTACTTCGTACATACATTGTAGCAAAGGTATAGGCGTAAAGAGAATTCATGCCTTCCAGAAATACCTCCGTGAGGTATATACTACTACTCATGGCGGCACTTAATATCGCATATTTGTGCAAATTTTACAAGCTCATGTATACTGTACTGGTGCCCATCCTGTACATGGTTGCAATTTCTGACATGTATGTAATTTCTGCTATTATAGCTAAAGTATTGTTGGTAGTAGCTACACATGGAAGGAGATGGTGTTGTTATTCTACACAGTGCCTTGATAGGGATTTTTTCTCGATTGATAGATCCCAGGTTCGAATCCTGACCATGACACTTCAGTATGTTCATTCATATCCGGGTCGGCGTACAGGCTATCGCAAGTAAATATATAAGTAAAATATACCATTAGCATGCTTTTAAGGGCTCATATAAACCAAGTTGAGCTACTTCGTACATACATTGTATCAAAGGTATAGTCGTAAAGAGAATTCATGCCTTCCAGAAATACCTCCGTAATGTATATCTACTCATAGTGGCACTTAATATCGCATATTTGTGCAAATTTTACAAGCTCATGTATACTGTATTGGTGCACACCTGTACATGGTTGCAATTTCTGACATGTATGTAATTTATGCTATTATAGCTAAAGTATTGTTGGTAGTAACTACACATGGAAGGAGATGGTGTTGTTATTCTACACAGTGCCTTGATAGGGATTTAACCTCGATTGAAAGATCCCAGGTTCGAATCCTGACCATGACACTTCAGTATGTTCATTCATATCCGGGTCGGCGTACAGGCTGTCGCAAGTAAATATATAAGTCAAATATACCATTAGCATGCTTTTAAGGGCTCATATAAACCAAGTTGAGCTACTTCGTACATACATTGTATCAAAGGTATAGTCGTAAAGAGAATTCATGCCTTCCAGAAATACCTCCGTAATGTATATCTACTCATAGCGGCACTTAATATCGCATATTTGTGCAAATTTTACAAGCTCTTGTATACTGTATTGGTGCACATCCTGTACATGGTTGCAATTTCTGACATGTATGTAATTTCTGCTATTATAGCTAAAGTATTGTTGGTAGTAACTACACATGGAAAGAGATGGTGTTGTTTTTCTACACAGTGTCTTGATAAGGATTAATTCTTGATTGATAGATCCCAGGTTCGAATCCTGGCCATGACACTACCGACGTGAACCCACTCCTAACACAAGGAATTTAGCTTAGCTGTAGGGGTAGAGGAATGCTAGTAATTTCGGTTACTAATTAAAAATAGTGGATGACAGCTACAATCTTTTAATAACGGTTGGGTAGTGACAACATATTACGTGTTGTAGGTGTGACAGCTACTTCTTTTTTTCTTGTGGAGTCCCCCAGCAGCCGTACTTACCATGATTACTTATGAACAGTTCAGTTTCGGAGCAATTCAATACAAGTTTGTCAAGTGAATTGCTATAATCCGTACCATGACATGCTTAAACCGAAATGCTTTCGCGTTTGGTTCGTTTGTTGACATTTGGAACGTGCATCTGAACGAATTAATACGGCGTCATGGTATGAGTACGAAACTATTCAGTTTTGGTCTGCAATTGAATTGCTATTAAGCGGTCATGGTTAGCCCCATTGTAACAACTCGCCAAGGGTATAACGAACTCAAGGTAACGTCGAACCAACCAAAGCCCCACTTTCGAGGTCGATCTCGCAGAAAATACTAACACTTAAAGAATTGCTTGTGTTTTGAAAAAAAAAACAGAGCAATTCAGAAATCAGAATTTACTAAAAACCAGGGAAAGAAGGAAGCTCGTGAGGTGTGTCACAATAGAAACAAATGGTTATGAATTTAAGAATAGGTTTGAATTTCACTCAATGCATCCATTATTTTTTTTTACGTGTAGAAACCCACCCCCATGGATAATAAAAATAAATCGAACCGACTAAAACCTCACGGTGTCTTTCCCAAGCGTCTATTGCCGGGCACCCTAGTTGCGTCCTCGAAAGGATAACCCAGTGCATTGAAATCTCTACACCACATATTCGATGCATGAACCACATTGCTGCCACCACTATAGAATTTAGGTATATACGTTTTTATTGTCCTTGACATATACTTCTTCAAATGATAGATGTCGATATTGTTATATGATGATTGGTTACTTGTTACGTTATTGAATTTAGGTCTCATGTTTCTGCTACAGTGATACAGGAAACCGCATCAAGACTGCAGTAATTATAGATGGAACGTGACAATATGTATCTAATAGACATACCTGCCCCTTCTCTTCGCTAACAACTAGATAATAGAACATCAATATATATTAAATTTATAGAAGAAAACATTAATTCCCCTAATATCCCTTCGGGGTCTACGTCAACCTCGCCTGCGAGTCGGTACACATGTTAATTTACGGCTGAGGCTCAGGCGCAGGCTCTCTTCCTGAGGTAGGGTTCAAACGGCAATCGTTTCTGGAAAAGTCAATAAAGACACATAAGGAGGAGAAAGCCTAGAAGAGCGGATCCCGGGCTTCAAAGTGCGAGGTACATCCATGCAATGGGATTAACGCTATGATGATGATAAGTAGAAAACAGTGTTTTTTTTATAGAATATTAGTAACCGAAATTACTAATATTCCCCTTAACCCTTCCAGCAAAGCTAAATTGCTTGTGTTAGGAGTGGGTTCACGTCACTAGTGTAATGACCAGGATTCAAACCCGGGACCTCTCGGTCGTAGAGTCGACTCCTTAACCACTAAGCTACCGACGCTTCACATCAACACTTCTTTGAATTAAAAGTTGGTACACACCTTCGTCGATCTATTTATACTTTTATAAAATTGAAAATTACGTGTCTGTACAGTGGAGATATTTAACTTGAGTTATGTTAAATGAACGATTCTGAACACAAAAATATTTTTCTTTTAATTCTTGTCTGATATCTGTTTGTTCGCGATGGACGCAAAAACTACCGAACGGATTTTAATGCCGTTTCTATCCTTTAGAAAGGTCTTGGTTAGACTTAAAATCTGCCGTAAGTTTGATTGCAATTGGTTAAGTAGAGCCAGAGATATGACCAAAAAACGATAACCGACCTCCGCGCGGATAGAGCTGCGGGCAACAGCTAGTAGTGAAATATAAGTTTAGTTTGGAATATTCGATGTCGTGTATATAATAATGCTAACAAATGATTAGATTATTATCTGCTCCAACACGTTGTGCTGGGACCGTGCCTTCAGTCACCTCGCCCTAACAAGCATAAATTACAACAAATGTCCCCGCTCGGGCACTCTACCAGCTATAACGCTAAGTTATCAGTGCCTCCACAGGCCTTTCACCAGTCAATAAAGATCCACTTTTCTATGAACATGATTCTCACATTGAAGCGAAACCTGTGTCGTGTAACACGCCAGTGTATGGAAAAAATACTCCTAATTATGATTTTTATAGCGAATAAATTGATGTACTCATGAAACAGGTTCAATTTACAACTTTATTTATAGGTACCTAAGAAGCTTTCGAGTACTTATTTTATAGCAACACTGGCAGCTCGTACCGGCTCCACACGGGAAAATTTCATGTTATAGCGTAAAATTTTCGAAAATCTTTCCTTAGTGGATATTTACAAAATAAAAAAGATTAATAACGGCCAAAAGAACAATAACCAATCCTCATACAATAAACAATGATAAAAAGAAATCAACCGACCTAAACAACCGAAAAGGCTCTGTAAAGTGTAAAATAACTAAATTACAGATTTAAAATAACTTAATAATAGACATTTCTGTTCAGGTCGGTGCCAATCCGTGCCAAGCAAAATAGGAATTAGGTAATTAGGGTAGGTCCACTTCCGCCACATCATGAGTCTCCCCGTGCAAGCGAAAAGAATATGTAAGCGTGAGTGAGGTTCAACACCGGGATCTCGTTGTGGTTCTGAGCGTGGACGTTCTTTCGCTGGAGACCATGGTTACAGCCGTGGACTCCGACGGAAGAAAGTGGTGGTGGAAACGACACCGTGTGGTTTTACTCGTTTCGATTCCGACATACCCACCTCATCGCTAGCACAGGTGGGGTTAAGCCCGTGGGGGTTTCCACAGGTTAAAAAAAAGGGTGAGTGAGGTCTCCACGTCGCGTCGGCAGCAAAATACACCCGATCACGTGCGTTTTGTTTCGGGCTTGGCAAAAAGTGTTTCGTGTTTTTTATCTTTAGATTTAAATCTTTAATTCTGTTATTGTACACTTTTCAGTACCTTTTGGGTTATTGAAGTCAGTTGAATTTTTTAACTCTCCTCTCCATTCCACTTTCCACTCCTCACTCCTTTCCACTACACACTCCAGTTCACTCTCTACTCCACTCTCCTCTCCACTCAATTGCACTTTCCACTCCTCACTCCTTTCCACTCCACTCTACATTCGACTATCCAGTCCACTCTCCACTTCACTCACTACTTCACTCACCACTCACTCACCACTTCACTCACCACTACACTCTCCACTCCACTCTACTCTGCAGTCCACTTCGCTCCACTCCACTCCACTCCGCTCTTATCCGCTTCACTGCGCTCCACTCCACTAACTTCACTCCACTCTCCACTTAAAAATAACATAGATTTAGACGAAAATAGAACCTCGTCCTTTTTGAAATCGGTTAAAAATATTAATAGTAGCGTTACTTAAACTTCAAAATTTAATACACAATTTATACCCATAAGAAATAGCCTATGATCTATTCTCAAACTTACTACCCGTTAAGTCTCAATAGAGGGCGAGCCTGTTGCCGTGATCGGAGTGCATTTTTCAATTAATATTGCTACTACTGGATAGTAAGACTAAACGGATATTTTTCTCCAATTAACGGTAAACTATAAGGGCTTACTATTTTGCGGCATTCTTTCTTAAGTAAAATATTTTTAATAGCCTGCAATCAATTACCGTTTATGTAACCGAAGATTACAATATTTATCATCAATGCTAACTATTTTGAGAACCTTTTAAGCTTTCGCACTATTGAATCTTTGTTGATTTTGGCTTTAATGGCCGAAATATTTTCAAATTCTGTTAAATGTTGCGTGCAAAGTCAGGCAAATGAGTCCAGGAATACTACTGTTAATACACCAAACACCCACACTGTACGAATCGTGCACAAACCATCACAGAAACGTAACTAAAAGACAGGATGAATGTTGCATAATTAACACTCGGTTGCAGTTTCCCGCAGGATTGATGGCGTACCACCCACTAGATTTCAACAGAGGGATTTAAATAACACAGTATTCATAGTCCGTCTTGCATATCAATAATGAACTCATGGTAGTGATAAATGCGCCTCTTTTGAACATGTCCTGTGCCTGTCAGGAACAAACGTGAAAGATAGAACCGGTAATTGTGGATGTACGGGTACAACTTATTTCTGAGACGTATAAATTATGTAAGAAAGCTTCGCGGAGACAACAGATAGATACATCCAAGTGGTTAACAGGTACAACCAGTTAGAAATCCAAATGAAAAATATTATGTATTTCTGTTCCTGCTTACAAATTATTATGATATAATGACCTCAATATCATTAATTTATTGGTAGAGTAAAAATATTGAAATCAATTTCGGGTCAAATTTTACTTGCCAAATTTTCATATCTGTTATAAGAAAGGTATTTGCTCGAACACAGGCATCTAGCGATTCAAAGCCTTAACTTTATTTCCATGAGTGACTAGCAGATCACTCTCTAATCAATGCTTGCTAAAAATTGAATAAATTATGTCAAAAGTGTCAGAAAATTTAGGGTTATTTTGTGACGCTTTAACACGGAATTCTAAACAAGGTGATATATATTTGACACCGAAACAGCACCATCTTTTGTATAACACACGGGTTTCAGTCAGTAGACTCTCTTGACAGATTACAGCGGAGTGGTACAATCCGCATCATTGGGTAACATCCTTGGGTCTTTACAGTTGCATACACATAATGCCTTGGTGCCTCTCCTTTCCAAACCAGAACAGCACATTACATGGCAATGTTTTCATTTAGGTTAGGTCTAAGTTAAAGGTAAGGTATGTATAGAAACCACTCATTGTTTGGTCGATTTGACTGTGCTGCTGGGTTTCTATTGCCGTCATAACATTACCATAAAATCGCCAATTCATGCCACACGCGTGACTTAATACCAAATATTTTTATAAATATCATCATGGATCAAGTGGATTGCTGGTCAAACTGTGCTATCACTTTCTTTACCTGTGTCATAGTGAAATGCAGGCATTAATCATACTGTAACGAATCTATGGTAATTAACATATCTCCCTATTAAGTCAATGGACCCAGTTGAGCTATATTGTCTTTATTGGCATGAGGAGTATTCGGATTGCGTGCAATACTATTTTATTTTAATGATGATTGAATTTCCTTCTTATGAGTGTAGCATAAGATTGAAAATCAATTTCATATTGACAATGTGCGTTGCGACTTTTGATATTTGCAAGAAACAGCGGCGCCAGTGAGGACGTGTGCTGCGGCGTGCACGACCACGATGCGCACATTGAAAATGGCACATTATCATAATGCAATACCGGAATGCTAGTGATGTCCTCATAAGGCATCCCCGTTTAGATATTCAAATATTACTAAAGTGAGTGTCGTAAGAGTGTAACAGAAGTAAGCCCCTTTTTTTTATATATGGAAGCCCCCACGGGCTTCACTCCATCCGTGCCGAAGATGGGGTGGGCGTGTCGGAATCGAACCGACTAAAACCACACGGTGTCCTCCCCAAGTGCCCTCGAAAGGATAACCCCAGGATTACCGGCGGACCTTGGCTGCCACCGCGGCCTCGCCTGGTGGGGTCGGGTAATATCTCGCGTCGGTGAGTGTGTAGGACACACACGACACGCCTCCGCCACGGCCTGCTTCTATAAAGACGGCGAGTCGGCCAACTGCCGTCCTCAGGCCCCGATCATGGAGGTCGGTAGTCCCGGGCGTAGACGAGTCTGCGGCGTCCTCATCGCAGACAGCGGAACTCGGCTAACTTTCAATTAAAAAGAGGCGTGAAATTGACTTCCCTAGAGCGGTAATATTCGTTACTAGAGAGTCACATTGGTATTTCCTAATTCACATCCACTGTCGCTTCTTACAAGAAATGTGTCATTGAGAAAAGCCCAATAATTTGTGCCTTTAATGAAGTTAGCATTTGATGCATAGTTAGGCGTGTTATTGCTTGTGGAATATTTTTGAATTTTGGCAATGTTTTCTTCTGTTTTGTTTCATGAAACCAAAACATTAAAAACAGATCAAAAACGTATTAAATCGTACATTTCCACCGAAAGCATAATTGGTATTCCAAGCTAAACTACTGATGCTTAACAACTCTCAGTAATTATGTGGAATATTCTCAATTAAGTAACCTTCTTTGAAAAACACAAAGTCTCTGAAACCCCTCATCATCCTAGCGTTAACAAACCTTTCACTTTGGAGCCCAAGGTTCACTTTTCTACTTTGTTTTCGGCATCCTTGGTAGTAGGCACATACATATAGTCAAGCCTGTTATTCAAGAAGGGCTAGCCAGAGGGAACTAAACACACAAATTTCGCAGTTTATCGGGTACTTTTTTTGACTCACGTGGAGTGAGTTTGAGTGGTATATAATACTATACTTTTGGGTGTAGGACTTAGTTGCCTTCGAGAAAAGGTGGATTGACTCTTGGATTCTCGTCTAACTCTTAGTCTACTTCTCCGCGTAGTGAGACAATTACAGTAAGAGCACACAAACATACCGACTAACGAAATGAATTTGCAAATATTGTGATGTTCTCGATAATCACCTAGTGCCCTTTGTTAGTAAAACATCGTAAACCATTTTGACATCACCTGTTGATGTGTAGTTGAGAGTGGAGCACATAAATCAAGACGGTTGGAAATGGGACGCAATACCGTAACTAACACAAGGTGAAACTGACAACAAAATATGTTACAGTTTATTTCAATCTAAGTATCTCGATGCATTTTTGTTGCAATTCGATTTAATAACGATTGCTCCGGCCCTCTGCTGTTACTAAATTGTACCTTTTTTTTTTTCGTGCGGAAATCCCTTCGGCCGCTGCCGCTGACGTGCCAAAATATACTTACATATACCTACCTGTTTTTTTTTTCGTTCGGAAATCCCTTCCGATACTCCCCCGCAGGCCAGCGGGGGCGGTTATGTCGGGCTTGAACCAACTAAAACCGCACGCCGTCTCGGGTCTACAGACGACGGGGTGTAAGGTTGCCCATAGAGCATATCCCTCGCTTGTACCTAAACTATATTTTGGTACAGATGATTGCTAGTGATAGTAGCTAATTTAGATTTTATGTCGCTACCACATCTGCTCCAATAAATGTTCAATCATCTGTTCAACCAATTGAACATATTGGAAGCTTTTGTCCAATTATTTTTTTAATAATTGAACTACTTGGAAGGAAAACTGTCAAAGTTTCAATTCAAATATTTCAATAATAATGTTTTTCCAATATGTTAAATTGGTTGAGCAGATAGTTGAACGTATTGGAGTAGACATCGCCACCATGTTCGGGTCCCAATTATAATTTTCATGTCCAGGTTTAAGGGTTGTAGGAAAACGGGGGGGGCGGTCAGACAGCAGTCTCGCACGTATTAGTCAAATCATTTATGGAAATGATCACAAAGAGTAAGAAAGAGAGCACACTCAGGGGTCCAAAGTGCTAGTTTTGGATCTAACTGGGATCAAAGCTGATGATAATGATTATATGTCGTCAAAACTATTTTTATTCAAGACCTGCTATAGATAAGATAGATACGCATAAGATTTCATTTCAATTGCAAATGTGATTTGAAACAATTTTGCAACCAAAAGTTGTTAATATTACCTGAGTAAATATTGAGTTGAGTCATTTTATTTTTTGAAGTTAACAGCTATACCCGAAGTTATGACTCGGCAGCAGTTTTTACGTTTCGTTCCTCCCAAGAATGTTTACCATTAAACATCCATTACAGTATCTAGCTACTACAAAAACAAATCATTGCATTCCTTTAGGATGTTTAATTTACCAAGAAGTAGTTTTTATAAGAAGAAGTGCGATAATTGATATTTCAGCCACTTTCAAGGAATAGTGCTGAATAAAGATTCGTAGTGAAATGTAATGTTGGCTGCATTTATAAAGCAAAGTTGTGTCCTTTATATGTTATACTCACAACCCAGAAAATAATACTGTGAGTATGACACATAGTATAGTTATATTCTATGAAAATAAGCGATAACAGTAATTTCATTGAAATCCTTAAATCTCTGATCTTTGAATTTGAATCCTTAATTCTTTTATCTACACCCATGCTTTAAATCCTCTATAAAAGATTCTGAGACAGTTAGCTTATTGCCAACATTAATACATCCAATGTCCTAATAACCATAATATCATCCGAACGGGTGTTATTATGTTGTATGAAATTTCATAATAACACTCCTTTCGTTTTTTCAATCTCTTCCGCGCAAAGGGTTACTCATCACACAGCCAAATTCTTACCGCTCGATGCGTGGAATCTGTATAAGTTTCAAAAAAAGAACTGTCATTCACGCGCGTTGCTTTGCACGACCACAGCGGCGGAGCGCCGTAAAAAAAAATTAAAGCTTATTCGTTCAAATTCGAATTCCCGCTATTTTTCTTCGCTATTATTTTTGCAAATTGTTTTGTTTACTTACGAAAATGAGCGATTCAGGTTTTGATAACACACCTTCACAACACAGACATTTCCAATGCAGCAAAGAACATTTCTAACAAATTACTACCGGAAAAATCTAGAAAACAGTATGAAAAGGCGTACCAAGATTTCATGAATTGGAAAATTCTGAATATTTTATAGAGGACACATCATGGGTGTAGATAAAGTCTTGTATGCAACTGTATAATTAGGTATTAAAACACTCATGTGATACTATTATCACACTCAGCTTCGCTTCGTGTGATAAACCCATATTCATGTTTTAATACCCCTCATTATACCACAGTTGCATAAATAACTAGTATATCATTAAATGTTTCACCTATTGGTACAAGTGGCAAGCTCTCGTGGCGACGACTGTGACGAGTGCTACATTTGAGAGCAGCCACTTTCGATCCTCCGACTTGAAAAAGCTTGTCTTGGCTCTTCGGATACATAAATGGTAAAAGATGTGGGTTCAACTTTACATAGAGAGCTGTTTCAAAAAGGTATATAGACGGTAGTGTCAAAACTTTGTATCTTTTTTTAAATATGGTACCCGAAGGCCAAACATAGCTCTGATAGATCGTATCTGAGATTTAAATGCTATTTCTTTTTTAGTGGAATGGCCCCAGAACATCACACCACATCCGCGAGATATCCATTTTAGCATTCTGTTTACCGTTATTTTAATACGTTCAATAGGGAAACAAAGATCGTAGAATAATTTAAACTGTTCATAAAATATATTGTATGCTTCATTTGGATCCTCCGTCCGGAATACATCAGAAAATGTCAGTTTTTCAATATAGCCTCTAAATCTATCTATGTTCTCATATGGATAATCCCTTTCAAGCTTGTGCCAGTATATCAGTAAACAAACTACATCAATGGGGCACCTCTGCAACTGTGCAGTGTGATCAGATAAACCAAATTCTATCACATCCGCTTCACTTTTTATTAAAGTTATGTGCAAAGTTATCTATACAGGTCTGTCTTTGTAACCTAGTTGGTCGGTCTACAGCTAATGTTAAATTAAACCGCTTCAAAAGACATCTCAGCTATCGTGTTTCAATTTTGTTTACTAGTACATTGATATTAAGATCACGTGCTACAATGATATGCCTATAATTTCTTCGGATAGTAACAATTTTTTTTTTCTAGTTTATCAAAAAACATACTTAGATTACCGTTTCTGTATAGACACACTATTACAGTTTTGTATACAGATAATTCAATAGCACAGCATTCAATCTATCTAAATAATCTATAATCTACCGAGGTATTAAAGAAAACTTTAATACCTCGGGTAATTCTTTCTAAGAGTGACCAGCTCTTACTAAGATACATAACCCACCTCGCCTAATATGCTCTCTACTGTAACATGCCGCCATAACATAATGATATCATAACATAATATGATGTTATCAACGACATTTACAATGATTTTTGTCATAGAAAAATAGGTCAAAATATTATATTTCATTTCTTTTAAATAATATTCGAACTAACTGCTTTTAAATTTTACATGTATAGTTTAGTTGGACATAGTATGTATTACTGAATGTAATAAATAATAAATAAACTAAACTAAATTAAAATGGATGAAGTGGCCCACAAGCTTCGTGGGTGGATCGTCCGTCCGGCTTCCGGTGTCCCCAATTGTAATGATAAAACTAAATCAAACAAAAGTTAATCACTACTTAATTATTTATTTTACATTGTGATCGACGTACAAGACAGTTATTGTACAAAATTGTTTATGTATTCTTGAAATCTGAGATATTAATTAAATATAGAGCATATTAAATTTATAGATTCAATTATGTGACACTACATCAATAGGTGTTTTGAACTATATGAGTGCAGCAGTCTGCGAACACAATACACTATATAACCTCATTTATCAAAATAAAATCAAAATCCAGGTCATGGATTAGTAGTTACGACTAGATATTATCTATCATTTATTTTCACATTATAGACGATAGACTAAAGCAGACATGTTTGTGAATTAGAACATTGCGGGCATATTAATTATGCGTAACGAAAACGCCGGCGTAAAATATAGTAACAATACACAAGTGCAGGCGCTTGAATTTCTAAATTTCAATGCGTGACTCACATCTAGTCTTCGGTCTGCAGTGTAACATTCATCTGGCTCGCTCCAGACTATATAAATAATTTGGAACGCGGTCTGGTGTAACACACTGGCAACTACATCTATCTATAAGTTGGTAAAAATGTCAGTGGGAATGATAAAAGCGATTAAAAGGGGACAGTTTAATATGTGTTGTGATTTAGTGTTGTCGAGTTTGGTAGGAAGCAATTAATCCTATGTCTTATTTATCATTTTGATGTCGCAGCAGGTGACTCGGCGTGTTCCGGGAACGTAAGCCTCATCTCACGATAATGAGCGTTGTTGGTAAAAGGAGCGATTTCGAATATTAGTATAATTTAATTTTATATAATAATAACAATATTGTGTGGGTAAAAATACCGTTATCCAAATAATATAAGTAGAGTAATTTAAGGATCAATTATTCTAGAATTCCTCAATTTGAATTTATAGATAAAGTACTTCATGAAAAATACGTTCTAAAAATAAGCAACTGTTAGAACTAAATCAATTAATGATCTTGATATAACGTCTGATCTTTTAGCCATACACTTGATTGTTGCAACATACACCTGCTTGTAACTCGTAATCCTAAATCTCTAGATTTGAGATAATTATGGCATTTGAAACAAATGCCAGGTTTGATTTCTTTTTCGCATCATTTGGTCATAACCAACAAATTGTTATTGTTTGCCTTGATTGTTTCGTGAATGCAGCGACTCCCACCGGTAGCTTCATGAACGCAGTGATTGGACGCTCTAAATAGAAAAACACGCATATTCGCATTCCTTTCGTGATAATTAGTAGATCTGGCGTAAATGGCAACACTACCACTTACGAATGTTGCGTTGGTTGGATCATTAACAGCTGTAACGCATTGCAAGATCATATCAATCAATATAGAGCACGATATCGATACCACAATATCACTAAATTAAACGATACAGCATTGACGCAGTTGCAAAATCACTAATCAATTCACGACAACTACATACAATAGTACATCTACAACTTATACAACGAAAAGTACAATGAATAAAAAAAACTAACACTAACTGTAAACACTAAAAAAATTTAAGCTAGAGGTGTAACACTCACATAATATTAGGGTTGATTGTTTTTATCAACTGGATACTTGTTCATAGGATGTATCTTTACTGCCGAATGGATAACAGTCTTAATTCCAGGAACAGATAAAATAGGCCTTAAGTTTTACACTGCAACGGGAATAAGCGGTTAGCAAAACGCTGAGCTAGTCTCAACGCTCACCCTAACATTGGTATTTCATAAAATATAAACAAAGCTCATCTGACTAGTATATTTGGTGTATTTGGTTACATGCTACCGTTTCCAGCGATTCGTACGATAAGCCGTATGTTACACTGCAGGCATTGTAAGACGGCTGTTTTGTTAGACTTGTTTTCATGTAGACATTACCTGTATAATATTGCAAAAGTAACGGAAATAACAAAATATTTGACATGTTTTACTGTTCACTAACTACAGCTTTTATATGTAGCCTAAATGGTTGTGGGTAGTATCTCTGTACGTTTGCATTTTGAGTTTTTCTATTGGCTAGCTATAAATTCTGTAGAAATCTAACATGCATAAAAAGAGTCAACTTAACTTTTAAGCGACTCTATCTCTAATTTTTAGACTTAAATATACAAAAAAATGGATAGTGCATTATGTTATTCATCAAAATATGCGTATGCTACGATCGGTATTCTTGGAAGGCTAAGCTTGGTAAACTGTTGTTGGCTAGTTAGAAAAGCATTCCAGATAGTCAGTGGCAAACATCTTGAACAAAAGTCGGAAAGTTAGTGCATGTACACTTACGGACCAATAAAAAAACCAATAAAAGGACTGATTAACCAATGATGAACCATTTGAGTCCGTGAAGGTTAATTGACGCAGCTAGAACAGGTACATTATCAAGTTGTTTACCGGGCATTGTAATTGTTATTGCATTGCTTGTTTTGATTATTAGTCTTTAATGACCATGATCTCCTAGAATTAAGTCTGTATAAATATATATGAACTTTCTATACTTACATTGGAAAGAGAACTTAATTTGTCTTTTTTATACATCTATATTTACTACTTGTAAACATTATTTTGTAAACCACTTTTATATTGGGAGCAAGTACTCTAAAATAAGTTGTTACGGTTTCGATGCTTAATAATATAATGTCAGTTCCCATTTTGAAGTATTTTATGCCAATTACTTATTGTGTGTTTATTAGTTTATGGTATAATGTAAATGTATCATGTTTTATGAGTAATGTGCGTGAATCAGTTCAAAACACTTTTTCAACTCATTTCACACCTTGTAATTTTAATGGTATCTTTTAGGTAAACCAGGTTATTGTGGCAACGGTATGTATATATATGTATATGTTTACGGAAGCAGACTGAGTGCAGGGAGTTCGTCTTTCTTCATTTCTGTGTAAATATCAACAAAGACGGAAGAATTTAAATCATAAAACGTAAGAGTAATTCTGTCATGTTCCGTTCGACTGTTTTGTATCCAACGTTATTCATTTACAACTTACATTTTTAAACTAAAACTCAGAAATCCTGAATCTTTTTTATGTTTTTAGCATTTTCTAAACCGTGTTAGTATTGTGAGCTAAATATGTCTAACCATAAACGTTTGCCTAAAACATGTTTGTTAGAAATATAAACACACCTAAATTGATAATTTATTCTTAAGGTGTTGAATAATTATATTTTTTTACCTTACAATTGAAAACAAAATTATTATTTATATTCTCTCAAATGGCCTATAGATGACAAAGAAGAGAAATAGCCAGCACTACTTCTCTTGTTCTCTCACAGGCGCCCTAAGAGAGAAACCTGCACCAGAGCTTCATCTGTCCATTAGCAGGTGCAAGCTGCAGGTGAGGTTGACCTGGAGGCTAATAGCAATTCAATTGCAGACCTAAACTGAATAGTTTCGTACTCATACAATGACATAAGACCATGACGTCGTATTAAGTCATTCAGCTTCACGTTTCTAATATCAAAAAACAAACCAAACGCGAACGCGTTTCAATCTACGCATGTCATAGTACGGATCATAGCAATTCAGTTTACAAACTTGCATTGAATTGCTCCGAAACTGAACTGGTTATAAGTCATTATGTTAAGGCTCCCAGGGTCTTTGAAGAAGAAAACATTCTTATGGTAAATAAATCATTGTTTTTTAAATAATGTTATTAGTAAGTCCGTTTATATACTGTGGTAGAGTATGATAACAACAAAACTCAAAAGAAAATTAATAAGGTGCAGTGTTAACCAATCTCTTACTATTACTTAGTTCTTGTGGTTGAAAAATATCTACAATATCTATTTACAACAAGACCTACATTAAAAGGGTTTCACGTCACTTAATTGAACAGGTAGTAACTAATACTTATTCACAAAACATTCAGGCTAACATCTGCGTTCGTTAGTTTACCCATCAGATGGATTGACAAGGTCTATACTAGGGCCGACCTACATCTGAAGTCTGAACGATTGACATCTACGACTTGCCATTAAAGATGGTATAGCTTAATAGGCCCCCAAGACCAAATCTATTGGCGTATCGGCTTTCAGTGGCCGTGAATGCTACCTAGATTAGTGTCCCAAAAATATACATTCAACTACAAAAGTTGATATACACCAAAATATTAACAAACCGTTTTTTTCCATTAGAATAAATTGATGTATAATTCGTTTTATGATCCCCAGAAGACAAAGTTAATATACTTCATATTTTCTTTATTATTTTATGAAATGTTTAAGAGAATGTGATTTATAAATTAGAATTTGTTAAGTTACTTTTGTCGTTGGCTGTACATCTCTTGCCATTCATCAGGTCTAATAGGTAGCCATCGCAAAAAGATCCCAAGCTGGGCAGACTGCAAATGCGTGCCGAGTCCTCGTTGCAGTTGCAGTGTTGGTAGACGGGACTCGATTTCCTCCTAGCGACCTTGGACAAGTACTTTCCTAAGCGGCCGTGCTCGGAGACCATCTGTGTCAGTAGGAAGGAAAGGGTCCCGTGCTGCCGCCCTACCCACTCGACAATGACTGGATGGAGTGCCTCCATGTCAGCAAATCCAGCGCGTGGAATCTCCAGCGACGATCACCTGACCATGATCTCCAGGCGGACAACTTCACGCCACCTGCAAATCTCCTCGTGTGGAGGCGTTGTTCACAGATACACTTCGGCGAGCACTTCCGCCTCTAAACTGCTAACTGATCCTAACCTAACCAAGGATGTGAATAATCACTCACTTTGGGGACTATAGACCAAAAACCACAGAGTAAAATTGAAATATTTAACTTTATCTTAATTGATAATGATAAAAGTGCATTTTTGTATACAACATCTTAATTGATAATGATAAAAGTGCATTTTTGTATACAACATCTTAATTGATAATGATAAAAGTGCATTTTTGTATACAACATCTTAATCGATAATGATAAAAGTGCATTTTTGTATACAACATCTTAATTGAACTTACTTATTGTAAAATTTCAATTTTTTTTTTCAATTTATTTCAATTCAAAAACATAATATACAATATATCTATCTTATTATCAAACGTGCAGGAGTGAATATTATGAAATGGATACTTCTGAAAGATACAGTTAACGATGACGGTATCTGTACCCCGTGTCTCCCCGGAACTATAAATTATGATTACCAACAGGTATGTCACATTTACAATAATAGTATCGAAATAATTTAACAATAAAAAATAATTTGAAATATTATAAAATTAAAAATTAACCTATTTACTAAATATATTATTTTCAACATGAATATTTTTATTATTAAAAATAAATAAATTCATAACATTATCGGTATCAAAAGAATTAATTTAGAGTGAATACGCATGCAATAAAAAATATAAACTTGTAAAGGTATATGTATGAGTTAGGGTGTATATGTGTGTGTGTGTGTGTGAGCGTGAAAGGGTGTGTGTGCGTATGATTAGGGTGGGTGTGTATGTGTATGTATATACGTATGTACCGGTTAGATGGTAGTTCTCGCGAATAACCTTTCCGTCTCTTCGTAGGATTTGCACTGTAGATATTGGACTATCACATGTTTGCACTTCGACATTGGTAGTGAATATATACTACATAGTTCGTCGACCTTATTATAAAGCCAACTGCTGAGACTTTGATAGTGCCGATCTGCCATGGCTGTATTTGTACGATGTTTCGGCACACGCGGTCCCTACTACGTCATTCACTTGCAAATACTAGGGTTTCGTACATCAATGTCGAGTGCATGCGGAGAGTTATGTGGAGCGCACAGAGCCGTCTTACAGTTAGTACAGGAATCTCAAATGCATGTATTAAAAATAGTTGCTTCTTCTCCTGAACTAAGTTTTCTAGCAAACTTTTATTTTCAGCATCAGAGTTATAGCAGGTAATCAGTTCATCTATTTCTTTACATATCTAAGTTAAATATAAATAAGAAACAAAAAATAAGATTCATTATTTTTTATTAAAATCAAAGAATATGGTCTATCAGCCCATAATATAGCCTTGAAAAGCTGGTAGTCGTAAAAGAGGTTTCAGACACCAATGCATGCGGATGTGTCGATAGTGAATATTTTTTAGGAAGGTAATAATATAACATCATTAAATTGCTATTTGGCAGAACAATATTAGGTGTTTCATCGTTATTTACTTTTGGGTGTAAAATATGACTGACTATCTGTGTCATTACTCATTCTAAATCTTTCACTTATTCTGTGTTCCACTTCCATGTGTTATCAAACAAGAAGAAACATAAGTTTACAAAACTTTTAACGTAAACCTCTTAAAATATCTTATTGTACACAAGTGAAACATGAATACATAAAAAACCGACTTACACAATTATATAATGCAATATAAATATATCATTACTATAGAAAATGAGAAGTTAATAGGTTAAACAGACGGATGTGATTGGTGCGCTCGCGCAGATTCCGTTCCCGTCAAGTGCGATGTGCCATACACGGTAACTTGTAGAATGCGCATGTGTCTCCCATATTACCAACAGTACGTAACACAGCGTCATATTACAAAAAAAAACTTTATTGCAATTATTTTTGGACGTCTCGTATTACTTTTTATTGAACTTGTTTTTTTTTTTTGTGATATTCTTTGAAGCAATTACTTTTGTGGAAACTTATGAAATAATCAGCTTATTACCGCTTCGAGCAATGATTTTGTCAATGAAATATTAATATTTATCTACATTTCTAACAAAATATTTCAATAATGTCATATAGTAGTTAGGTATCGAACGAATTGACTCAATTATAACGGATTAGGTACTGCAAATTTACTCTGAAAATAAAAATCATGCGGCCTTTTATCTTTTTTCCAAAAGACATCCTATGATTTTTTTTTTACGTGCGAAAATCCCTTCGGATACTCCCCCACCGGCCAGCGGGGGTGGTTATGTCGTGTATCGACTTAAACCGCACGGTGTCCTCCCCAAGTGTCCGTTGCCGGGCACCCCGGGTAAGCCCTCGAAAGGATAACCCCAGGGTTATTGGCGGCCTCGCCTGGTGTGTAGGCACAGAATAAATGTGTAGGGCACACACGACACGCCTCCGCCACGGCCTGCTTCTGTAAGGACGGCGAGTCGGCCAAGTAGATAACGTTTTAATTTTTAAATTAAAACATCATCTACTTTGGATGTCTATAAAATGAACAGACTAGTTTAAGTCCTCGGTCTTATAAATATAGCCCAGATCATAATATGAATTCTTAGATCTCTTTATGATATTCAATAACCAGGAGCACGCAGATTTACGGTCCCATGCATTCATTCGGTGATGGATGATAGAGTGGGTTTTTTTACCGTTTGCGACCGATAATTATGAAGTGCAACAGAACTAGGGCTCTTCTAGACTACATGACGAAATCTTTTCGGAAATATCACTCGATTAGCAGGCAGAGAAGGAGGAGCAAAAGAGGAGATATTTGTGTAACAAATTACTAAAAATATGTTATGTAATAAAATTATCGACTATTGACTGTTGACGATGACTGCTTTTCCAGCACACAATATTTACATTATCTTCTGATAATACAACGGACAGCTAAGTATGCCAAAAGAAAGTAACATACCATTGATATTACGTATTTTACGAATGCGTATTGGGACGATTGTGTAAATCCTTAGGCAAATAAGTCCTTCCCTCGAGCAACTCTGACGTCACATTAAACAATACCTACAATAACTGTGTAAATGGACATAGAAAATAATCATACTAAGGGATCACTGCACAACGACTATAACATTAATCTTTTGTAAGTTGGTGGTCTTCGTGGCTTTTAGTTAACGAGGAATTTCTATACATTTACGATTTGCAATCGATACATTTTCGATACAGTTATAATTTCTGGTGTATAAATAGACTAAATTTATCTTTTGGTGTGAAGTTATCTCTAATCTTGTATAAGTAACAATAAAAACATAGAGTTTTGCAATCTAGGTCATATTTACATCTAGTAGGTATCAATGAGGTAGGTGTAACCGTTAAATATTAGCTGCAAATATTCACCTGCCCATCTGTATGGGTTAAACGAATGATTCATCGAGTATAACTAATATTCGTAAATCGTGACGTGACCCAAATGTATCGAAAGTCATATAAACTTGACCCCCGGATTCAACAGTGAAAGTGTGCAGTAGTTGTGGTTTAATCACCAGGTCTTGCATCCAATAGATTTTAATTGCCGTAGACTTTTGTTTGTGTGTGAATCTTTATTTTTTACTAATGAAAATGAACAAAGGTGAATAGCCTTACAAATCCTCCTATTGAGTAGGCTTGTAATTGAATTCGATGTGAAATCGAATTGTTGTCTTGTCCTTTAGACATAGTGACATTCTATTAGCGATAACGCCAGTGGAAATGTTCAGTATTGTATGAGATTGACATAAAAACGAATGTTTTGTTGATGTTGCTAGTAGGGAAATCCCTATGGGCAACCTTACACCCCGGTGTCTGTAGCTCCGAGACGGCGTGCGGTTTTAGTCGGTGCAAGCCCGACATAACCACCCCCGCTGGCCGGCGGGGGGGGGGGGTATCCGAAGGGATTTCCGCACGTTAAAAAAAAAAAAAAAAATGTTGCTAGTAGAATAAAGTGTTAATGTTGAACAAACATTTTAAGAAATTTAAGTGACTTAATTAAATTTTAAGCATTCTATAGAAAATTTAAGTGAGCGACGTGTCACGTGATCCATTGATAACGCATAAACAGGATTCGCTTCAATGCGATTCCGTTAATAGAATGTCACTTTATCTACGGGCTCTTAATACACACTATACTCATATAATGATTATAACATTATCATGCTTAATAATATATAATCTAATGTACTACTCTAGCTGAATAAGCTGTTGGACCTCCATACACAAATAAATAAAATAAATAAATAAATCTTAATCTATGAGGACTACTCAAGCAATTATATTTTTTTTTCAGTGTATGTAGGTATGTTTATACATGTATGTATGTATGTATGTTTATTCGCGCATTTCAGCAAAACGGTGCATGAATTTAAATAACACTGGATAATTTTGGTGCGATTCAATATTAGCCGACTATTAAGTAATCCAACCTTTATTGTTACCTAAAAAAATTAAAAATAATTATTTATTGATATAAAACTATTTTTAACGGATTCTATCGCGGTTTATTAGATGTTATTACTTCGGACCACCAACCAGGTGGACACCGAAGTCTTAAAATCACACGAAAAAAATCAAAATCTTACACCAACTTTTTATCACTTTTCTCGACACACACATATTCTTTTCACATGATTCTATGTCTAATTAAGCAAAAAAAAATTTTATGTCGGTCTGACTGTTGGTCTGGATGTCTGGATGTCTGTTTACGCAATAACTCAAGAAGCACTTATTCGATTTAAAAAATTCTTTCGCCAATCATCTTGTTTGGTTAATGGGAAGAACTGATTAGATTTAGGGGTTTGTACGTTCAAGGGTTCGGGTACCTACCATACAAACTGTCCCTAAAAAATCTAAGTTTGGCCCGAAGTTTGACAATCACTGTGTGATTTGCGCCCCACTAGTTTTATATTTTACATTGATCTCGACGTTTCGGTTGCTTTTCAGTAATTATTTATTTATTTCTTTTCTAATTTATGTATCTTATAATTTAAAATAATATCTTTTTGAAGTCGATTAACTTTTACATTTATACTTAACTAATTTTTTTATATTTTTTTTGTGTGCGGTGTGGGTTGTTGGCCGACAGGCCTCTACAACCTTACGCGAACAGTGTGGCGAGCGCATAGGGCTCTCAGCCGAAAGTTGATTTTAAGCAACACGCCTCAAGGGTCCCCAGTTGGGGCTGCCTCGGCTTGGGCTGCTGCTGGATTAATACTGGGGCGACCTAGGCCCACATTTACGAACAAAGCGCGGCGCGTGTTCCGCCCTCGTCGGCGAAGACGGAACCGCGGTTTATTTTGTGTAGCTCCGCGAGCTGTGTAGGCTCTTCGTTGAGCGAGTGTTATTGCATCATCGGGCTCTCCGAGAGCGTGTCTAGGTCTCCGCGTGCGTGAAATTAAACTCGGTGTGTAGTTTACAGCCTCAACCACTAGAGGGTTGGGGTGAGTCGGGGCAGAGTCAAAGTAGCTAAGGGAGCACTGTTTTATGTACTGCCTGATCGTCGGCAGTTCTAGGTCGGTGTGAAGCTCGACATTACGCATAAACCACGGTGCTCCCGTAGCTCGGCGCATGAAACGATTTTGTAGTGTTTGTAGCCTATGGATCCTTTGTTCACTAACATGAGCGAAAACCGGACATCCGTATGTCATGATTGGCCTAACACAACTAGTGTAAAGTCTGACTTTACTCCTAAGTGATAACCTAGAACGAGAGTTCACTAAGCTATGTAGTCTACCTAATACGAAGGCGGCCCGATCGCGGACCGCTTTGAGGTGAGCTTTGAAGCTGAGGCGATCATCAAGGATGATACCTAAATATTTGGCTTGCCTAGCCCAAGGGATCGGCTTGCCAAACATCCTAATCTGTGTAAGTCCCTCTAAGGGATACAGGTCGCGCCTCCTTCTGTGGATCAGCACGGCCTGACTCTTATCTGGATTAACCTCTATCCTCCATTTCCGAAACCATGCCCCTAGGGTGTCGGCCGCGGATTGGAGTTTTCTAGCTACTATGTTGGGATTAAGTCCCGAGTGGAAGATGGCTGTGTCGTCTGCGAAAAGTGCCGTCTTCACTTGCCCGTGCAAAGGTATATCTGACGTGAATAACGTGAACAAGATGGGTGAGAGTACCGACCCCTGCGGTACACCGGCGCGAATGGGGTGAGGATCCGAGAGGGTCCCTTCCACTCGGTAGCGATAGCTTCTGTTCGACAAGTAGTCCCGTATGATGAGTACGAGCCTGTGTGGCACTCCCATGTGGAACAGCTTCCAAATGAGGCCGTTGTGCCACACTTTGTCGAACGCTTTCGCTACGTCGAAGAAGAGAACCCCTGTGAATTGATTGAACTGCAACCGCTCGCTGGCGTGCTCAACGATGCGGTGCACTTGTTGTACGCATGAGTGTTGATCGCGGAAGCCAAACTGCTCGTTCGGAATGAGACCCTTTGCATCGGCAAATGCTTTCAGCCTATTGCATACTAGTCGCTCATAGATTTTCCCTAAACCTTTAAGCAGACTGATCGGTCTATAACTGGTCGGCTCGGACTTTGGCTTACCGGGCTTGGGTATCCCAATGACCACGGCCTCTTTCCATTGCTGCGGAAAGATGTTATTTTTGAGCGCTGCGTTAAAAATGTATGTCAGAAGGACGAGTAACCTCTCTGGGAATAATTTAATGACTTTATTTGTGATGCCGTCCGAGCCGGGTGCTTTACGCGTGTGCAAGCCCTTGATGATCTCCTGAACCTCTTCCGGGGTGACTGGGTCGATATGACCGTCGCTGTCCGGTGGTAACGGAAGTGAAGCTTGCCGTTCCACATCAGAGTCTATTTCGCGTACGTGTTCTAAGTCGGTGTGTAGGGTGCTGGGCGAACATTGAGACTCGAGACTTTCGGCCAGACATTCCGCCTTTTCTACATCTTCGAAAGCTTCTGACTGATTGGGCCTCTTTAAGGGAGGCATAGGGGCGACCACGTCTTTCCTCAAAGATCGAGACAACTGCCAGAAAGCGACGTGAGACGGCTCAAGATCGCTTAATGTAGTGTCCCATCGAGTTTGACGCATTTCCTGTATGCGAGCCTTAACGGCCCGTTCTAATCTGCGGAGACTAACCCTGTTGCCTTCGCAAGGGAACCTATCGTAGGCGCGCACGGCGGCGTTCTTCCTCCTCAGCAGATCACGCACGTCATCGGGGAGCTTCCAGCGACGGTCTTCCGTCTCGGGAGCCCTCCGAGAACAATCATTAAGTAACGATTGTACGTGCTCTGTGAAGGAGTCGATCGCCTCCGTGGTGTCCTCTACGCTAACGATGTGATCTGGTATTTTGTTCAGATGTACGGATTCGGTCGACTCGAGTCTTTTCTCAAGCCGCGCCCAATCCGTAATCCACCTATTCGGGGGGGCTTGACCGGTATCAATGGGACCTAGTCTCTGTTTCAGTTCTACCATAACTGGCCTATGGTCTGAGGTAAGCTCGTGCAGTACTTCTATAGAGCACAAACGTAAGTTCACGTTCTTAAGAAGCACCAGGTCTAACACCGCCGGCCTATGTTCCACTTCATACGGGAAGTGAGTACATTCTAATGGAGCTATTATATCGTAGTTGAGCGTGCTCGAGTGCGATTCCAGGACCCTACCTCGGGTGCAGGTGATGGGGCAGTTCCACATGGTGTGTTTGGCGTTGAGATCGCCAGCGACTATGACTGAGGGTCCTAGTTCGAATAGGGCCCTGAGATCGCTACCGAGCAGCTGTTTGGTTGGTGACAGATAAGCTGACACTATGACTATTGACTGGTGGCCGGTCATCCCTAACCGACAGACCGAAACCTCAACGTTCGTCAGCGTTGGCGGATCCATAGGTGAGCAGTGCAAGGACCTCTTGTAATAGATCAGAGTCCCGCCCTTAGGGGAGCCGACCCTATCATTGCGAACTATGTTGTAGTTCGCAATATTAGGGTTTCTCTGGGCGGGCTTTAAAAAGGTCTCTTGCACGAGAAGTATGTCTGGTTGATGGACCCTAAGGAATTCACCTACCTGATCTCTTTGACCGGCTAAGCCGTCCGCGTTGAAATACCCTAACTTGAGTGTTCGTGGTTTGACTCTGCCAGTGTTTCGCGAATCCATTAAGGATTTACTCTGAAGTTGGCGAGGGCCTCGAAGACGGTCGAGTACCTAATTGTGACTCCTAGGAGTGCCATCGGGTTTCCCTCATTTGCGCGGATCTGCGCGGCCATGTCGCGCAGTTCCGCGTAATTGAGTATGCTGGCAAAGCGTGCCACGACTTCGAGGTCCGACTCCCCGGTCGCTGGCTGGCTCGCCGTGTTTGTGTGTGGTTGTGGTTGTAGTGGTGGTGGGGGCTGTGTGTGTGTCCTATCAGCCTGCGACCGCGGAGGTTGTTGGGGGCGCGGCTGTTGCGGAGCTGGTGTTGGCAACAGAGGCTGCGTGACTTGAGGCGGGGGGACATATACGCTCATGAGCGCCGGAATCCCCGAAGTCTGGGCGTTCCTAGTCTGGGACGGCAAGGGGGGGAACGCAGGCCTTGAGGAGGCTGCGTTGGGTCCCCATGGGCAGGGCTTCGGTGGAGCCGAAGCTGGTGCTTGGGGCTGCGACTGACCTACGGTCTGAGGTGTACGCCCGGATGGGCGTGACGGTTGTTGTTTGGGTGCCTTCGGGCACCCGCGATAATTCGCGGGGTGGCCCGTTTGCCCGCATAGGACGCACGCAGGTGGTGTCGAGCAGAGTGCCCTATCCTTCGGACGGCTACACTCTGCTGTGGCGTGGTCCTCAAGGCACTTGACGCACCTTGGGCGGGCATAGCAGTTGCGGGCTGAGTGCCCGTACTGCTGGCACCTGTGACATTGGGATATGATCCCCTTCTTGTGTGGCGGTTCGACGGTTATGCCAGCCAACTGGCACACCGTCTGAGTCTTAAATATGGCCTTGCCGGCCTCGGATCGGTCCAGGGTGGCAAGGACCATATCGTAGGGCTCGTGTGTCCTAGCGCGGACCATCCTATGGACACTTAACTAATTAAATTTACAATTACATTTAATGAAAATTTTAAATTCACCAATTCAACATAAGGTAGGTAAATCTGTACATTATATTGCTTACTTAATGGAGGGTTATTTTTTTCGTTTACATATGCAATATTTAATCAAGATTTTATCTATGTAATTGCAGTTTCGAAATCAGATAAAACAGGAAATTTCCAACAGCCTGCTATTATTGATGAAATAAAATATTTTTCTCCGTCACCGAAAATAGAGGGTCGTATACAGTTCCGAAAAGATTGACAATGTACCTCAAGTATGTTATTAATTAATATGTTAAATATACAGTAGCTGGTATGAATAAGGTATCTTATTGACCTCTGATACTTATCAAATTATTCGGATGCATATCGGTTAATTTTGTTGTTGGTCTTCTACCTATATTGGTAAAGCAGATATTGGAGATAAGTGCCAATTTAATGTTTGACCAAAAAATTATACATTGTTACGTGAATCCTTATTCCAAAATCATATATAAATATAATCTATACCGTCAGTACTATTATATATTCTGTGTCTATACTATGAGCGATTCATAACACCATTTTTTTTTTTGATATATTCTTGTCTTTTTTTCTTTTTGTTGGCGATGGACGCAAAAACTATTGAGCCGATTTTAAGAAAGAGAGAAGAGAAAGGTCTTGGTTAGGCTTAAAATCTGCCGTATGTTCGATTGCAATTAGTTTAGTAGAACCGGAGATATGACCAAAAAACGATAACCGAACTCCGCGCGGGCGGAGCCGCGGGCATCAGCTAGTTACGAATATATTTAATAAAGTCACCACCATCTTAGTGTGGTTCCTGGTTGCATCCGAGGATTTTTCCTCAGAGCCTGGGTTCCACTAACTCCTTCGCGATTTTTTTGTTTGCCTTACACAGCGTTTACAGGAGCGACTGCCATCTAACTTCTCAACCCTGAGGGTAAATGCTGGGCCAGAGCCTCGTCCGTAAATCAATACGGGTACCGGCTTGCTTGCTTTAAAAAAAGTGCCAGGTTTTAAGATTCATAGTTTCATTGAAATAAATGACCATGGCTGCTGAAAAGCAACCGAAACGTCGGGATCAATGTAAAATATAAAATAACATCAAATAAATCGCGATAGACTCCGTTAAAAATAGTTCTATTTCAATGTGTGACATTCGCGTAAACTTTCGACAATGAGATACGTAGTTCCATGATTACAGTATAGGAACCTTACTTTAATACGCAGTAAGATAAATAGAATACCACTCAACCAATCTGAACTAGCAACGGGAAGAAACGGTGGCTCTTCGGAGTTGCAAGGAAGTAATCCTGTATGAAAGTTACGCTAATGGCAAGACGGGCTTGGGTGGCTTTTGCTATAAACAAACAGTCACTAGCTATGGTGACTTGAATTCCTTTGGAATTTGAAATATGAGAGGATAAATTATCACCAAGTTAATTTTTAGCTTTCTGATATTCACCGTTACATCACAATCTAAAGAACTCTCAACATTAACATAGTGCCGGTAAGAAAAACTTACCTAAGAAAATGTAAATTTGTTACTTAAAATTAGTAGTCCTACACTAAGTAATAATGTATTATTGCTCATTACTACCTGACGCACTTGTTGTTTTTGTGTGTAAATAGATACCTAAGTTGTTACCTAGCTATGGGGGTTTATTATTAGCAATTATTTACATTACAGGGTCGGCAGCCCGAGTGTGACGCCACTGGTGTTGCACACGTCCATAGGCCGAGGCAACCACTTCCCATACCATACAATTTGTCATTAGTCTGTAAGCCTCCTTCAAAAGTAAATAAATAAATAAATATGTCAATAAATGGTTAACAAACTTAAATATAATACTGCATGGTTTAAGCAAATATTGCAATGTAGATACATAAGAGTCCTACTAATATTTTAAAGATTTGAGTTGATATTAATATATCTTTATTTCTTAAAATTGTAAATACATATTAATTGTCATCTTAAATGCTAAATGTAAATACATGGTCAAAATTAATCAATTAACCCGCCCCTCACCGTACCAGGGGCAAAGGTGCCCATGACGCTAGCGGCATTACCCCGCTGGATAGCAACCGCCAACCTTTGCCCCAGGTACGACACGGAGCGAGAGTCACCGGTTTTGTCCCTCAACCTGCGTCCCAATTCGCTCACTAGGTTAAGAGTTAAACTTAGTCTAACTTATATTAATATAAATATTCTAGGACATTCTATACAATGCTATGTAGACCCAAAGTAAGCATAGCTTAACTTGCTTGTGTTATCGGTTCTAGACTGCGGATACTTAATTTTTTTTTTTTGTAAATACATACATATTATACATAGAACAACCAGACCAATGCAAATAGACATATTCATGCATACAAATTATGCACTGAACGGGAATCGAACCTGCAGCCTCCGACGTATCAGTCGAACGTTCTACCGCCGCGCCACGGAGGTCGTCCGAACTTTGATTTTTGTTAACCGACTTCAAAAAAAAAGTTCACTATTTGACCTGTACGTTTGTATTGTCCGAAATGTTCACGCGTTTGGTTACATTCTGGAGAAGGTTTTAGTAAACTTAACGGACTTAAGTCTGTTCTATTTTTAATAAAAATAATTATGGAAACTGTTTTTGTCTAGAACAGGAACCACGGTAGCAAATTTCACCATAAGATTGATGTTTTGCTACTCCCTTAAGTTAAGCCCGATCGCATTCGTTTTATTTGAGATATTCTGAGGCAATGGTATGCACTAATGATGAGGTGAAGCGATAGACTACATTCCTTAGCTTACAATAAAACTAAATAAATTGTTCAACACAGATGAGTGGACACACAACGCATTCAAAGCAATGTCTGAGCGTAATTATTTACAACCAGTAGTGGACACTGTGGACAGCTATTTATGTGTCGACTTGTAAGGTGTCCACTAATTTACCCACCGACGTTATATTCTTACTTTGTACCTACGTTATTAAACTTGGCATTCAAAGAAGCGATTAGGATGGAGTTTGTATCTTCCTTATTTTGATTTTATATGCAGTTGTATTGTACATGGAATGAACTGCCAACTAATCGATTTTAGAAATAAGCTGAAGGAAAAATATAAAATTAAAATGATATTGCATTAAAAAAAGACAAATTTTTAAACCCGCACTCGCTTCGCTTCGGTTTAAGTAAATGTTTTTTTCTTAAATTTATGCCATCGTAATTTACACATAATCAAAATGTTCATCGAAGATAATGTATATTTCGAATGGAGAAAGATTTTTTCCAATAAGTAACTACAGTTTCCAATGAATTACCCCAAACACATAAAACAAACTCACGAAAATAGACCTCTCTATTAAAATATTCTGGTGTTTTGGTCACTTTCCAGCATGGGGAGACTATAAGATAGTATTTATCTCAAGTTTTGAAGTTTAAAGTTATCTCACAGTACCGTACTATGTTTACTACTTGGAGTTAATATTTACGCAGATTAGCTTACAGTGCCTTGAAGTCTTGTTGTATTTTACGTTTTCTATGGTTTGATTAAGTGAGTAACTGCATCGAAAGATGATAGTAAGTGCATTTCAACCATCTTCTCTATTGAAATAAGAGTGTGTTTTGATGTAATTAAGCCACGTTGTCTTGGTAGCAATCAATGCTCTTCAATTAGTATCTGTATTATATCAATCATTGTTTGATATACTACAGATACTAAAAAAAAAAACATTCAAGAGTGTTAGAGTCAAGCAACAGTCATTTTGGCCGTTGCATGAATGGGCCGACTCGACCGGGGAAGCACCACCCTCTCACAGAATATCGACGCCAAGTCACAGTATTTGAACTGTTGCGTTCCGTTTGGTGAGTGAGAGTGCCGGAGCCCAATGGTATAAAATAAATCATATTTTTAACCACCTACGCAAAAACGACGGAGTGTTACAAGTATGACGTGCCTGTTTGTGTGTCTGTCTGTGGCATCGTAGCTCCCAAATGGATGAACCGATTTTGATGTGGATTTTTTTGTTCGAAAGCCGATATGATCAAGTCGGAAATTGTGTCGGGGTTTTCTTTTAAATTTTAAATTAATGTTTTTAAGTTTAACTCTTAAAATATTAAGTACTATACAAGTCTTTCCAGGCTCAGTAGGGGTGCGAGGGATATGTTCTATGGGCAACCTTACACTGGCTTAATTACAAATTCAGTAGACCCGAGACGGCGTGCGGTTTTATTCAGTTCAAGCCCGACATAACCGCCCCCGCTGGGGGGTATCCGAGGGGATTTTCGCATGAAAAAAAAGGTAGTAGGGCACCGGTTCAAATTACCTAAAAAATATTTTCTATAGCCGTCCTTAATTATCATTGCGAATTATGAAAATGGATAGGAGGTGTTTCGTCGAAACTGGTAGTGCTTGTCGACAGTCAATTAGCATCCTCAGTGCGACCGGATTGCCAACATTCTTCCTGTTGTGCTCGTTCCCACGTCAAGACCAAAAGAAACTGATATATTCGCGAGAGAAATAATAAAATAAACATAGGCAATTCCATTTTTTTTGTGACGCACGTTAAGCGGAATGTCACATGTATTATATCGACATATTCAAAAGCAGCAAAGTCAAACTTTTTGCGTTTTGTTGCGAAAGTGTCGTTGACAACAATGACAGAGAAATTGGTTTGTCAACGCAGTTGTGATTTATTTTTAGTCAGTTCGAATCCGACGTAACCACTCTCGCACAAAAAAGGCACATCAACAGTAGTATATTTTGGCGTGATTATCACATTTACATGTAAGTATCAGTATAAAATATTGAATTTTTACTGACCAGAATCAAACCAACATGGTCAAAAATTTTAAGAACATTTTATAGAAACAAATTGATATGATTAGTTATTATTTACAATTTTAACACTATTAAATTATTATTATTGTTATTTAATTAATTTTAATATCAACAAATAAACAATTCTATACATAAATATTCTATATATAATAATAATACAAGATATTACATTGTTGACGACCTCTGTGGCGTAGCGGTAGTGCATTCGACTGCTAAGCCAAAAGTCGTGGGTTCGATTCCCGCTCAGTGCAAATATGTATATTTGCATTGGTCTGGGTGTTTCTATGTATAATATGTATTTATTTACAAAAAAAAAGTATTTAACTATGTTTATCCGCATTATAGAACCCATATGACAAGCTCTGCTTTCTAGATGGCGTTGTGTACTTTGTCGTACAATATTTATTATTGTTTATTATTATTATTAGTCTTATCAACTAATCCACGCCTCAGCGTACCCGGCGCAAAGGTGTCCATCAGACTGGCAGCATTGTCTCGCTGGATAGCGATGGTCAACCTTTGCCCCAGGTATGAGCCGGAGCAAGAGTCTCAAGAACCTCACCAGTCTAGTCCCACAACCTACGCCCCAATTCACTGACTAAATTTTTGGTGCCGGCACACCAAACTACCCATCGTCTCGGCCGTAAACGGGGCAAAGAAAGGCCACTCCCCTTAAGGTGAAACATATGGGCTGTTCCCGGCCATCTTCTCGCTAGATGGCGCTGAATTCACAAATTACAGGTTATTTTGTTTCTTTCGTAATTTCAGCATTATTAAGTCGAAGAAGAGGTATCGGCGACACTAGGATATTACATTTTATTCAAATTAGTCGAATTATTGCCTTAAAATCCAACCAACTTTAGAAAATGATGTAGTTAAACATCAGCCTTTGATTACAGGATCGTTTACACACACATAGATTTGAGCGTTTACTTTCTATAGCCCAAATTCAGCTCAATAATGACCAATAGATGGCGTGAATTTAAAAACTTACGGTCTGCCAAACGGCCACATATTTATCCTTTTTGTTTCGCTGCCTCTGGCAGCAACTGCTGGAGAAACGACGGTACGACTTAGGAGTCTGGGAGCAACAGTGCTGACGCATATGGCATCCCACAAAAGCAATTTTAATTTAGGGGTAGGTTAAATAAATAAATATTCAATGACATTGTACACAGCGCTTTCTAGACCCAAAGTAAGCATAGTTTAACTAGCTTGTGTTATGGGTTCCAGAATGCGGATAAACATACTCATATACTTTTTTTTTTGTAAATACATACATATTATACATAGAAACACCCAGACCAATGCAAATAGACATATTCATGCATACAAATATTTGCACTGAGCGGGAATCGAACCCGCGCCCCCCTGTCGGAGCAGTCGAATGCACTACCGCTACGTTACAGAGGCCGGAGGTTATGTCGTACTCGAAGCGACTAAAACTACACGCGCTGTCTCGAATCTTCAGGTGCCAGGGTGTAAGGTATAAGGCACTTCCCTCGCACCCCAAATAACCCAGGGCCATCTCCGGTTTCGAGATGGCCCCCTCGGGTTTAGGAACCACGGTGTCATGTCGCTCCGGCCTGCACCCAAAACCCCCTGTACCTATACTAAATGTCATGAACATTGTTGGTGCCGTTTCCGAGATTAAATAAATAAATATTGTAGAACAAAGTACACAACGCCATCTAGACCCTAAGCAGAGCTTGTCATATGGGTTCTAGAATGCGCATAAAATACTTAAATACTTTTGTTTGTAAATAAATATATAATATACATAGAAACACCAAGACCAAAGCAAATATATATATTTACACTGAGCGGGAATCGAACTCGCGACCTCTGACTTAGCAGTCGAACGCACTACCGCTACTCCACAGAGGTTCACATTATATTGTATATATATACTCGTAAATATACAATAATTACTCGGTTTAAGGTATTAAGCATAACAATTATTTATATTCATTTATATCGAAAAAAATATTTAAATTCATTTTAGTTATAGGTCAACCCTCAATGTTAAAGATAAGATGGGTAAGCTGGGCCTCACCTGCCAGTCGATGCACCTACTGAACAAGGGACGAGGCTCGGGCGCAGGTTTCCCCTTATGGTAGGGTGGTCAATCGGCAGTCACTCCCAGAGAAGCCCCGGGCTCCAAAGTGCAAGCTTTGGACTTTACTGGGAAATCGCTAGGAGGATGATGATGAGAGTTTTCAAAAATTTTATAAGCGTTCACAAAATTTTAAAAATAAATCGTGTCGATACATCCTTTTTTGCTTTCATTATACCTTAGGTATGCCTCCCCGGCGTCTTGAGACCCGAGACGGCGTGCGGTTTTAGTCGTTTCAAGCCCGACATAACCGCCCCCGCTGGCCGGCGGGGGGTATCCGAAGGGATTTCAGCACGAAATAAACAAAATGTATGCCTCTTGCCTGTTCTGTATAACTCACGCCTAAGGAGGTGATCGGTTTAATTCTCAAGTAGATCAAATCGTTATTATTTTATTTTGTTAAGATATGCGTATTAGCAGTTAACCGCATGAAGTAAAAGATCTCTCCTAACAGGGGACCAAGTAATATATATCACTACATAGTATAAAACAAAGTCGCTTTCTCTGTCTCTATGTCCCTATATCCCTATGATTGTATGCTTAAATCTTTAAAACTACGCAACGAATTTTTCATATTTTATGCATTGCACCCGTGCGAAACCGGGGCGGGTCGCTAGTATATAATAATATCCTACCTCTTTGGGAACTAATAATACTTTTTATAAAGAATGTATTTAAAAATATAATTTATATGTATTTAAAGTTTAATAAAGGAAATAACAATAATTTGTATTAAGCAATTAATAACTTAATTTATAACCGGCGTTCTTTTTACTGCTGTTTTTATCTAAACAAAGTAAATAAACTTCATTTTAATTAAGCAATAAAATACTTGTGATAAAAATAATAAAATAAAACTGGTATTGGTCGCGCTGAGCGATGTCCCGGCCCTTATGTAATTAAGATGAACTGATATCAGATTCTTGTACTATGCTCTCCAGTCCACAATGTGAAATTTTAATACGCAAGTGACAAAGTGCGGTTTAAGTCGGTTCAAGTCCGACATACCAATCTCACGGTTAACTTCGGTGAGGTGAAGCCCCTGGATGTTTCAGTGGTTCCCCTGGGGGGTCACACCAAGATCTTCGGTGCCCAAGTCAATCTCATTTGCAAGCCGATACAGCTGCTGATTGACGGGAGAGGCTCTGGCACATTTCTTCTTCTCGAGGTTGGAATGTCAGACGACAGTTGCTTCGATAAAAGGCAATATAAACCCATTAATAAGGAAACTAGGAACATGAGACTGAACTCCGAGTTTTGTTTTGAATATAGTCCGTCAAATTGACTGCACCCCGCCTGATGGTAAGCTGAGGTGAAGTCCCAAAAGTAGTGGCCACCATTTCCAAAGATTGTCCCTAGAATGGTGGCCCCTACCTAGACGGCCTCAACAGATGTTTTTTTTTCCAAAGTGTAGATGTAACTAGGATTAGCAATCGATTGATGAGGTGTCCACAGAACTAGTAATATAACTCTTATTACTATTTCTGTGGAAAATACGCCATTAGGGTGACAAAGAACCTTAGTTGATGGAAGTTTAGGCAATACACACATAACGTAATTGATAATATGAGTGTTAAATTGTGCAGCAGATACGTAACGACCGTTCGATGTGGCAAAACTGTCTGTTTTAAAAGAAGCTAATTAAACGCTTGTAATCCTGAAATGTTGTGCTTCGATGAGTCATATAATTATTTATATTTAACTAAGATCTGGGTTAAAATCTGTCAAGAGGTATAAAATGGGATTTAGTATAGAAAAATTAATAGAGCGCCAAGGCCCTAATCATATTTCTCTTTGAATTGAGAACAGCGTCGGCCTTGAACTATTTATTTCGATAACAACATTTCGCAAATCAGTTCTATGAGCTTTATAGTTAATTTTATATTAAAAAACATATCGTGCCAAGAGTCTGTCGTTACAAAGCATCGAGCTCTCTTTTGTGTTATCGAAGTCATTAGCTGTTAAAGGTGTTTTCCTTGTCAATTTCCTATGTATCTTTATGGCTACTCAAGTAGTACGCAGAATCCTTAAATTGTATTATTGGGATAACTAGAATACCTTCTTCTTAGTCATTAGTTGCATTGTATAGAGGTATATCAAGAAATTTTAAGCCACTAAATAGATTTCTTTATCGATACTTTTTAATAGCTATTCGATAAATGGCTAAAGTTATCGAATAAACTCATCTTAACTGTAAAGTAGGTAAGCTTACATAATTAAAGAATATAATAGGCACTTTTATGTTGTACCTTAAACCTTACCGATGAAATAATAATTGACACTGATAGATGTGCCAAACAACGAAATGACATCAACAAACAGTGAAATGAATAAAACAATTGCTATTGTTTAACTGCTGATTCCAATGATTAATGAATATGATTGTTAAAATCATAACACTGTGTATTTATTAGGATGCTTGAGGCAAAATTACATAAGAAATTTAACTGTTGGTAGGCAAAGTAGAATTCATGGGCCATCCCATTTCTTCCCATGGTTGTCTTATAAGAAAACTATGTGAACGGCTCTTCTCTATAACAATAGACTCTTCCCCAACCACGTGTGAACAAATATAGTTAGCGAAATGTGGGAGTTAATACTTACATATCTGTAAACCCATTCGGGGATATACAAGTGGGTGTAGTTATATAATGTGCATAACATTATTACAAATTGTAGTAGTTTCATTTGACAGATTGATATTATGTGGGACCAATAAATACGTAGAACAATAAGCGAAGTAATTTTAACGATCAGTGCCGCCTGCTATGAAATATCCACAGTTTCAGACAATCGGTTTCATGCAACTTATTTATCCTGCAATCGGATGTGAAGACGGCACGTGACGTTTCGTTCGGCCTAAACACTACCGGAAAAAACCCGAAGTGATTTCATGGTACCATATCAATCTAATGTTTGATACAATTAAATCACTTCGGGTTTCTTAGCGTTAGCCATCTAAATGATACGTAATTATTTCGTTCTTGTTTCGTCCGGGCCCGAAGTTTTTACCGTTTCATGGTAGCCCCCAGAATATTATCACTGATTTAAGCATGTCCGAGACCTTATCTACCACAAGTACATTAAAACAAACACTTTTGTCTCATTATTCCTTTAGTAAGAAAAAAGTGGTTGTTGAAAAGCACAAATGCTGTTACGAAAACACAGTTGATAGATTGAATACAATTATTTACCGCAATTGTATCTGTCTGTATGTTATACTAATTCATAATTAACTGTTCGTGAATAATTCACGAAATCACTTTTATTTAATTAAAGACGTCGTCATGTATCTGAATGGACTTTCACATTCACTTCAATGTCATCATTGATTTAAGAGGCGGATTATATTTATAATATATTAAATGATTGCGTTTTTCATTAATATTTGCTGAGCCTGATTTATTATTTTGTGCATTTAATTTTCTTAATTGTTTCTAAGGCAACGTACTAACGTAAATTGAAGGAGTTATATGGTTGTATAAGTATATCGATGATTCTAGATATTACTTAAGTTATTTTTTTATTTTATTATCAAACATATACAAGCAAAACCTTAACAATGTGACTCCAACTAAAAGTACTAGATTTCGTTAGATAACTAAATCATATCTGATCAAATCATTTAAATCATTTGAAATTACAGTAGGTACTAATAACACCGAGTCTGAATTATGTTTTTATATGGGCGCAATCAATATATATTGCGATTCAATATCGTGATCCGGGACCAATCGCGTTTGCACGTCAATATCATCAATTATATTGAGAGGATCGCGACATTTATATTGAATATCTATTTGGGCCCTATGTTTGAATCCCAATATGAAAGTACACAAGAACAAAGTGTCTTTCCTTTGCATTATATCTAATAGAGACCATAAGAAAACTGTCACAAAACTAACACAAAACTTGGTAAGCATTCAGTAAATAAAGTTAAATTTAAATTACTTATCCGCCTCAAGATCTAGACTGTAATTATTGGGAATAACATAATATATTATAAAACATCTTTTATCACAGAATTGATGTATCTAAAAGTATATTACCATTGCACTTAAACTTCGCTGATAATTTGTACGCCTTAGGTTAATGCAGTTTACAATATTTTACGGCAATAGTATAAAATTTACAGTAATTTTCGCAAGAAATCTTGGAAGACGTTGGAACGTCTGATATATTAACCGATTCAAATTACTAGAGTTGCCTCGAGAAATATCTCATCATCTACGAGCGAGCAATTCAAATAGGGACGTAATTGCAGACAAGCCGCCAATATATCAAACAAACTCATTATTGAAGAGACTCACACATGACGTGCTCTTTTTAAGGCGTCCCAACCCATACGTGTAAATAGCGTGCCGGCTCTAGTAATTGCATTTAATGTCGTCCCAAAGGCTATTCAGTTCGTTTTCAATGCTATATTTTATTTTAATTCACAGACAGTGTTCCCTAGATTTTATCTTGTCACGCCTTTGCTCAATGTGAACTCGAGCATTAACCGGCTCTGCGTTTTTGTTCCAGAAAAAGTACTTCCAATGTATTTGTGCATCTCGTAATAGGATAATGGGGTACCAATGCTGTAGAAAATATCGAAATTTCTATCTTTGAATAATGATGCTCGTCTATGATAATCTGTGAGGAAATGAGTTTGTCTTTTTGCAAATGTCGGGTCTTTTGACAAATGTCATATAAGTAACCTTGATTGTTGTCAATTGGAAAGTGAAACTGAAGTGAGTTTGGTGATAATATCAGAGCAATCAGTCACAGAAACCGAGGTTGAATAATCAAAAGTCACTATCAGCCATAGAAACTAAAATCTAAGAAAGAGTTGTACATCCCAATACATGAACTGTAAAGCCTGGTTTACGGTAGACAAGAATATAGTTTCTTGTATAGTCTCGAGACGGCTGTCAAAAGCTAAACGTCTTACAATTTATGAAGCTGTTTAATTTTGTAGTAACATAACTTTAGGCCCTTTTGCGTCGATATTTCCAGACAAAGGAAAATGTATGAGACAAAAGTTCTTGTCTTGAATAAATCGATTGAAAACCTTTCGAAGACAAAGTCGTGCAACGTTAACAATCGTCATTTTATTATTAAATACACTGTCCGTGTATTAATCGGTGTCCATAATAGTAAATTCATCAAATTACGGTTTTTTTTAATTTCTAGTGAGTGTCTAAAATTACATGATTGTAGGTAAACAGGTAGATCTTCTATAGCGATCTGCTCCAACTCCAACATTAGAGATATTTCTTATATAATACATGAATCACGAAGAATATATGATAATATATGAGTCCATAGCTTACACCACGTATACATCAGGATGAATTATTTTATGAAAATGTTTTTCGACATTGGCTGAAAAATGTATTACTTAAAATAATTCATTAATATTTTTATAATTACTAGACTATTCATGCTGGGTCTGGCTCCAACTTTGCCGGCGAATTAAAAAAAAAAAAGTTGTATTGACCTTACAATTACAAACATAATAAATAATTCAAATTCGTGAAGCCCGTTTTCAAGTTTTGAGCTTAGCAACAAATGCCATTCATTTCTATTCGAATTAATATTGTTCCTGTTCCTAGTTGAAGGTAAGTCCGCAGAAGTCGATAATATTCGAAAGGACATAGAACAATTGTGCTAATAGAAAATTATGTAAATACCTTTTATAACTAATGAAAGTAAAACTAGTAATGTGTCGGATGTAATTAATGAGTAACGTTTTGCTACTCCGCCGGTAGCTCGGTTACGGGCGGCCCGTCAAAATATTTTGACAGATACCGTATCGCGTAATCGTGATCGGTTGCCATTTAAAAAGTAAACACCAAACTGCGTCATAGACCACGCTCATTTGTTTTGTAATAATAATAGTATCGGTCTATTAATATACCTACTTTTTTTCTTTATTGAATGCTCATTTATTTACAAAGAATTTAACATTTGCGTCTCCGCCATTTATAGTTTTATAAATATTTATCCCCCGCCAAGACGAGACAGCGGAGCGCAGGACACTCCTACCTTTTTTGGAAGCATTTCACTGTATTTTGTACCCTTACAGATTGAGTCTGCACAGTGCTAGGACGTCCAAATTCTCTGGATATGATGCCACTAGAGTACTTATTAAATATAGCATGTTTCAAATGCATAGCTATTATAATTTTGAAATTATTAATGTCTAAAATACGCAGATTTTTTACCATCTTTTAAAATGGTGGGCGTGAAAGTTTGTTTGGAACTCTAGCAATTTTAAAACTAGTAACATTAAAATTAGTATTTTGATTGTTGGTTAAACGTGCATAACATACAATTATAAAAACCGTCAAGTGCGAGTCGGACTAACGCATTCCAGTATACAACTAGATTGAGGGACAAAGTTAAGGTTGCTTTCTTATAAGAGTTTATTTTTTCCTATTTCTCTGGTATGGGCGACAGGGCGACACTTTTTCACTAATGCATGAGATTTTTAGAGAACTTTAGACTAGAATTCACGCAGAACACTATACGCTATGATGAGATTTAGAGCGTTAGGTGAGGGTTTGAAGAGTTAGAAGCTTGGGTCTTCATAGTATCTGATAACTTTTTCACAATATAAGCATAGGCTCGCCTTGGCATCATTTAACATGAACATGTTTTTGGTGGGATTATATTTTACTTGATGCGTTCGATTGCAGGAATTATTAATTAAAAGATTTCTAAAAGAAAGATTTCTAGACAACTAAACAACGCAGTTGTTTGACATTTAGGTGTGTCATTATGACTTAGTGCCTGTTTCATGCATTGCAATGGCAAGGCAGAGTATAGTTAGAGATGGCAAGATTTAACATATTAAATAAAAACTCATAAATAACGAATATTGCTAATATAATGACGTGTCGATGTGTACATTAACTGTCATATTAAAAAGGAATAAATATAACACAAGCGGAAAATTTCATATGAATTTTAGTTTTGTAACGACATTATTATGTTTGTTGTACACATTTTTACGTAATATACCATAATATATAAATGTTAATTGAGCTGAGTGAGACGAAGTCGAGCGAAAGCTCCTCATACCAGACTTCAGGATTTTCTTTGTCACAGGTCTCCTCCTAAACTACTAATCCAATCAGAACCAAATTTAGCATGATTAAAGAGGTCAATCAGAGGAAGGTTTATGGATATATTTTGAAAAAATTCATGCTACCACAGAGGAACGATCACCGTTAAAAAAATTCCAGATGGAATTACATAATAACCGCTCGAGACACTGTGACCAAACTTTACACGTTCAGAAAGCATGTCCAGAGTTGTGACTTTCAAAAAGAATTTTAAAAATCGGACTTGCCACGGAGGAATGATCACTGTTCAAAATTTTCAAAATCTGATTCACAATGTCTCACTCAGCTCAACATTGCAAGCAGCGATTCGCCTTGCAGACCTAGTAGTTTTATAACGACATTATTATGTTTGTTGTGCACAGTTTTACGTAATATACCATATATAAATGTTAATATTTTAACGAGAACGTGCCAATACCATTTTGACAAATCGATTCTTTTACGGAATGTCCTAAGTGTTTTCTGACTATCGACACATATATCTAACAGCTTACAGAACGGAGATTAGATCTCATGCAATATGCTAATGCCATCTAATTACCGAAAACTTTATCCGTAAGACATTGATCACGAAATGTGACTTGTCCATTACATAACATGAAAAAATTATACACACCAGTAAAAGTAGTCCGAATGTTGCGAAGGAATAGTAGGTAACCATAGATCCAACTAATTAAATGACTACATACTGATTTGCCGTCTGTATGTTTGTCTGCTGAATACTCAACTTTTCAATTAATTAATACAATTCTTCTTCTTTATTCGTATTCCTCAAGGTCTGTAATTACTTATTTATTGAATACTAGCTGACGCCCGCGGCTCCGCCCGCGCGGAGGTTGGTTATCGTGTTTTGGTCATATCTTCGGTTCTACTTAACGAATTGCAATCAAATATACGGCAGATTTTGAGAATGACCAAGATCTTTCTAATAGAAAAAACCACATCAAAATCCGTTCAGTAGTTTTTGTGTTCATCGCGAGCAAACAGACAAACTTCTGTTTGTCTGTTTGTTCACACAAGAATTCATAAAAAAATCGTTCATTCAACATAACACAAGTATTTTTTTTAATATCTCCTATGCACAGACAACTAATTTACAATTTTATAATAATACCTATAGAAGGGCGGAATTTCACCCGAGTCATTGCGGTAGCAACGTAAGAAAAGTATAGCCAGTGTCAGTCGGGGTGCGGTTTTAGTTGGTTCAAGCCCGACATAACCGCCCCCGCTGGCCGACGGCGGGGTATCCGAGGGGAAAAAAAAGGTATCTACCAAAACAATTACCGTACCATACACAGTACATACAATTACCGTTCAAAGCATCGAATTCTAATTAGCAATCGCCACGTTTCGCAAATCGCTATGTTTCTATGGCGTGATTTGAACTTGGCTGACAAAATCCTGTCATATAACAGTATAATATGAAAATATTCTGGACTCTAGCTACTTATACGTAAATATATTAAGCAATCAACTAGAGCTAAGAAACGCATTGTGCAGCTCATTAGAACTCGGGCGGTTTTAGTCGGTTCAAGCCCGACATAACCGCCCCCGCTGGCCGGCGGGGGGGTATCCGAGGGGATTTCCACATGAAAAAAAAAGGTACCTGATTAAAACATATTCTTTTAATACTATATAATACTATACTATATTATACACTAGCGGTACTGGTTATATTCCACCTCGTTGCATAACCCATCCGTGTCTATCACCTTTTTACTTATTACTCGGCTACTAAGAATCACAGCCTGATGTTATAGAGCCCATAACCTTCCCTAAAACCTGAGCTATCTAATGCAAAAAGAATTTTTCTTATCGCACAAGTAGTTCCAAAGATTAGCGCGTTCAAACAAACAAACTATTCAGTTTTATTATTACACTAGCTTTTGCCCGCGGCTCCGCCCGCGTAGATGTCGGTTATCGCGACAAAACATAGCCTATGTCCTTTCCCAAGGTCTAATCTACCCATGTACCAAATTTCAGCAAAATCGGTTCAGTGGTTTTTGCGTGAAAGCGTAACAAACAAACTTACATTCGCATTTATAATAGTAGGGATATATACATACATATACTCACGCCTTTTCTCTCTGGAGTAGGCAGACACAACAGCCCGCCATCTGCTTCTGTCCTTACATACTTCACGAGCTTCCTTCACTGTCATTAAGCCTTTCATGCAAGCCCGCCGGTTTCGGGTGCTTTTGACCTGCCCTTTTTTCAATATCTCATTAATTTGATCAGTGTATGTCCTGCGAGGTCGCGCCCCGGCTTGCCTGCCCACTTACATCTGCCTCATATACTTGGTGTGTCATTCGCTATTATTAGTATAGATAAAAACACCCAGACTTATAAAAAATAATATAATTGGTGCAAACAAATTACTCATGCCCGTTTTTTTTTGTGCTGAATCCCTACGGATACCCTATCAGCACAAAACCACTAACTGGCGGGGGCCGGTAAAAAATTAACTAAGACGTTGTGCTTGATGTTCTGATATCAAAACTCTTTCGCACTACAAAATAGTTCTATAAATTCTTGTACAAATATCCCAGATCCCACGCGAAGCTAGGATATAGTAGTAGTTAATGTGGGTATATTGATATTTGCGCAACTGTAACGGTTTACAAATTAGCCTCTCAGTTTTATCTGTACATTAAATTATGAACTTAAGCGTAAGCTCTCTCTATTCTGTGAATGTAATAAAGATGTATATAATATATATATATACATATGTTATTTTTGTATAAACAAAAATATATCCAAATTAAATAAAATGCGTTGAAGGTGCTATTTATGTTCTTTAAATATACACTTTTATTAACTTATGCGGAATATTGCAACCTCATGACTTTAATTAAAACATGTCTTAACATTGAAAAGTCACTCAATACAGTGCAATTAAAATTTTATTTCTAATAGAATTCTTTCAAATGAGGACTCTTTTTTTACGGACTGCGTGACTTTCTGATTGCTTAATTCTTTTAAAATTACTTTGCATTATTAATAGGTATACTATGTCTAATATACATATTATAATAACGGATATGCTAATATAACATTTGTGATTCCATTACATACCTACTTATTGTACCTATTTTATTTATATATGTGTACGAATATGAGTATCGATACAAAGCCTTCCGGTTACTGGTATGAAACAGATTGTAAAATGTATTTACCTTTTGTATTACTAAATAAAAAAAAATGTCGCATCTTAGTTGATTCAATATTGTACTGTAATATTTTATTGAGATATTTCAAGTAACAATGAGCCTTAAAAATACCTACTCTTTTGAATATTATATTGTGAGAAGTTGCCATTGCAACAATTATTGATTTTTTAAGCTGGTGAAGGATTGGTAACAAGACTATTACATACTCTATTCAACCTCTGCTGAAGACTACCAAAAAGTGTTTTTGTTTGTAAACCTATAAAAGGATCATGATAATATGTAGGTAGTGAAGATAGATAATCGTCTATGTAACAGTGAATGTGGACTGAACATGGGCTGCACTGCATGTTAAGTGTCTTTATACGCCATGGTCATGTCACAATTACATCATCGGCAGGAACGTTCCAGAAAATTGTAAGCTTTATAGCGATATGTATGAAAGTGAATGCAAGTTTAACACTGATTAAAACTTTATACTAAAAGTTTATTAAATAATTATATCTTGATTGTCATCGAATGCAGTTAAATGTTTGAAACAAATGTACTTTTGTTTAAATGATCGATATTTGAAAATAAATATAAAATCGATCAAACTATGCCTTAATATAATAGCGGCAAACTTGTCACTTTCTCCGTAGCAGTCGCAGACAGTGTTCGTCAGATCTTCTCCCCCGATTATTTCCATTAGTGTCCATTAGCCATTTAACTCGATATGATTAGACCACGTCACGACACTCAAGTTTGCCAATATCATAAATCAGCCAATCTGGTTCTACGATTCTAAAGTCCAAATCGCACGGTTTACGTAACGTGAGCTAACGTTTGAGTTATGAGTGCGTGAAATTCGTGTTACAAAATAGTTCTATCTTTGTTTTTCTTGGATATCGTTTGGACTAGTGATTGGGAAATCTGCTAGTTAAAAGTTTAATCGCACGTGATTCTAATTTTATAAGCCACGTGAACTCCATTGAATTTATTGGTTTTATTTATTGGTGGTAGTTAATAAAATAAGGAGGAAACTTAAATCACTACCTAATCATTCTCGTTCGAAGCTAGTAGACAAACTTAAGTCACAGATAGAGAAATTATGAAATGATTAAGGGAAATCAGTGGGAAATGTGGAAATATTCTCAATCCTGATGAACGTACTTAATCGTGGCAAGTGACCATGTATAAGGAATTCTTATCCAATAAGTAGACACCTTTTTTTTTCTTGCAGAAATCCCCTTGGGTACTCCCCCGCCAGCCAGCGGGGGAGGTTATGTCGGGCTTGAACCGACTAAAACCGCACGCCATTTCGGGTCTTCAGACGCCGGGGTGTAAGGTTGCCCATAGGGATTTCCCTCGCACCCTGTCTACAGGTACTAATAAGAATTCCTTGTTTGTTTTGCTGAGTGACGATATGATCTTATTAAGTTCATTAAAGTTGATATTTTTTTTAGCGGAATATTAAAATGTAATATGAATAATAAAGTAAAAAAAATAACCTAAATAATAAAGAGGCCTTTATGTTATGTTAAAGTAAGTACTATCAATCATCTACTACTGGTAACGGAAACACCGTTTTTTTAAATTAAAAAGTTAAAGGATAATGGGGGTTTTGCTACTGAGTCCAATCAACATGAGTCATACATCGTTGGATAGCCCTTCTCAAGTGAAAAAAAAATACTATGACGACTAATCCCACATATTAATCCGTTTTGAAATATAGTCATCAGAAGATATTGGATTTTAGCTCGAAACGGAATTTAAAAGTCAAATCTTCGGTTCAGTTTGATCAATTTCGATGATTTTTACGCAGATGTTAAGTTTAAATAATAGTTAATGAAATCACAACAATAACACTACAGTAATTACTTTTAAAGTAAGACGTGATATTTAATTATATTCAAGCACAATATTTCTAATATTATTACTAATAACAAGTAAGAAGATAATTACAGTAATGCAGGTTGATAGAATAACTATATACCATAAATGTATAATTATGTAAAGGTAGGTTTTCATCCTAGTAATTTTTAAGTAATCGTTGGTTCTCAGTAACAACTCTAAATTGCCTTGCTCTTAGTGATACATGCGATCTTGTTTTAAAAGTCTGAAGAACTTGTCATGATTGTGGCTAGGGTATTCGTTATTTAGCTATATTCGAACTATGAATCACTTGTAAGGATGGCTGAGGAAGGTAAACTACGTCTAGAAGCTGACAAGTAACCAGTAAGTCTCCTAACCACAACATAGTCATTTAACAATTCATCGTCATGAACAACACCAGGCCCGTAACCAAACAATACAACATAATACAACTCGGTTATCGTACCAGTTCATCAGGCTTATAGCCAATATTACAATACAGAGATGCGTACTACTTGGATTTTGAACTAGTAGGTAACCATTAAACAACGGCTTATTATATCATCGAAGCATACACATAAGCTGCTTTGAAAGACATTAAATACGAAATTCACGAAGATGTGTGACTTTTGCGTGCACGCATACTGTCCCGACATGTGAGAGCAAGAAAATGATTTTGTTACATATTACTAAAAAGAAATGGAAACATATTGTAGGTAGGTTTTTGTGTGCATATTGTGTAGTCACGAAGGCTTTACTGAACCAGCATTGTTTTAAAGTAGTGCCATAATAGATGATGAATATAACTATCCATTGTTTATCTGAAATAAATGATAAAACTTACTTCGACTTTGTTCAATTGTATAATAACACAACACTATGCTAAAATGGATAAAATCGTCACAAATGAAATATTTTAATAGAAAGTCATAAAACACTCATATAAATTCAGAGCTTTCAAGGTACATTTACTCCGATCGGACAGTGAATAGAGACTAGCCGCCATAGATATTCTTATTCTACACATAAATATCTTTTCAGCTATGTATCATTAATTGTGATTGGTGTCAGTGCCAGGGACCATACATTTGTGCCCATCATCCTTTATTTTTACCTAGAGGTAGACAAAGTTTTAACACAGTTCGGTCACATCCAGTACCATTAGTCAACGGTACAAAACGTGGATATTAAACATGGATCCCGAGCTGAATTTTTATGGGTTCGGAATCCATGTTTATTAGTCTTAAAGTCACGTGTTCCCCAAACGTTGCCCAGCCTAGCTGGATTCTCCTCTTGGCCTCCTTCTTAAAATTGTTTTTACCTAACTGCACAATCTACCCGAGGTAAGTGTATTCAGAAACAATTTCAAGAAGGTGGCCATCCACGACGACCGGTCCTGGATCAATGTGGCCATTAATCATGACTTTGGTTTTATCCAAATTCATGCCAAGACCGATGCGTCGCGAGACTGAAGCTAGGTCGTCCAGCATCTGGGTTAGCTCCTCTAGCGACTCCGCCATTAAGACTATGTCATCAGTGAATCGCAGGTGTGAGATGTAGTCGCTGTTTATGTTTATGCCCTTACCTTTTCAGTCCAGGGTCTTAAACATATCTTCCAATGCGTTCGTGACCAGTTTCGGGAATATGACTTACCCCTTTCTCACTCCTCTGCGCAATTGGATGGGTTTAGACTGTTGATCCTGTACTTGGACACTCATAGTGGCGGCTTCGTAAAGTCATCTCAGCACCTCGTCATAACGATAGTCTACTTGGCATCGCTGTAAGAATTCCAGAACAGTCAATTTATGGATCATAAGTGCTGAACATGTATTTTGTGTGATTATTTTCCATAAACCGAGCGAACTTCAAGTAACTAACAACTCAACACTAAAATAGCCACGCAGTTTAACAGATTTAGACCTTGTCGCCTCGGTAAAAGTAAGTAATAGTAAGCAATTAAGTCCATATTGGTCACTTTATCTAAAAACCACTTAAAAACTTTCATATTTAGGAAACAGTAAACTATTTCTAAATTTACTACAAAAAAAATTAACTACTTATTACTGCAATATTAGGAAACTAGAAGAAATCAGTAGGCGTGCTTAATCTATTTAAAATTGAATATTTTAGTATTAATGTCGAATATAACATTTGAATTTGTTTGTATTATCGTCGTGTCTGTTACAAAACATGATTGCTTATTATTTTTGTTCATCATAACACATGTACCTACGTGTTTATATAAAAAGAATATAGTAATTATACTTAGTTATTATAAATAGAGCTTTTTGTCCATATAGTTTCGGGAAGACGGCTTGTCAACGAAACGCATAATCAAGCGTACAAGTATTGTGTATAAACAGAGTGAATTTTTCCACTGGGCATCTAAAACTATAAGAAATAGTGAAAAATGCTCAAAGGAGGTTTGGGCCCAATTTTAATAAAAACTAAAATTACAATATTGCGATTGTTCATACAGGATAAGCAGTCGCAACATCAAAGGTGTCTCTTAAGCACTGCCGACCTTTCCCCTTGCTCAGCTTTGGGTTGGGAAAGGGAATCCCACTTACGAATACCAACAAGAATACAACACAAACAATAATACTATTTAGCTATGGTTTCGTACAGTCTGGAAGTACTTCCCTACTTGGATGGCTCCAAATTCGAAATTAAAATCTAGTTATGTCCTTCTTTGTTCAAAATAATATAGGTATTTATCTACATTTACGTATATTCCATCTATATTCCGCATTTAATTAAATGTATTCCCATCGCCTTATGTAAATCGCCGGGCGTTTTCCTTTATTGCCCGTGTGTGATGGATTTGTGTGGATTGCACTAGATACAATCCTTACCTACTTTTTTGAACACATAATGTTATGTATACCTGCCTATGCGATGCCTTAATGGCATAAAAAGTAATTATTTCCTTTAGACGGGGACACCGTGGTTCCCAAACCCGAGGGGGCCATCTCGGAGATGGCCCAGGGTCAGTCGGGGTGCGAGGGATATGCTCTATGGGCAACCTTACACCCCGGCGTCTGTAGACCCGAGACGGCGTGCGGTTTTAGTCGGTTCAAGCCCGACATAACCGCCCCCGCTGGCACGCGTGGGGGTATCCGAAGGGATTTCCGCACGATAAAAAAAAAAAAAAAAAAAAAAGGTATACAGCACTCATAATTCAATTTTACACAATCACTTTGTAAAAGATTGTTTGATAAGTAAGATTAATTACATATAATTATTTATGATGTCATCGAGCTGGTCGATGATCTATGTGATCAACGATCTATTCTTCAAAGCTATCTAGTCAATGATTAATGCATGAAATGCCACAATAAAGTAATATCTTAAACTGCTTACATTGTCACTATTCTGCTAATACTTGGTGATTAATTTCAGATAACCATCTTAATTTAATAGAAACCAATTTTACTGAACTTTGAACTCACGACATCTTAGGACACCACAATTTCTACTTTGTTCACCTGGGCAAACAAAGTGGAAAATGTCCTTCAATCTGCAGAATTTTTCTTAATAAAAGGTTAAAACATTTTGTAGATTTTATTGGTAAGTTTAGGGGCAATTGCAGTTTGGAGGTTCGCTTATTGTTTTTGATTTTACCCGGGGTGCCCGGCAATGGACACTTGGGCTTGGGCAGAACACCGTGCGGTTTTAGTCGATGCACGACATATCCGAAGGGATTTACGCAAGTAAAAAAAGAAAAAGTATGTAGACTTTTTCGGGAGCGACTGCCGTCTGACCTCTAAACCCTGAGAGGATAGCCTGCATCAGAGCCTCGTACCTTGTTTAGCAGGTGCACCAACTAGCAGGTGATGTTAGATTGGGCCTTAAGGATGTTGATAAGGCCCTCTAAACCCTTATCAGAACCACTAATCTTAAAATAGTAGCATACATAAACACCTGCTAAAGTACGAAGTAGACTTTTGAATCTCTAAGATAAAAGAGCCCATAGTCACAAATCACATAACAACCATAATGTCAATGACACCTCACGGATCCAGTGCTTACGCAATATGCACCTTGACAGTTATACAGATGACGGTCATTGTGACGTAATAAGAAAGAGACAACACCTTGTTGTTCGGTATTCAAAGTCGGGTTTCTTCAGTTATTAAAAGAAACAGCAGAAGGTAAGCGGCAATGTATTACGTGTGTATGACAATGTCATTGTATCTTCTTAGATCGTTACAATAGAAGAAGCTCTCGATGAGATGAAATGCTAGTGATAGTATGGTATAATTGCACAATGAACTATTGTTCAGTAAGTAAACGTAATCCGTATGAATGAGCTTTCATCGCCATTACGATTGTTATTAAATTGCGTATCTCTCTATCTACTTTACTGATTGAAATAAAAAAATGTTTAGTTTTACCCAAAAAAAAAGAAGATAATTATAATGTAGATAATAATCAATTCTTACCTACGAATAGATTGCTGGCTATCATATACGTTATAATTGCCTGTTTCTTTAAATTGCTTTACTTAAGTAGTTTTACTTGCATCATCATCCTTCAAGCCTTCTCATACCTCGTGGTTGGCTTCCAGTCTAACCTTCGACCAAATAAAACGTATTTAGCCGAAGACGGCATAGCGGCAAAATGGCATACGGTAAGTTGGACCTCATTTATTTGAACTCAAATTGAATAAAAATGTCATGTGTGAGATAATTATTTATCAATACAATGAATCTCACACACACCTACTGTTATAAATGCGACAGTTTGGCAAGATGGAAGTCATAGAAATAAATTCATCCTCCAAATCTTTTCCCAACTCAGTTGGGGTCGACTTTCAGACTAACTACGAAACAGCAAACCTCGATTTCTTCGATTTCTGCCATCTGACCTCTACAACCCATTGGCGATATTGAAGCTCTGTAGTTAGACTACCCGTGACGAATGCCACAGATGTTCGTATGGCTACCAGAACCAACAGCTTAACGTACTCTTCGAGGTTACAGAGATAGATTATAGTCTAGAGTAGCACATAGGCTACTATTTGGGCTGCTCGTGGGTCACTGTGATTTCAATAGCATTTCAATAATCATTTATGTGCATGGCCAATTCAAAAACATCAGATAAAACATCATCATTATCTTAATGGTAGTCCCAGTCGCATTTTAGGCTCTCACCTCGGAATCCGGAGTCCGCTTTCCCGCGTTTGCTCCTCCATTTCGCCCTGTCTTGGGCATTATCATCATGTCATCTTCTACAACGCAAAGCTAGCACTTTTGGGTCTACCCATCATACCGGAGCCCGGCTAAATTATGCGATAAAGCGACTTTACGAAAGTAATACGCTCAACATTATTTCTGTCCTAGCTATAAATAGTTGTTAGAGACAACTTCGGCAACAGATTTATCAATATTTCGCTACGTGTGGTCAGGTATCTGACCGCGATTTACTTATCGTGACCTGGTGTGGTCTTGATTATCATACTAGCAGAGAAGTCTAATGTATTATTGCAATTTAGCTTTTTAACCACCGATTAAATTAAGATAAGTCTGAAGATATATTGATTCAAGATCAATCACCTTTATGAAATAGCAGTCACGAACCATGAGGAGGCATTTTAAGTCGTACGTAGTAAATATTCTTATTACGAAGCATTTTTTAATGTTTAAGGATATCCTTTTATCTAGACTAAATACCTTATCAAGTCACATAAAAAAAGGAAGATGTTTTAATAAATATAGATGATCACTATATTTTTCAGGTGCGGTCTATCAATTTGACTTCAGTTTTATGGTAGGCTTCGGTGAAGTCCCAGAAGAAAAGGAAATGACTCCAGATAAATACGATTCTTCATCGTAGAGCAGAGAAAGGAGGTAGATACTCAACCCTTTGGATTCACGCGTGGCTTTTTAATGGGAACACTTGTACCACTTTTCACATTTCCACCTTATTGGAAATGCATCCTTATGAACAACTATGATAATAATAAGCTTTATTTAATTTCATGCAAAACAATTGCATGCAATTTATAAATCGTTCAATTAATTTGAAAATATATGAAAAATTGTGACATAATAATATAATTAAATTTGAACTTGAAAATGATAAATAAAAATTATTGCTATTTATTTTGAAGTTTGTATTTACCCCTTTCGGGTAAAAGCCTCCTCCAAGGAACTTTACTTTATTTTGTCTTGTGCAGTTTCCCAGCCATCTTCGAATGGCTATCGTGTTCAATATAATTTCTCCCAATGCTTATTTCTGAGAATGATGATCGTGAATACCTCAAATACCGTACTGATTACGAATCGTATTGTTATATCAGAACTGCTATTATTATCCACCTTTCTCTGTAAGTACCTAATAATGCTTCTTGCTGTACTCACAAATAATAAAATCGTAAGACACTCGATGTCATCACTGTCTAGTGTGATCATTAAACACCACTTGTAATAAAAATCCTACGCAGAATAAATGAATAATACTTAGCGATTTGAATATTACATAAAATATTTTCTCCGATGGTGAAGAAAGTATTGGTTGAAGAATGTTAAAACTATATGATATTGTACCACAATTAAATCATTTGATACAACCCACGTTGCTCGCAACCTCAGTCTTATGCAAAAATCTGAAGTACACCTACTTACAAAGGTTCAGTAGGTATGGATGTTGATAGAATGAGAAAATTATTGTATTGTCGCGTCATCACTCTAATATTGGAAAGTTTTCTCATAATGTACGTTTGAGTTTACGTAAACTTGTTATACCACACACAACTTCACACCTTTCATCGCGGCGCCAACGGCGATGCCCGGCCGGGATAATACATAATTACTGGAATCTAACACGTTGAAGTTTAATTTGATTCACAGTTTATTACTATTATGAATTGGACGTTGCTATAAAAATATACCGACGCAAGATAAATATGGTTTTCTTTTTCTTAAGAATTCAAGCCTGATACCCCAAAAAATGGTTCAAAATATGTTACGTTTCAGAGTAAAAATATAATTAAAATAAAGTTCTAGATTCTTCTAGGATCAAATATTTGTAAGCCCTTTTTCTTATTGCAAACGATACATTGTATAGATAGTTTTAACATTAATGTTATTGTAAAACTTCCGAATGACTTAAATCATTGGAAAATCTAATTCGCAGTATTATATTGGTTTAGTGTCAGATTGAATCTCTTAAAATCTAGATATATGTGCCGCTGCGAGTTATTAGAAAATAAATTATTCATATTTTTAACGTACTCAATTGTATTGAAAAAAGAAAAGCGGCGATAGCCCAGTGGTGTACGTAACGGACTGCCGAGACGAGGTCTCGAGTTCGATCCCCAGTCGCCCCGGGCACACACCTCTGACTTTTCGTAGTTATGTGTGTATCAAAAATGTTGATTATCGCTCGCTTAGTAATGTGCCCCGTAGATGGCCCCAATAGGCTCGCCCCCTATTACATTGGGACCCTAACATAACTGGCGAATCGTGGGTGTGCAATACACCTCTGCCTACCCCTTCGGGGATACAGGTGTGAAGTTATGTTATGTTATGTTTATGTCAATTGTATTGTAAGAATTGCCATGTAAATAAAACGTTACAATGTGTTGACGTACTCTTTGTTCACGCTTTAATGCAATAACTGGCGTTTACATTAAACGAGCCTGTTATTACTCTTGGCCGGTGTGGTGTTACATGAGTGAATCAGAAAAGAGATGATTTGGTAATAAACAACATTCTCGAAATGAAGTGTCAGTTAGTGCAAATAATAAATCAGTTATCAAGCGTCGGTAGCTTAGTGGTTAAGGAGTCAACCTTACGATCGAGATGTCCCGGGTTCGAATCCTGGCCATTACACTACCGACGTGAACCCACTCCTAACACAGGCAATTTAGCTTAGCTTTGGGTCAGGGGGAATATTAGTAATTTCGGTTACTAAACCGCGGTAGCCTAGTGGTATGGGTAAACGACTGCTGAGACGAGGTCTCGGGTTCGATCCCAGGTATTACCATGGCACACACCAATGACTTTTCAATGCTTTTCGAAGTTATGTGTGTATTTATCGCAGGTTTATAAGTGCCCGGTTAATGGCAAAAGGCTCGCCACCTATTACATTGGGACCTAAACATAAACTGGCGAAATGTGGGTGCTAGCACCTCTGCCTACCCCTTCGGGGATATAGGCGTGAGTTTATGTTATGTTATGTTATGTAATATTCGTAAAAAAAAAAAGTTATCATCATCTTCTTCATAGCGATTTCCCAGTTGCGTCCAAACTTTGCACTTTGGAGCCCGAGATCCGCTATTGTGCTTGATTGGTATGCCAGTTTTTCCGGTAGCAACTGCCGTCTGACCTCCCTACCCTGAATGGAAAGCCTGCGCCAGAGCATCGTCCGTAGCACCGACTTGCAGGAGAACTTGACATGGGCCTCAAGGATGTTGATAGAGCCCTATTCATCCAAAGTGCCCAGTGTAAATAATAAATCGGTTTTATTGTGAAACATATGCCTTGAAACAAAGATAAAGAAATATTCTACGACATTCTACACAGCGCTTTCTAGACCCAAAGTAAGCATAGTTTAACTAGCTTGTGTTATGGTTTCCAGAATGTGGATAAACATACTTATATACTTTTTTTTTGTAAATACATACATATTATACATTGAAACACCCAGAGCAATGCAAATATACATATTCATGCATACAAATATTTGCACTGAGCGGGAATCGAACTCGCGCCCCCTGTCGTAGCAGTCGAATGCACTACTGCTACGCCACAGAGGCCGTCAGTTTTGTTTATTACGTTTCTTATATCAGCTATCATACTGCAGTAAAAGTCATGACATAAGATATAATAAGTTAGTTCGGGACTAAAGACGGAGACACCGTGGTTCTCTAACCCGAGGGGGCCCAGGGTCAGTCGGGGAGCGAGGGATATGCTTTATGGTCAACCTTACACCCCGGCGTCTGAAGACCCGAGACGGCGTGCGGTTTTAGTCGGTTCAAGCCCGACATAACCGCCCCTGCTGGCCAGTGGGGGAGGGGGGTATCCAAGGGGATTTCCGCACGAAAAAAAAGGGTACTCTTTGTCTACAGTGCAGTAATATGCCGTGAATTTATATGAGTACGGTTTTGATTTACATGAAATACAATTGTAAAAGTAATCTTAAATATCACGGTCTCAGCCTGACCTTTTATTTATAAAAGAATTCCCGTTTACACCTTTATGGTCCTTTGTTGCGATCGTACAAATCTTTGTAGATTCACGCAACCACAAAAATGTTATACTGCTGTTTATATGAAATTGAATTTACTCAAGATACAACTACATTTTTGTTTCATAAATCTTCTGAACTATAGGTGTTGTATAAATATGACAGTTTTATAAATTACAGACCATAAAATGGAATTAAAATACACTGTAGAAATGTAAACAGTAAGGCAGACGCTTAAAACATCCAGTTTCCGTGTCGCTCGTGTCTTATAATAATTTGCATTCTGTTGATGTAAATTCATTAGGTTAGTAATTGCTTCAACCGACTACCGAATGACCTTTTATGCAAATTGCATGTATCAGTAAGGAATAAACAAACACACAAATACCAAAATATAATAACACAATTAAGTAAATAAAGTGTGATTTAATTCCATACTCGATTGAAAGAAACAAAGGATCGTTTACTAGTTAACACAAAGAGTCTGGAGATGCGAATGAAATAAAAAAGAAAATTAATTACCCGAAAAGCGATCATTGAATTATTAATGCCATAAATGTTTAACAATCTATCTAACTCTAGTAAAGTATACATCCAGTAAAATAACATCTAGTAAGTAGCAAGTATTGTAAAGACATGATCGATAATGTTGCTTAAAATACGAACAGATAAAGTTCAAACTATTAGTAGACATTATTGTACCAAATAAGAGATGTTTGACAAACAGAACTGCACATTGATTTTCGGAAATCCGCAAGGAGTAGGTACAATCTACTATTTACGTAGTTTATTATATACAATTTTTTTTTTACATCCCGACTCAGATTGTAGTAGTTCGTTCAGAGAAATGCCTCTAGCCAACAGAAGTTTGCAGCCGCAGCCCTAATGATTTCATAATGAGTTCCTGCGGTCTACAGAGCTGCACAATTGGAAGACATTGAACTACTGTCCATTTCTTTTTTTTTGCGAACTTCACAATTCATGAGTGATACGACTAGTATTGCAAGCCGCGTAAGGGTTTTTTGATGAAGGATTCTAGCAGGTAGGAATCCAACTTTGCTGCAAGAGGTGAAATGGCTAAAGCGCTGGTGGCTTTGAATAATTCCGAGATCAAATTATACTTAGCTTTAAAGCGGCTTTATTTCCATCATTCAGGACCTAAAACTGAACGAGGAATACTGGTATTCCTGGTATGCCTGATTAGAATGTAAGTAAACTTCACGTAAGGGTATACTTGAGGTAGTAGTGTAGAATTTATATTATATTATGCTTGGTTTTCTCCTTAATGTCGGAGGTGACCTTTGTCTACATTTTAACCTGTAGACATTGGTTCCTGTAGACAAAGGTGGTTTACCTAAGCAAGCAAGTTATTAGTGTCAGGATAGATTGTATTAAATTAGTAACCTCTTAAACTCAGAAACATGTACTTAAAGGCCAATGCTCAGTGCCTGGGTGGGTAACTAAATTTTAAAATATGGAAATGTTACCTAACAAAGAAAGTAACCTTCAGAACCATTTGTCAAAAGGAAACTAAGCAGAACTTTCTACGTGGGTGTTACGTGGGAAGCGATATCAAGTAGCATCGTTTAAATCACGTGTAATCTTGCTCTTTTTATGATATTCAAATATTTATGTTTCGTAATAGTATCATGGGCCAAGTGTTAAGCGTGCAAGTTACTCATTCAATGTAAGTACATTGAATGAGTAACTTGCACGCAAGTACTTTTAAACTATATCTACTATTATTGGTACTTTAGTCAATGATTTGCGTAAATTAAATAAATTAAATAATAATTTCTTAGAAAAATAAACGCTCGTACGCTACAAATTTTAGGGTTACTGCACCCTAAAATTTGTAGCGTACGAGCGTTTATTTATTCTTTTGCCCGTGGATAACCCATCACTGTAGTGTGACGTCTGGGGTCTGGCGTCACAATTCCTCGTGTTAATGAAATGACAAACACAAGTATTTATATTTTAAATAGCATTTATTTTTCACATAAAACTTCTATATCGAGTTTTTAGGGAATTTTACGCGAGTTTATTAGACTTTAAGCGAACTGAAGAGGGTCGCGGATTCTGCTCAGAGATTGAGCCTACAATCACTTTGCTTGAAACTTTCTTCATACGGCGGGTCGAGGCCGGAGCCCCGGGCACCCGCTGTCACCAACTTGTCCGCTAAGCCAATTGTTTTCCTATTTTCTTATTTTATATTTTAAAACAAATTTATTTTTAATCTCTGACGCATGATGGCCAGGTAACAATCTGTAGTGCTCGAAAGAGGTCGGACGCTACAGTAGATATGACGAAGTTATTACCTATGGGCCCTTTGACAACATTTGCGGTGCAATATCGTATGAAGGGATAAAGTCGAACCGACTACTACCATATTAAAATTTCTGGCAGAAATAGTACGAAAATAGTTTACCGGTACATCTTTTAAGTATGGAAATGATCCTCAATGCACGCAGAGCTTTACTAGAAATAACTGGGGAGGGGCTCCGTCAAAACCACGAACCTGCGATTTGTGAGCTGTCACGATAGCAACAATAACCAAAGAAAAGCCAGGAGGTTTTCTAAATAGGCTTAATAAAAATATGCTCCAACTCCAGTATTGGGATAACACATTTACCTTATTTTAAAAATGACGTCATTGACCACTTAAATGTAAACTCATTAGTAATGAGTCATTACTGTAGATACACTATCGTTATTATTTTTTTATATATATATTTAGCCCGTCAATTGTATTTACCCCGCTGGATGGTAAGAAGCTAGGGTGAAGTTCAGAAGATATGGGCTGATCCAAATATGATCCATCCTCAAGACATAGACATAAGCATTTTCACGCCCCGCTGTCTTTCGCCAGTGCCATAATTCCAGCAGTATTGTTACTCCTCAATAGTGTACGATGCGGCGGCGGCGTCTAAATATTTGTGAGTCAGATACGAAGATTGGGGATGGTGAACTTTTTGGTTCGGGCATAATACGGCGCTACCACATGTCGGCCTAAATCCCAATTCCTAAATATATTTTTCTGTAAACACTTTATTAGTTACGCATAATTTAAGATCATGATACAACTCTGTGGGTTAGAAATTTTCCTTGGTTCACTAAGAAATCTGAAGGGCAAACAGTATGAAATGTATTTATGAAAAGCTATGACATTTTGACATAGTCGAAGATAAACACATCGTCATTTAGAATATACTGCTTCCGGGCTGTTTGGCCGTGGTCCATCGGAAACTTGTGTTCCAGACGTTTCGTCGATCACTGCGGTCGACATCTTCAGTGGTACATGTCGGGACGCCGTCGAGTGCGGAGAACCTTCCTCGGCGGCGAACTCGGTGCGACTGATGTAAAGGCCCGAGTCACTGGCGTATTTATAGGTGCAATGGGAGGGGCTAAACAACGTGATCGCTCCTGATTGGTTGAGAGCAGCGCAACCGATGCGCTCGATACTGATTGGTCGAGGCTAAGCAAGGGGGATACCGGGGATGGTGGCGGCTTCGTCATGTTTGAATTGTGATGACGCGCGGCTCTCAGTGCTGGATACCAATCTTTTTGGAGATGAAAACCTTCGTTTTTTCTATTAAAATTATTGGGATGCTTGAATATTTCGATGGCTTTTCGACATAGTCGTGGGAAGAATTGTGAAGTGGTGGCTAGAACCTTCGTGTTCTGAAATTTGATGGTATGATTACCATCCTCCTGGGTGTGTTCCGCAACCGCTGACTTGTCGAAGTGGCCGAGGCGGCAATTTCGTTCATGTTCTGAAAGGCGGGTCTTGACGCTTCTTTGAGTAGTGCCCACGTATACCGAGCCACACGAGCAGGGGATTCGGTAAACTCCAGCCGAAGATAGTGGGTCACGAGGGTACTTGACTGAACGGTGAAGATTACGTAACTGCGTCGTGGGCTTGAAAATAGGCTTAATGTTGTAAGCTTCTAGCAGTCTCCCGATACGATCCGTTGTACCATAAATGTATGGCAAAAAGGCCTTCAATAGAGGGGCAGGTTTCTCCTCATCCTGGTTCGTAAGAGACGATTTCCTCGGATGAAGAGCTCTTCGTATCTCCCGGGCAGAGAATCCATTGGCTTGGAAGGCCGAGTCCAGGTGGCGTAACTCGTTTTTAAGGTGTTGGGGCTCACAGATGCTCTTAGCTCGGTGAACCAGGGTCTTGAGGACTGACATTTTCTGTCTGGGATGGTGGTTAGAGTCCTTGTGTAAGTAACGGTCTGTGTGTGTAGGCTTTCGATAGACCCGGTGACCAAGGTTGCCATCCTCTTTTTTGGATACCAGGACATCGAGGAATGGCAGGTCTCCGTTCTTCTCTACCTCCATGGTGAACTGGATGTTCGGATGGATGCTGTTCAGGTGATTCAGGAACTTAGTCAGCTCCGTGTCTCCATGACTCCAAACCACAAAGGTATCGTCCACGTAGCGGAACCAGACCTTAGGCTTCTTGGGCGCTCGTTCAAGACCGGCTTCTTCGAAGAATTCCATATAGAAGTTCGCAACTACAGGACTGATGGGGTTTCCCATGGCTAAACCCTCCACTTGTTCATAGAACGTGTTGTTCCACTGGAAGTATGAAGTCGTCAACACGAACTCGAACAACTCTGCGATGTCCTTAGAGAACAGCGGTCGGATACGTGACATAGCTTCCATGACTGGAACTTTCGTGAACAGAGAGACGACATCGAAACTGACCAGACGATCATCCGGGTGTAGTTTGAGATTCTCAAGTTTCTCCACGAAGTGGCGCGAGTCCTTGATGTATGACGAGGAGGATCCAACATGTTGTTGAAGCAGTCCGGTGAGATACTTCGAGACTGGATGAGTGGGTGAGCCAATAGCGCTCACGATGGGCCGGAGCGGTACTGAAGGCTTATGGATCTTTGGTAACCCATATAGCCTAGGTGGCAGAGCTTCAGACTTCTTGATTATACGCTGCGTTTCTTCTGGAATAGACGAGCTCTTGGTCAGGTTGTTTACCTGTCTCAAGATTCTTGCCGTTGGGTCCTTTGGAATCTCCTTATAGGTGGCCGGGTCGAGAAGATCTTTGATCTTGATCTCATAATCCTTGGTGTTGAGGACTGCTGTGGCATTACCCTTGTCAGCTTTTAGGATAACAATATCCTTATTAGCCCTTAGGTTCTTTAAGCCTTTCCGCTCTTTCTCCGTGATATTGCTCCTCGGTGGCTTGGCTTTCTGTAGAATTCTGGAGGACTCTTGGCGGACCCTCTCAGCCAGTTCCTCGGGAAGCTTGCGCAAGCTTGCCTCAACGTTGGCGATGATATCTTCCAAAATCCTCCCCTTTGCTCAAGACTGACCTCTCCTCTTCAGACAGTTGGTGACCACGTTGAGGCAAGCTTGCGCAAGCTTCCCGAGGAACTGGCTGAGAGGGTCCGCCAAGAGTCAAACTACACCCGGATGATCGTCTGGTCAGTTTCGATGTCGTCTCTCTGTTCACGAAAGTTCCAGTCATGGAAGCTGTGACATAGCTTATCCGTATAGCTTATCCGACCGCTGTTCTCTAAGGACATCGCAGAGTTGTTCGAGTTCGTGTTGACGACTTCATACTTCCAGTGGAACAACACGTTCTATGAACAAGTGGAGGGTTTAGCCATGGGAAACCCCATCAGTCCTGTAGTTGCGAACTTCTATATGGAATTCTTCGAAGAAGCCGCTCTTGAACGAGCGCCCAAGAAGCCTAAGGTCTGGTTCCGCTACGTGGACGATACCTTTGTGGTTTGGAGTCATGGAGACACGGAGCTGACTAAGTTCCTGAATCACCTGAACAGCATCCATCCGAACATCCAGATCACCAGGGAGGTAGAGAAGAACGGAGACCTGCCATTCCTCGATGTCCTGGTATCCAAAAAAGAGGATGGCAGCCTTTGTCACCGGGTCTATCGAAAGCCTACACACACAGACCGTTACTTACACAAGGACTCTAACCACCATCCCAGACAGAAAATGTCAGTCATCAAGACCCTGGTTCACCGAGCTAAGAGCATCTGTGAGCCCCAACACATAAAAACGAGTTACGCCACCTGGACTCGGCCGTCCAAGCGAATGGATTCTCTGCCCGGGAGATACGAAGAGCTCTTCATCCGAGGAAATCGTCTCTTACGAACCAGGATGAGGCGAAACCTGCCCCTCTAGGGAAGGCCTTTTTGCCATACATTTATGGTACAACGGATCGTATCGGGAGACTGCTAGAAGCTTACAACATTAAACCTATTTTCAAGCCCACGACGGCCACGACGCAGTTACGTAATCTTCACCGTTCAGTCAAGGACCCTCGTGACCCACTATCTTCGGCTGGAGTTTACCGAATCCCCTGCTCGTGTGGCTCGGTATACGTGGGCACTACTCAAAGAAGCGTCAAGACCCGCCTTTCAGAACATGAACGAAATTGCCGCCTCGGTCACTTCGACAAGTCAGCGGTTGCGGAACACACCCAGGAGGATGGTAATCATACCATCAAATTTCAGAACACGAAGGTTCTAGCCACCACTTCACAATTCTTCCCACGACTATGTCGAGAAGCCATCGAAATATTCAAGCATCCCAATAACTTTAATAGAAAAAACGAAGGTTGGTATCCAGCACTGAGAGCCGCGCGTCATCACAATTCAAACATGACGAAGCCGCCACCATCCCCGGTATCCCCCTTGCTTAGCCTCGACCAATCAGTATCGAGCGCATCGGTTGCGCAGCTCTCAACCAATCAGGAGCGATCACGTTGTTTAGCCCCTCCCATTGCACCTATAAATACGCCAGTGACTCGGGCCTTTACATCAGTCGCACCGAGTTCGCCGCCGAGGAAGGTTCTCCGCACTCGACGGCGTCCCGACGTGTACCACTGAAGATGTCGACCGCAGTGACCGACGAAACGTCTGGAACACAAGTTTCCGATGGACTACGGCCAAACAGCCCGGAAGCAGTATATTCTACATGCAACGCCGGCCGTGAAAGCCTTAAGATTTATACATCGTCATTTGAAAAAAAAATGAGTTGTTCTAGGTGTTTTGTTTAACATATCAATGCATTCAATTAAATTTTTAAGCGTTTTGTATGCTTACTTTTTTCTAAACATTTAGATCGGAAAATGAGAACTTCTAGCAACAACGTCGCCTTAAGACGTATATGATATATCGGAGAATTTCGAATATCTGGGACGTGTCTAGGTGGCTCAGTTGGTCAGAGCATTCCCCCTGTAAGGGACTGTGTCGCGGGTTCAAGTCCCGTCCTAGATGTTCTCATTTTCCGATCTAAATCTTTATATCAATGCATATTGAATTAGTCGTTAAATACATAATGGAAAATGATTGGCAGAATTATTGAAGTCCCAAGAATAGCAACAGTCAAAGGAAACCTTTAACGACTTGTAAAATAGGAATGTCAAACTGAATGGATGCTTCCAGTTTGCCCCACCAGTTGGCCAAAGTCGATTGGCAAGAATTTGGCGTCTAGTTTGCCCCACCGGTGGGGCAAAGTATACCTTTATAAATTCTTGATGCACTTGTTCCCACTAGGGTTGGTAAGATTGAATTTCGAGAGTTGTTTTAAAATTTTGCCTATAAAGGCAGAAATACTTCAAAGTAAAAAAAAGGTTGACAATGGTACCTCTACACCACTAAGATGCAGACTTCGCTGGTACGAAGTAAAAGTAGTCTAGTTTAGATGTTGATATAATCCTATAATCCAATGATCTTTTGGAGTGCCAAACTCCAATAGTAGATATTAAAACTACGTGTAAAACCTGATACATTCACTTGTGCTTGTTTGACTTAAATGTGTGAATTGAATGAAGGTAAATTTAAAACGATATTAAAATGGTAGATATACTACTCAAACGCACGAACCGCTTCAGCAATACATTATTTTTTTTTTATACCACTCAGGTGGCAGACAAGCTCACGACCCACCTGATGGGAAGTGGTTACCGCGGCCTATGGACGTGTGCAACACCAGGGGCGTCACACTCGCGCTGCCGACCCTGTAAAAACCTTCTAATGCCCTTTTTGAAGAACCCCATATTGTAGTCGCTTGGGAAAACCACAGCAGGGAGATCATTCCACAGCCTGAGGGTGCGCGGAATGAAGTGCCTTTCATATCTAACTGTACGCACCGTTTCCGGTCGCAACGTGTGAGGATGAATTCCCTGTCTGTGGCGAGCAGTGCGATGATAGAATGTGGCCGTGGGCATCATATCAAACAATTCTTCTGAACACACCCCGTTATAAAGGCGGTAGAAAACGCACAGGGAGGCGAAATCTCTCCTAAGGTTAAGCGGTTCCACACTGCCTGTAAGTATGGGATCGTCGACGATCCTCAGCGCCCGTCTTTGCACCGAGTCGAACGGGTCAAGTTGGTATCTAGGTGCTCCGGCAAAAAGGTGACAGCAGTACTCCATCTGGGGCCGGACTTGCGACTTATAAAGAAGAAGTCTTTGCTCCGCAGTGAAGTACTGCTTCGCCCTGTTGAGCACTCCAAGTTTCTTAGATGCCAACTTGACTTTGTCATCCAGGTGACTACGGTACTGGACCTCGCTGGAGATGTCGACACCGAGGATCCCGATACTTTTAGAGATATTAAGTGGTGTGTCCAGGAATTGTGGCGCTACAATAAATGGGGTTTTCTTAGCGGTGAATGCACATACTTGTGTCTTAGTGGGGTTGAATTGGACCAGGTTTAGTCCACCCCAATCGGACACTCTTGTGAGAGTAGTCTCGATTTCAGACACAAGTTGTTCGCGACTTTCGTCCACTGTGGACCGAGGGATGTTAGCTCGGCCCGTGTAAAATTCGTCCCCGGTACTGTCGTCCGCATAGCAATGAATGGAGTCATCAGACAGCATGTCATTGATATGCAGGAGGAACAGGGTCAGAGACAGCACGGAGCCTTGTGGAACACCAGCGTTTATGTCCATGTGGTCCGAGCAGCTGCCGTCAACGACGGCTTGGATGCTTCTATTGGACAAAAAGCTGGCGATCCATTCGCAAAGTCCCTCGGGCAGTCCATAAGACGGCAACTTCGAAAGAAGACCTCTGTGCCAGACCCGATCGAAGGCCTTCGCTATATCGAGGCTGACCGCTAGTGCCTCACCTTGACTCTCGATGGCTTGCGCCCAGCGGTGTGTGAGATACACAAGAAGGTCACCGGTAGAGCGACTGTGGCGGAAGCCGTACTGTCGGTCGCTCAATAGATCGTTTCCTTCAAGGTATCTCAGGAGCTGTATGTTAATGACACGCTCCATTACCTTCGAGAGAAGGGAGGTGATAGCGATAGGCCTGTAATTGGACGGGTCTGTCCTATCGCCGTTCTTAAGCACAGGGTGCACGAATGCAGTCTTCCACGAAGCTGGGACTTGTCAAGTGGAGTAAGAGAGCGCAAAAAGCTGCGTAAGAACAGGGCACAACTCTGGAGCACACTGCTTAAGCACCATCGCCGATATGCCGTCAGGCCCACTCGACTTGCGAACATCTAGGGACTTCAATTCCCGCCGGACCACCCGTTGTGTGATTTTGATTTCTGGCATAGAAACACCACACCAGGGGATAGTGGCTGGCTCGGCATTCCCATCATTCATGGTCGAGTTTGACGCAAAGAGGTCTCCTAAAAGACAGGCTTTCTCCCTTGCGCCATGGGCCAGATTGCCGTCGGGTTATTGCAGCGGCGGCAGACAAGACCGACAAAAATTTCCCTCGGCAGCTTTGGCAAGCGACCAGAATGCACGACTACCAGATGGGTACCGCGCCAGCCGTTCACCACTTCTGCCGATGAATTCAAATTTAGCCCTGGCCGTTGCTCTTTTACTGGATCTCGAGGAGGCATTTAATTTCCGCTTCACCTCAGTGATATTAGGATCCTTGTTAGCAAGTGCCGTGGTCAAAGCCTTATAAGCAGATTGCTTGTGAAGTCTTGCTTCTCTGCAAGGCCGACTAAACCACGGGCGCTTACTTGCTCCTGTTGCGATCCAGCGGTTGGGAATATAGCATTCCATGCCCGCTAGAATCGCCTCAGTAACTGCTGTTGCACAGGAACTTGGATCTTCAGAAGTGAAGCAGAGCCGCCTCCACGGGTACGAAGCGAAGAATTCTCGCAATCCATCCCAGTCTGCCGACTTATAGTGCCAAACATGCCGCAATTCGGATGGCCGAGGTGGTTGTGGCCGTGCGAGAGGCACTTGCGCCCGGACGAGGCAATGGTCTGACTTGCCAAGTGGTGCTTCCACAGTTATGGAGTATTCATCCGGGCGCGTAGTCAGCAGAAGGTCCAGTAGAGAGCTTCTATGGGTCTCGATATCTGGTATTCTTGTGATAGAATGAACCACTTGAGAGAACCCTATTGGCAGATTTTACGTTCATTATGCGTACTGCTATGGAGTGGAATGCCCTGCCTGAGTCTGTGTTACCGAAAAGCTAAAACCTGGGAATCTTCAAGTCTAGAGTGAATAGATTACTTTCAGGCAAGAGTGCTCCATCGTCGACCAAATCATAACTTACCAACAGGTGAGATAGTGGTCAAACGCGGCCCTACCGATTGAATTGGACTGACATAATTCTGATAAAATGATTAAAATTAGTAGATGAGTTAGATAAGTAGATTATTTCACTGAATCTTTGTTACTTACTTACCTAAATATGAATATTTTTTTAACAAGAACATCAATGGACATAATTTTTTTTCTTTATTTTATTTTTTATTTAAGTGCAATGCCCCTGGTGTTGCACACGTCTGCAGGCTACGGTAACCGCTTACCATCAGGTGGGTCGTGTGCTAGTCTGCTACCTATGTGTAATAAAAAAAACGTTAGGCTCACATTAAAAACATAAAAACTTAAACTATTAAACTTTAAATGCAATGTGAATTATTGTTATAGATCGCGATCTACAATAATATTTCAACGTCTTAAAACTCAAACTCATTTGAAGTGGATTTAGATTTGTTATTACTGTTTCCCATGGCATTTATCGAATGAAATTTCGCAATAATTATCTACATTGTTATGGGTCAAGGCAATGTTTGTTGGAAATTTAATTGATTTATAGTATATTATATTTTCTATTTGCTATATCATCAATTCGCTGTATCTTACGAGATAAAAAAATCTGAAATATACAGGGACAGCTAAAAATTGTCAAGTTAGGATAATCAATTGAAAATAATGTAGGTATAAAGAAGCTGTTTTACATGAGGATCAAAAAGTATGAGACGCCAACCATATGTCGCAATACAAGAAATAAAATGGCACCCATTCGGATACTACTGGATTTGTACAAAAAAGCCTTTCTTGGACTTCATATTTTAGACTTTGTGATGCGAAGTTGTGACTTTCATTTTATGTGTAGAGTTAAGCATACACGGCCTAGTCAAGTATAGTTAAGCTGATTCGGTATTAGGTTGCATAGAAAATTTCAATTCTGCGTATAGAATTCATACATAACATACCATGCGAAGCTATGACTTTAATTTTTGTGTAGAGTTAGGCATGTTGTAACAGGGATAGTTAAATTTAAAGGTAGATTATAAGTTACAAGTTATTAGAAGTGAGTGGTTGGTTTATAAGGTTATAGCAAATCAAACATGAGGCTAATTTTACCTTTCATATATTAAATCTCAAGGGTGAGTACATATAGTTCACTTAAAATTTGAATTTGGAGAATTAAAGAAAGATGTTAAGACGTGAAGACGGAAGGACGGCCCGCGGCAGCTAGGAGTCTGCACTTAGCTCAGGTAGTATCCGCCCGGCGTGTCGCGCTGGCACCGACCGCTGCGTGACTCGCTCGGCGGACCAACGGCTCAGTACCAGAGCTAGCAGCACTAGTGGTAGCTATGCAGAAAATTAGGGGCTCGCAAAACCGCTGCACCGTAATTTATAACGTCGGCTGAAAGCAGCGACTTGGTGGGAGTTCATAGATAATGAACCACAGCCGATAGGGTTGACCACAGCTAACATAGACCGAGTCGATGAAAGAATACAGATAATATTAGTAGACTATGAAACGATATCAACTAAGGAATCGACTACATATTCCACTAATATTCTTAAAAGTACAATGTGCATTGTTACAATACCCCGTCCCATCAGGAAGAATTTCTGTTATTCAGAAATTCGATACTGTGCTCAGTACTACAATCAATCTACGCTTACCTTCTATACTTTCATACATGCATCATCATTCAAACAAGCGGTTACCATTAAAGAATATGGTAGACGCATCCTTTTAGACAGAGTTTCCAACATAACTGCCGTTGGAGACTCAACATAGACCAATTGAAGGTGTTAGGCACCGGAGGACCAGAATACAACTGTTCCAACTAGAAGAGAACATGAGCAAAATTTCCACTATGTAATTTCAACTAATAAAAGAAGATAGTTAAGTTTTTGTATATAGGGTTATTTTAGATGTATACCCCGCATCTACTGAAGGCTTATTTTACGAGTCGTAAGCCGCTCGAAAACAATGGTAAAACCATCAATAACACCCGGATACTGGTTGAATTCCCAGATCCAAGCAGAAAAAAAATTGTATTAAGGCTTATTTTAGATGTTTACATCCGCATCTACTGAAGGCTTATTTAACGAGTCGTAAGCCGCTCGAAAAACAATGGTAAAACCATTATAACAACTCCCAGATACTGGTTGAATTCCCAGATCTAAGATGAATTCCACGGTCGATGGTTAATGGCCGTCGCCGCAGACAATTCGTTGATTGAATCACCAACGAACAAAAACAACTATTGTTCAAGTACAATAATCGTGGAGGACATAAGTCTTTCAATAACCTGGTTAAAAACCAATGGTTTAATATTACACAGTAGCAACAGGGTACTAGGAATTGCAACACCAATTAAATTTCCACATAAATAGTCATATGTGACGAGATAAGTTTAAAATATTTAAGTTTAGCTTACCATGATACAACAATTTAACCTCGAAACAACGTAATTGCCATTCAGTGTTAACGAATGACAGTTCGAATCCAATACAATATTACGTTTCGTTCCTTAAAAGAAGTTAAGATAAGGTATGTTATTATGCTATGGTTAAGCATGTTATTATAATTATAACGGAACGTGATCAAGTTTGACAGAACTGTCAACACTAACGTCATTGACAAGTTACACAAGTGAGGCTAATTAAGTTTATAACAATGTTTTGAACATACAAAATATAGATAAATTATCCGGAATTACGGTATAACCGTGCATAATATGCATATACAACAAAATAAGCGACCAGCTTATGTGAAGTGGGAATGTATGTAAGTTTTTGTAACTACAATAGAATTTTACACAATTTGGTTATTGATGTGCTGTAAATGATTAAACTTTAATTTATAGGCAACAATGCTACCAGACAACTTAGTGCACTCTTTTATTATAAAGAGGTGAAGTTTTATTGGTATTGATACTACAATAAGAGGTTTATCACAAGTATGAACATACAATTGCTTATCTGCCATCTGTGTACAACCAGAAGGAAATTTATGTAACTTAACAAAACAACTGAAGATAATTAATCTCCTACAACAATATAACAATGGAGTCTAAGGTTTCACAGATCTGGAATCATTCCAGACTTCATTTCTAACAACAAAATAACAAATTTATTTTTCAGTTTTTAAAAGTTTGTAACTGGTTTATACAGGTAATGTATCAAAATTGTGAAATAAACTATAACACAACAAACTTAATTTTAATTATTCTTTGTAATTTATAAGTTTAATATCTTTTATGTGCCAGTCACCCAGCGGTTTACCTGACATATCAATAAGTTCATACACCAAAGGAGATTTTTTTCTTAGTATTTTACATTTAACAAATTTGGGAGCTAATTTTTTAGTAAAGTACTTATCCTTATCACTGAGATAGAATGTTCTTTTCCAAACTATATCACCTGCATTAAATTCAACATTCTTTCTGCGTAGGTTGTAAGATTGACAGTTCCTACTGTGTGCATTTATCAAGGAAGCCTGGACCTTATCAAAAATAGACGATAGATAGCCAAGGTTTTCAGCATAGGACTCACGTGGTTCAAAGATAAGGGAGTCATCAAACTTATCGCCATAGAAGGAACCACAAGTAATAAGTTCACGACCATGTAATAAAAATGAAGGTGTGAAACCAGTGACCTCATTAACAGAACTGTTTATAGCAAATTGTATTTTAGGAATTAGAATATCCCAAATTCTATGGTCGCTTTCAATAAAGGTTGATAAAGATTGTATAACAGTACGGTTATACCGCTCAACAGTATTAGACTGTGGGCAGTAAAGAGGGGTATAGTGTAACTTAGGAATTTTATATTTGGCTAAAAGGTTTTTGAGTGTAACGCTAACAAATTGTTTACCATTGTCCAATACAATGGTAGATGGAATACCATGTACCAAGAACACATTTTCTTCCAAAATTCTGGAAATGACCTCAGCAGTAGCCTTCTTTATGGGAAAAAGTAAACAATACTTGGAGAAACAACATGTGACAACAAAAATGTATGCATTTTGCTTCCTAGTTATTGGTAAGGGACCAACCAAATCCACACTGATTACCTGAAAGGGTCGGTGACAAGACTTAGGTTTACCCATATGGCCTAAGGTTGCATGATTTTGCTGCTTATGAGCTATGCAAGCATCGCAGGAGTTGACAAATTTAACCACATCAGAATATAGGCCAGGCCAGTAGTAGTTAAGGACTAGACGCTTATAGGTCTTAAATATACCTAAGTGACCAGCAGTAGGTTGGGAATGATTTTCTGCTATTATATTGGAACGGTCTTCCAGAGGAATGACTTCCTTCCACTCAAAATCGCGTGTCAGCGGATTTAAACTCTTTTTAAAACGATATAATTTGTTGTTAGTGACCTGATAATCCATAAAGGATGCTGGAGCTGACTGACAACCACTGAATATTTTAAGATACCAAGTATCTGAAGTATTAGGTACAAAATTAGAATTAGTTGAGTTTGAATTGTTAGTTATTATTGATACGGGGATAGAACGAGAAAGAAAATCGGGAACAACATTATCGGAACCACGACGGTGTTTAATTTCAAAATTAAAACCAGACAACCTCACACCCCAGCGGGCTAGGCGGCCAGTTGGATTATTTAAGTTTAAAAACCATTTCAGGGAAGCATGATCTGTAAAAATTACAAATTTTTGACCATTTTCTATGTAGCATCGCCAGTGTTCCACAGCTGATAAAACTGCGAGAGCCTCGCGCTCGGTAGCACTATAGTTACGCTCTTGAGGGTTTAGGGACTTACTCATGTAGGCGATTACTCGTTCTTCACCATTCAAATTCTGTATCAGCACTGCGCCAATACCAGTGTTGCTAGCGTCGGTGTGTATTTCGAAAGGTTTTGAGTAATCTGGGCAAGAGAGTACTGAGGCAGAGACCAAACAACCCTTAAGCTTTAGAAAAGCATCCTGAGCTTCCTTATCCCAAAGGAAGGGCGGAGCCTTCTTTCCTTGAGAAGTTAACTTATTCAACGGAGAGGCTAAGGCACTGAAATTAGGAATAAATCTGCGATACCACGAAGCTGCACCTAGGAAACGACGAACTTCTTTCCTATTAGTAGGTGAAGGGTAGTTTTTTATAGCTTCCACTTTCTCGGGATCAGCATGTAGACCCTCTGCATCCACAACGTAGCCTAAATATTTAAGTTTTTCCCTAAAAAACTGACACTTTTTTAAATTAATAGTTAAGTTAGCATCTTTTAATTTTTTTAATATTAGCAAAAGAAGAGATATATGGTGGCTAAAGGAAGATGATATACAGACTATGTCGTCGACAAAAACAAAAACTCTGTTCTCAAATTCTGGACCACAAAACAGTTGATCAACCAGACGTTGCTGCGTACTCGGGCTTCCTGTAAGACCGAAGGGCATAGTTTTAAAACAGAAGGTACCTCGAGTGGGAATATAAAAAGCAGTCTTACAACGATCCTCTTTCTTGATAGGTATTTGCCAAAAGCTTTTAGATAAATCTAGACTAGATAAATATCTAGCATCTCTTAAGTTGTCCAGAATTTCTGAAATATAAGGTAAGTTATATGCGTCCTTCCTAGTGACTGAATTTAATTTTCTACTATCAAGACAAAATCTCAGCTCGCCGTTTTTCTTGGGAGTCAGCAGAACAGGGGACGACCAAGGACTTTCAGTTGGTTCAACTACATCTTCCCGCAACATTTCGTCCAGCTGTTTGACAAGAATACGTTGTTTTTCAGGAGACATCCTATAGTAGCGTTGACGAACAGGAGCAGCGTCACCAGTGTCGATAGTGTGCTCTATCAAGGTAGTACGACCTAGACCACGTTCCTCATAAGAGATGTCATGGAACTGGGCAACGATGTTATCTGCTGTAACTCTCTGTTCAGAAGTAAGATGATCATACGACTGTAGGTGTTCCGTATGAACGGCAGTAAGTTCTCCCAACCGGGGATCAGATTTGTCCAGCAACAAAATAGAATCTAAATGTTTGGGAAAAAGACCAAACGACCTCCAAAAATCTATACCAAGAATTAAAGAATTAGTAATTTGGGGTACAATGTGAACATTTAAAGTTTTTATTTCATCCTGAAAGGAGATAGCTAAGGGAATAAAACCCAATGATTGTATTTTTTCACCACCTGCGGTGACTAAGTTTAAAGTTTGATTGTTAAGTTGAACTGAAGGTTCCAAAATTTTTTTATGATAATTATTACCTAAAATTGTAATGCAAGAGCCAGTATCTAGCAAACCAGGTACATTAGTGCCTGCAATAGATACAGAAACATACGGAGAGTAACCAATATTAGTTTTTCTGCAGACTGTAGAAACTTTGTTAAATTGAGAAAATTTTGTAACAAAAGATAGCCAGTTTTCCCAGTCCAGCCTATCAAAATTAGAGCTTCTACAATCTGAGTGACTTAGTTTTTTGAATTGTTACAAACAGGACACTCAGGCACACGGTAACCTTTCTTACCACATCTAAAACATACAATGAAGGTTTTGGTACATTTTGTTAGAAGATGGGAGTTGGTTCTGCAACGTGGGCAACTAAATTTGGGACCACTAGGTATTTGATCGACCGCACTAACCTGTACTTCTGTACTATTATTTGTATCATTGATAGGTGGATTTTCAATGCTATTAGTGCTATGAACTGGTTGTCTATTGAAATTAGGTTTACTAGGAAATTTATCCCATTTATAATATCTTTGTTTACTAAAAGAATTACTATTGAAATTTTGTTTAGAGCTAGACTGTTTAGTATAAGCAAATTCAGGGGCCAAGGATTCTGAAGTTTTTCTAGGAGGTTCATGGAATTGATGAAGCCTAGACTGAATATTTTCGAAATTTTTACAAATTTTCTGCAGACTGGATATGTCTGTAATGCCAGCAGAAGAAGCAAGAGTACTAGCATAACAGGGTCGGATATTATGTAATAGGATTTCTAATTTATCTTCTTCGGTTAATGGTTTGTCTAACCGAGAGAACATACCATGCATGATGGAAATATAAATAGTGATGCTTTCCAATTCTCCCTGTGTACGCAATCTAATTTCTGACATTAATCTATAGTCATAATCAGAAATGCTGAAATCCTGTTTCAACAGTTCAGCTATATCAGCCCAAGTCTCAACCTTCGAGCTAATACATCTGAACCAATGAAGAGCATCATCAGTAAAAATCTCATAAGCAAAAGTGACTAACTTATCTTGAGGAATAGAGCGACTAATAATGAATTCGTCAACCTTTTGTATAAAAGCACGAACACAAGTCTTTCCGGAATACTTTAATTTGGAAAGCTCAGAGTAAACTTTCCTTTCACTCATGTCATTAACTGGAGTCAATGGCACTTGATCTGAATGAACAGTAGTTACACTGGTATTTTTAATGTCTCTCCCCTTTAATGATAACAATTCCTTGTATTGAGACTGGAAACTAGACATACAAGTTTGAAACAACTTGTCAATGTCTGGCAGTGTGTGGTCAACCCTATTCATTCTATGATATATATGGTTGAGTAATGTTTCAGTACGGGCCAGTAAGTTCCTGTCGATACCACCTTTTAAAGTTTTAAGACTTCCGTCTGCTTTAGAAATAGAATCAGAAATACCTCTGAGATCATCGGCTGGTTCGAGGTGAGATGTTAAGATATCCTCCGGAGGATATAGTGGAGCTAATTTGGCTATTTGTTTTCTGAGCTCAACTACTGATTCAGAGCTAGTACTACCTCGAACAGCCACTTCATATTGAAGCTCGGCTTTTTGTAGTGAGAGGAACTTAATGGTATACGCGGACATAATGAGGCTGAGAATTACAATTTAGACACAGTGCACTAGAATATAATGGAATTTTATTGGCTTACCAGTGGTAATAAAAGTAAAATAAAGAAACAGTAACAATTGTCACTCCCTTATGGCTTGAAAGTTAAAGCCTTAAGGATTATAAATCCCAGTAGTACTAATACTGGTCTAATGCTATAAGCATTAGCAAAATAATAAGTGCTAAAAGTAAAGACACTTAAATTCTCAAGAACTACAACATTTAAATATTGTTGTACTAAGTTAAGCAATGTTTAACCACTGGTAAGTCCATAAAAACAATTAAAAATTAATACTCACGGACCGTCCTTCACATTAAAAACTGTAAAAAAACCGATTATTGGGCGCCATTTGTAACAGGGATAGTTAAATTTAAAGGTAGATTATAAGTTACAAGTTATTAGAAGTGAGTGGTTGGTTTATAAGGTTATAGCAAATCAAACATGAGGCTAATTTTACCTTTCATATATTAAATCTCAAGGGTGAGTACATATAGTTCACTTAAAATTTGAATTTGGAGAATTAAAGAAAGATGTTAAGACGTGAAGACGGAAGGACGGCCCGCGGCAGCTAGGAGTCTGCACTTAGCTCAGGTAGTATCCGCCCGGCGTGTCGCGCTGGCACCGACCGCTGCGTGACTCGCTCGGCGGACCAACGGCTCAGTACCAGAGCTAGCAGCACTAGTGGTAGCTATGCAGAAAATTAGGGGCTCGCAAAACCGCTGCACCGTAATTTATAACGTCGGCTGAAAGCAGCGACTTGGTGGGAGTTCATAGATAATGAACCACAGCCGATAGGGTTGACCACAGCTAACATAGACCGAGTCGATGAAAGAATACAGATAATATTAGTAGACTATGAAACGATATCAACTAAGGAATCGACTACATATTCCACTAATATTCTTAAAAGTACAATGTGCATTGTTACAATGTGTATGCAGTATTGTTACTCCTCAATAGTGTACGGCGCGGCTGCGGCGTCTAAATATTTGTGAGTCAGATACGAAGATTGGGGATGGTGAACTTTTTGGTTCGGGCATAATACGGCGCTACCACATGTCGGCCTAAATCCCAATTCCTAAATTTTTTTTTCTGTAAACACTTTATTAGTTACGCATAATTTAAGATCATGATACAACTCTGTGGGTTAGAAATTTTCCTTGGTTCACTAAGAAATATGAAGGGCAAACAGTATGAAATGTATTTCGGAAAGCCATGCCATAATGACATAGTCGAAGATAAAAACATCGTCATTTGAAAAAAAAAGTGTTGTTCTAGGTGTTTTGTTTAATATATCAATGCGTATTGAATTAGTCGTTAAATACATGATGGAAATTCTTTGGTAGAATTAATGAAGACCGTGTGGCCTAGTCAAGTATAGTGTATATAATATAATGATATAGTGTAAGTATACCTGATTCGGTAATAGTTTGCATAGAAAAATTCAATTCTGCGTATCAAATTCAGTTTATTTAAAATCAACTGCAATAATTAGTCTCGTAACTGTTGAAATAACTAAGGACGAGTAATACACGACCAGCATTTAGTAGAACTGATCGACCGTTTCAAGGTAAGTACAAAAATATTTTAAGGCCGTTGGGAAGGGTATAGCAAAAAATTTAAGAGGAAGAACAAGATGGTTACTAAAAACATTTACATTGCATGAGGCAATCGTACAAGCCACGTTCCGAAAAGTATTACTCATAGAATTATGGTTATAGACACTAGAATATATAAACATTATTAAGGTCGCCCGGGAATCACCCATGAATTATCTTATAAATCTAATCTACATGACAGTTAGTAGATTAGATTTATAAGATAATACATACTCGTATCTAACTATTCCTTGCTGTCAGCTTACGGACACATGATACTTGCGGAAGTTTACGCGAATGTCACAAATTGAAATAAAACTATTTTTAACGGATTCTATCGCGATTTATTTGATGTTATTTTATTATTTACACTGTACCCGACGTTTCGGTTGCTTTTCAGCAGCCATGGTCACGGGTGGACCCCCGTGACCATGGCTGCTGAAAAGCAACCGAAACGTTCATTAAATTCTCACAGATACCTATCGTTCACGATATATCTAACAGTTCCATAAAATTGCCGCTTCATTGCAGATCATGTGTCGGTAATAAAACTATTTTAACGGATTTTATCGCTGTTTATTCAGCCTTCTGCTGTTTATCAGCAGCCATGGTCACGGGGAGTCCCCCCGTGACCATGGCTACTGAAAAGCAACCGAAACGTCGGGTACGATGTAAATAATTAAATAACATCAAATAAATCGCGATAGAATCCGTTAAAAATAGTTTTCTTACAATTCATTATTATCCTCTTAGCGTTGTTCCCGGTTAGATACATCAAACTAGTGTATAGAATGTTAAAGTAGAGTCCATCGCACTAAGAAAGAAGTTAAATAAAATCATCCTTATGCAACTCAAAATGAGTAATTTTTGGGGCAATTAAAGTATAACACGACGTTATAATTGAGTGTATACAAGTGAGCTTCGCAAACGCGGATCTCCGGAGGTGACAGTACATTTTTTCTTATCCGCAATAGACAACGTCATACAATGATATTATATAACATTGACGCAAACAGACAACATAACATTCTTTTTTTGTTGTTAACAGCATGAAGATCACATTCCGAGAACTGAGGCAGTACTTTCTCTCAGATAGTTGACTAATTTAGATTATTGTATCCTTATTGTGGTGGTGTGAACAATGATATTATTTGATTGATGAATTATATTATTAGTTGCATACTTTACAAAGCGTTACTTTTGACGATGCACAATAAAGAATATTCTATAAAGAAATTTAGGTGGATGAATCAGTATTTTCATACGTTGCACTTATACTCTTAGTAATAAGACAGTGTCTTAATATTAAGAGCACATGCCGTGACGACAGTCATTAAATTACGCCAAAAAATAGGCTACCTGTACTTTTTTTTTTCGTGCCTAAATCCCTTCGCCAACCAGCGGGGGTGGTTAAGTCGAGCTTGAACCGACTAAAACCGCACGCCGTCTCGGGTCTTAAGACGCCAGGGTGTAAGGTGGCCCATAGAGCATATTCCTCGCACCTCGACTGACCGTGGGCCATCTCCGGTTTCGAGATGGCCCAGGTTACCTGTACCTATATGAGCACTTCAACTCCTTAATAGCACAGTCATCAACCTCCGAGACTTTTCCTAGTTTAATTTTTTTTTTATTTTTTTTTTATTTATTCAGGGACAACAAACAGTTACAACATGTGTAGTACAAATTTTGAAAGTAGATTGGTTATTTTATAGGCAATATTGCAACCCACTACGTTATCCGCAGATTAAAATACATAATATAGCAGAGGGTGCCACTAGAGTTTGGTACATTACAAAAAATAGTAATAATCAAAAACAAAGAAAATAAATCAATTTGCAAAAAAAAACAACTTAAACAAAAATAAACTGAGACACACATGAGAAGAAATACATCCATTACAATTATAACAATAAATTGGTAAATTAAATTAGGCTCATTTACATTAAATTATATTAGATATATATTAAATTAAATTAAATTACATTACATTAAAATCAAAATCCGTGCAGCTAACTATGAAAGCATTAATATAGGTATGTATTAATAATTAAGTTAATTATCATGAATGAATTACAAATTAATAAAAAAATCATATGTATTTGATTTAAATTCATACTTCGAACATGCAAATATGTCAACATTTATAAAATTATTGTTGTAAGTCTCCAACATTCGAGGGATGGGGCAACGTAGGCCAGAATTAGTACGACATGTGTTCACCGCGAACAATGTTCCTGCACGAACTCTGCGCACGCTAACAGTTCGAGGCACTGCGTAGCATAATTTACTTGTGAGGTCTAATACATCGAAGCGATTATGAACAATATCGTAAAGTATGTTGGCCTCCAGATATTGGCGGCGGTGCTCTAAACTCTTATACTCGATCAGTAGTTGTGAGTATGACAAGTAGTTGGGAAAAGTTGGGGTCAGATTTTACAGTCTAGCTACGAAACGGACGAATTTTGATATTTTCCATGAAGCGACTACCATATGACTTCCACAACCCAATGGCTATATCGGAATTCTGTAGTTAGACCAGTTGTCGGACTTTTCAGGTCTCCAACTACCAGTTACGATTGCCGTAGATGTTTGTGTGGCAACCGGCTTAACGTGCTCTCCGAGGCACAGAGGGGTCTCGATATGTTAAGAATGGTCACCAATACTTTGCTTAACTTTGCAATGTATTAACCTACTTGGTTACCGGTCCCTAATGGCGTGACTTGATCGTAAGACAACAAATTACGAAGCGATAATTTCACGCTGTACTTGACAACCTTGGTGGGGCGTTCGTCTAATGAGTGGTCGTTGACTTCGTTAAGACTGAGATCGATTCCGACCGAGGCCCAAGAAACACTTTTTGTCATCATATAACTTTTTGTAATATTTATTCTATTTTGTGCCATAAATCTATTGATATAAAATGGAAATTAAAAAAAGTGCATCTACTAATGAAAAAAGTGACGAAGAAATAGCAAAAGAAAATGAGTGAGTACTTTATTAGTTATTTATGCAACTGTGGTATAATGAGGGGCATTAAAACATGAATGTGGGTTTATCACACGAAGCGAAGCTGAGTGTGATAATAGTATCACATGAGTGTTTTAATACCTTTTTTTTTTTTTTTTTTTTTTTTCGTGCGGAAATCCCTTCGGATACCCCCCCGCGTGCCAGCGGGGGCGGTTATGTCGGGCTTGAACCGACTAAAACCGCACGCCGTCTCGGGTCTACAGACGCCGGGGTGTAAGGTTGCCCATAGAGCATATCCCTCGCACCCCGACTGACCCTGGGCCATCTCCGGTTTCGAGATGGCCCCCTCGGGTTTGGGAACCACGGTGTCCCCGTCTTGCCCCGGTTTGGGGGAGGGGCGCTAGTCGCCCCACCGTCCCGGCCTGCTTCTGCTGGGGTGACAGGTGGCCTCACCCGCCACCCCCAGGCCTGCGCTCATGGAGGACGGAGGTCGTTAAGCGACCTCCGGCGCCTGAGTTGCCTGCGACGCGCGGCGAGCAAGTTGCGGGCTCGGCGGACCGGTAGAGTTCTAAGTCTCTCCCGGGCGCGCTCCGCCACCTCCTTCGCGAGCATTACATGCTCGCAGAAGGAGGCGGCGGCGGCCCACGCGCTCGCGCTCCGCACCATTGCCGCAATCATGCTGCCGAGCGAGAGGACTCCCACCCCGATGGCTGCCACGAGGTCACGCCTAGGCGCCTCCCACGCCGGGCAGTCCGCCAGCGTGTGCAGCCCTGAGTCCTCGCTCGCGTCGCAGTGATGACACTCAGGCGTTGGCTCCTTCCTGATCCGATGCAGGTGGTCCCCGAAGCACCCCTTCCCTGAGATCACCTGCGTCAGTCGGTAGGAGAGGCTTCCGTGTCGCCTCTCCAGCCAATCCTCCATGATGGGCCTTACCGCCGCTATTGCGGCGTGCCCTGCGCTTGGTTGCCCAAGTCGTTCCTTCCACTCCACCACGATGGCCTGGCGGAGCTGGGACTGCACGGCCTCGATTTCTCGAGGCTCGGGGTTCCATCCCTGCTCCCGCGCCTCCTTTCGCCACTGGTACAGTTGCGAAAGGGCTCTCGCTTCCAGGTCCCATGGCGGAGTTCCGGCAAGGAGACTCGCCGCCTCGAAGGAGATCGTGCGGTACCCTCGGATGACCCTGATGGCCAGAACTCGCTGCGGAGCGCGCAGCATCCGCACAGTTCTGGTCCTCAGGGCCTCCGCCCATATTGGACACCCATACAGGGCCATGGACCGCACGATCCCCGCGTAGAGTCTCCTGCAGGAGTCATCGGGCCCCCTCATGTTGGGCAACAGCCGAGCCAGAGCAAGAGCTGTGCCCTTCAATTTGGGGGCCAGACTTCGGATGTGCTCTCCGAAGTCCCATCGGCCGTCGAGCACGAGCCCCAAATATTTCATTTGGGGCTTGATGCCGATGCGATTTCCTCCCACGATGAGACTGGATCCCTGGGGTGGCTTGCTCCGAGGCCCATGGAAGAACAGGGCCTCGGTTTTATGCAGGGCCACCTCGAGACCCAGCCGCCGGATCCGCCTAACGACTTGGGCAACCGCGGTCGTGGCCTTTCGGGTCGCTTCGCGGTACGTCGCCCCGCACGCCGTCACGAGCGTGTCGTCCGCGTAGCACGTGACGGCGGCACCGCCCACGAGCTCACCGCGAAGCACCCAGTCGTATCCGATGTTCCACAGGAGCGGCCCCAGGACCGATCCCTGTGGAACACCGCACGACATTTCACGCCGACCGAGACCGGTCACGGTTGGGTAGATGACGGCTCTCTCCGTCAAATACGCCCCGACTATGCGGCGGAGGTAGAGAGGCACTTCGTGATACACGAGCGCCTCCCTAATGCAACTCCAGGGCAAGGTGTTGAACGCGTTGGCGATGTCAAGGGACACCGCCAACATCACCTCACCCCGGGCTACTGCATCCTCCGCCAGAGCCCTCACGCGCATGATGGCATCCACGGTGGAGCGCCTCTGGCGGAAGCCATATTGGCCATCCGCCAGGTCCGGCCCCACTCTTGAGAGGTGCTCGACGAGGCGCTTCGCAATTACCCTTTCAAAGAGCTTGCACACCTCGTCGAGCAACACTATGGGCCGGTAGGCGGACGGCGAGTCCGCCGGGCGCCCCTCCTTTCGGATGAGGACCAGTTTCCCCGTCTTCCACAATTTCGGAAACTGGCCCCGCTCCAAACATGCGCTGAGAAGCCCTCTCAGTCGGGGCTCGAGAGCGTCGTCGACTAGAGCTAGGACCCACGCTCGGCCTGGAATGCCGTCGGGTCCCGGGGCGGTGTGTTTGGCTCTTAGCCTTCTCACCGCCAGCTCTAGTTCTACCCAAGTGACCTCGGGCACGTCGTCGTCTTCCACGTCGGGCGCCATGCGCAACCGAGGCGGAGTCATCTGCGGTGGAACATGTTCCACCGCCCGCGCTGGGAACAGGGAGCCAACAACTCCTCCGAGCAGATCCGGCTGGAGACACCGGGTTAACGGCGGGGCCTTGGGGCGCAGCTTGCCCCTCACCATCCGGTAGGGCCGCCCCCAAGGGTCCCGCTCCAGCGTCTCCAGCAGCTCACGGAAGGCGTCCCGTTTGGAACGCCTTATCTCCGCTCGGAGGGCTCGTCTGGCCTCCCTGTATCCCTCGTACAACTCCGCCTCTCGGGCCTCCGCATCTGCGGGGCGGCGACGCCTCCTACGGAATCGGGCCCACCGGCGGTGCGTGATCACGCAGCCCCGTCTGAGCTGCGCGATCTCCGACGACCACCAGTAGACCTGACCCCTCGGATTATAGGGCGGAGCCCTAGGCATCGCCGCGTCACAGACACGGGTCATGGCCTCCCGGAACCACTCCGCCTCATCGTCTATGCTGACAGGCCTGTCCGGCGCAGGGGCCCAGGCCTGTACGATGGCGGCTTCCAGGAGGAGCTCCCGATCAAGTCGCTTAAGCGCCCAACGTGGCTCGGGTGGAGCCGGTGCAGCCGGCGCGTCGCTCGCAGGGGGGGACACGTCAAACCGAATGTATCGGTGATCCGAACTTGTGTCCTCCCCCAAAACGACGCGCCAGCCCTGAACACGTCGCGCCAACGTGGGGCTCGCGAACGATAGGTCCACGATGGAGCTACCCCTCGAGGTCACGAACGTGTCCACGGCTCCCCGATTTAGGAGGACTAGGCCGAGTCGTGCGGCCCAGTCCACCAGTGCCCTGCCTCTATGCCCCGTCGCGCCCCTTTCGTGTCGGGAACCCCAGGCATACGACCAGGCGTTGAAGTCCCCGAGCACAAGGACCGGACGGGGCTGGCAGGCATTGACGACGACGGCCAGCTGACGGAGCCACTGCTCATATGCAGCTTGGTCTCGGTTCGGCGTGATATAAGCGGCCACGACCGCTATATCCCCAACCGCCGCCGCCACGCAGCCGGGTCCCCTTGCAACGACGGCAAGAGGGGGGCTGCCGGCGGCAGGGTTGTGCACCAGTGCCGCCGACCCATCCAGCGCGGTTTCCCAGGTAGGCCCGAGGAACCGGTGGGTGTATGGGTCGGCGACAGCGGCGACATTTATGGCCCACTGTGCCATGCTCTGGCGCAGAAGATCCTGAGCATGGGCACCGTGGCCAACGTTCACCTGCAGGATGCGGAGTTGAGGATCCATTATGGAACCCCCATCTCCGCATCCCGCTGTGAACTGGAGGCGGAAGGCCGGCCTCCCGGCTTCGGCTCCCCTCCGGCGCAGGCCTTGCCTCCAACCCTGTGGTCGGCTGGCTTGCCTCCCGCTGCACACCTAAAACAGTGCAGCGGGGCGTCGCACGTGCCGGCCTTGTGACCGGGTTGGCCACAGCGGAAGCATCGGTCACCCGCCGTCACTTCCGCCGTGCAGTGCACCCCCACATGGCCCACCGACAGGCACCTGAAGCACCTGGCCGGTCGGGCCTGCAGGAGCCTTGCCTGCGCCCTCAGGAAGCCTCCTACCAGGAGGCTCCGCCCGTCTGCGACCTTTTGGGCCGCCGCGATAGGGCAGCCGACAACTGCTGCCCCCTGTCCACCACGGCCGAAGCGTATCGCTCCGGCCTTAACTGTGTCCGGGGAGCAGCCCCCGGCCTCCGCAACGGCGAGCCTGAGCTCTTCTGCCGTGACGGAGTCGTCCAGGCCCGTAATGCGCATTTCTGCGCATTTAATGGGCCTGGACACCCGGACGTCGGCTGCATCCAGCGACTCCCTTAGCCGAGCCGCTAGGGCGTCGGCCTTGGGGCCACTGGCGGCGCCGGGGACCTCGAGAAGCCGGGCTCCCGTCCGTGTGCTCTTGCACCGGACACCCGGGATCTCGAGGGCCTTCAGGTCGACGTTGGCCTTTACTTTGGCAAACACCTCGGCATACCCCATGCCCCTCGACGCTGCCTCCGCCGTCAGAGTGACGACGACGGCAGTAGTGCGAGGGGCGCGGAGTTTCCCCGGCGCTGCCTTCGCGGCGGCCGCGGCCCTCCTGGCCTTCTTGGCGGCCTTCTTGGCGGCCTTCCGCCTCTTCTTACTGGCTCCAGCCACCTCCCAGCCCCCTTCCAATGGGGTGGAGGTAGCCGGAACCACGGCTGGGGCTGGGGCTGGGGCCAGGGCTGGGGACGTCTTCCCCTTGCCCTTGCCTTTGCCCTTCCCCTTACCCTGAGCGGGAGGGGGCTGAGGAGCCGGGACCGGCAGAGTCGCACCCGCACCCGCGGCTGGGCGGGTAGGGCCCCTTTGGGCTACAGCCGCGTAGCCGGCCGCTGGTGGCGCCAGAGGCGGACGGCGGATGGAGTCCATTAGGGCCTCCATCCGACACATCATCCGCTCTTCTAGCGCCTCCACATAGGGGAGCCAGGACTCCGCCGACGGTGCCCTCGGCTGCGCCGGCCGCACCGACTGTGCAGGCTGCTGCACCGGTTGCACCGGCTGCTCTGGCTGCGCCGACTGCCTCCCCGACGAGCGAGTCACGCGCGCCGTCTCCACCGGTTGCGCCCGCTGCGCCGGTTGAGCCGGGCTCGCCATCGCCCTCTTGAGCCCTTCGACGGCTGCAGCTAGTCGAGCCGTCTCCCGACGAGACTCGGCCAGCTGCGCCGCCAGGCCCTCATTCTCGGAGGCGATGTCGAGTATAATGCGCAACATCGCCTCCTGCTCAGGGTTTGGGGACCCCCGGAAGGACGCGGTCACCTTCTGGAGTCTCTCCATGAGTGACCGCGTCCTCCCGCTCGGTTCCGACACCGCCGAGGTGGAAGGCCTCGGCGGTGACCCTACCGCGGCCCTCCCAAGAGCCGAGGGGGCTCGGGTGGATTGCCCAGCCCTCACGCCACCCCGCGCCCCTCGTCGGCCAGCAGCCACCTTGGTAGCCGGCTTCGAGGCCTCGTCACTACTGGAGGAGGAGGTCGTCCCGGTGAGGGTAAAATCCTCGTCCGAAACGTCCCCCCCCGCCTGAGCCTTTGCGCGCCTCCTGCGCTTACGGGTCCGCTTCACGCCCAGACCCGCCGGGCTGCTCGCCCTGCTTCTCTCGTTGGCGGTGTCGAATTTCTCCGACACCGCCGAGATGCTTGGCGCCACCTCCGCGCTTGATTGCTGCGCGATCTCCGCGCAGACTACGTCATTTTCGTCGTCCTTTGTCCTTGCCAGTGTTTTAATACCTAATTATACAGTTGCATACAAGACTTTATCTACACCCATGATGTGTATTTTCGTAAGTAAACAAAACAATTTGCAAAAATAATAGCGGAGAAAAATAGCGGGAATTCGAATTCGAACGAATAAGCTTTAATTTTTTTTTACGGCGCGCCGCCGCTGTGGTAATGCAATGCAACGCGCGTGAATGACAGTTCTTTTTTTTTGAAACTCATATGCAGATTCCACGCATCGAGCGGTAAGAATTTGGCTGTCTGATGAGTAACCCTTTGCGCGGAAGAGATTGAAAAAGCGAAAGGAGTGTTATTATGAAATTTCATACAACATTATAACACCCGTTCGGATGATATTATGGTTATTAGGACATTGGATGTATTAATGTTGGCAATAAGCTAACTGTTTCAGAATCTTTAATAGAGGATTTAAAGCATGGGTGTAGATAAAAAAAATATAATGATGAATCTGGTAATAATGATGGCGAAAAAGTCGTTGAAATTATGGATGGAAGTTGATTTTTCTGAGAGATTAAGCTTTTTAATGTAATATAAATTGTCATGTTTGTGTACGATGCGCAATAAATGAATATTGTATGTTACCACATAAATGATAGTATTTTTATACTGATAATTAAAGCCATTCGTGCAAAATTATTCCCTAACCATTCTAAAATATCAAAAATGCACAACGTTAATATTCAAGTTTTCACTTCTGCCGTCACTCCCGGAGTGAAACCCGTCGTTTTTTATACCACTTATGCCGCAGACAAGCACACGATTTATGATCATGTAGGCGAAAATGATTAAGTGTAAAAAACACCTGACTGATTTCAGTAGTATAGTGTAATAAAGTTATAGCCGTAACACGGTTTATCTCATAGGTATGATACGCACTGGGGTGTGTGTTGGGTAACCTCCTCGAGTGTCGCTCCGATTCCGATCCCGCTGCAGTCCGGGGGGAACGGAATCGGAGCGGCCGGTACACCCTGGGCGGCGGTCAATGGCTTCCCCTTCACCCCTTCATAGGGTTGGCATTGATCGTCGGCCAATACCCAACGTGGCGGGAACACATCGCTCTCCGTACTCCTCTGCTTTCAGAGGAGACAGGATGAGCGATGCTGTTAGTGGTGAGATGGCCCAGGGTCAGCCGGGGTGCGAGGGATATGCTCTATGGGTAACCTTACACCCCGGCGTCTGAAGACCCGAGACGGCGTGCGGTTTTAGTCGGTGCAAGCCCGACATAACCGCCCCCGCTGGCCGGCGGGGGGGTATCCGGAGGGATTTCCGCACGATAAAAAAAAAAAAAAAAAAAAAAGGCATGATACGCACTAACAGCGCCAATTCTAGATTTATTACCTCTATCGTTATTTGAATATTACGTGTTTATTTGTTACAAAACACCATGTGATACGCGGAATTTGCGAAACATTGTTTACGGAACTTCAGCATTCCAGGCTAATAACTGAAACATACTAAAATGTAATCCATGTCATGTTGAGGCCTCATTTTATGAATCAGAAATCGGTGTTATTGTGTAAACGAGAAACTAAGACCAATAGCGCAATACAAGTTATGAGACTAATATGAAAATGGCAGTTACGATATGCTACAAATAAATCGAACTGCGAAGCAATGTGTAAAACACATCATCATTGCCAACGCAATTTCATAGTTTCATCTAAAGTTTGCACTTTGGAGCCGCTTATATTAGGTCGTTACATGTGAAATTGCCGTTTTTCTTGAAGAAATTGGATTAAACCCAATTTTCAGTACTAAAATTTTTGCAATTTTTTTAGGAATGACAAATCCAAATTTTTTTTTTTATATTTAGGACACGTCAATTTGACTTCACCTCGCCTGATGGTAAGCTGAAGGTAAAGTCTCAGGAAAGAGGGTCACCATTACATACATGTACCATGTAAACAATGGTGGCACTCAGCTTGACGGCCTCATCAGAGGAGGATTGTCGTCGCAGCACCGCGTGACACCCACCTGTCCCACTAGAGCTGCGACCACAATCCCCCATGCCCGGCTATGCACTTGCTGACCCCTGAACGCAATCAAACCGAAATTGGATTACTATGGAGGGTTTTTCGCAATCGTGTACGGTGGTACCCACCCGGCCGAATTTTGTGACAAATTTGTGTCATCAAATTTCTACCACCATTGACCCACCACACACGGATGATTAAGCTAACAAACAGCAACTTTTATTACATTTTTGAAAAGTGACAGCTGTTAAGTATTACGAAATTTATCATCAAAATGGATAGCATTTAAGAAGTACTGTTTTTGAAGATCGAATTAATTTATCCAGCGGCCAATAAAAACAAAATTTAATACAGAGTTGTAAAATCTTGAAATCAACTTTCAAACAAAATATAAATAATGAAAATAGCTAATAAATTACGGGAGTAACGAACTCATGAATTTGAAAGAAAATTTCGGCAATTTCATAGGTAAAGACCTTTTAGTTTTTGATTGGTATGTCGATTTTCCGGAAACGATTGCCGTCTGACCTCCTAACCCCGAGAGTAAAGCCTGCGCCAGATGCACCAACTTACAGGTGAGGTTGGCTTGATGTCCAAAGATGTTGCTAGGGTAACACCCTATATTATGAGAAAGAATAAAAGATGAAATAATATGACCGCCACCATTTGAATCTCATGAACGAAGGAATGAACACGCTACTGGATGTCGCTGCAGTTAAGTGTAACACTATCTCTTTCTATCAGTTATTATTGTCTTTCCCTGACTTATATAATATATATATTATATATTTTTTATTATACCACTAAAGTGGCAGACAAGCACACGGCCCACCTGATGGGAAGCGGTTACCGCGGCCTAGGGCCGTGTGCAACACCAGTGGCGTCACACTCGCGCTGCCGACCCTGTAAAGGAAAGGATGGGAAAGGAGTTTGGGAGGGGATGGGAAAGGAGTTTGGGCTCCGGCACTCTCACTCACCAAACGGAACGCAACAGTTCAAATACTGTTACTTGGCGTCGATATTCTGTGCGAGGGTGGTGCTTCCCCGGTCGAGTCGGCCCATTCATGCAACGGCCAAAATGACTGTTGCTTGACTCTACCACTATATACCACAACTATATACTGTTGTTCATCCATAATAAAATTTACTTTGTTTTGAAAAGCAATTTATCAGAGTACTGACGACATGTCTATTTATAAAACATCATTACCCGTATAAAAGGCATCTCCAATGACATGTCTTTTATAAATCGGCAGATTTAAGCTTGATAGATCACATACGCACATAGCAATGTTCAAAGCTAAAATTGAAAGATTTGGTTGTGTAACAGACTACTTAAGATGGTATATAAACCCAGTAGTACAAACGGTAATTGAAAAGTCAGGATCATACATCACTAATGATATAACCTGCAAATTGTTTGTTGACAGCAAAACAAGAGCTAATGAATGATGTGACCGATGACCTACGCAAGTAGGTGCGCACATATCATGACGAGAATGATATAATCAAATCATTACCCTGAATATCTCACAGCACCTACTTACCTACTGTAGGTGGTAGGCAAGAAAAGCAGCTTATCTAATATTGAGAAGTGATATTGATGATGGTGATTTATTAACGGAGTGAAGCAGTGGAGATGTATCCGGCTTTTATTTGTTAAGTACCTACCTAATTTGTAGCCAGGAAGGCTCAAGAAACGATGGATGGACTGAATGAGGAGTGACTGAGGACATCTGACAGAAATGTATAGAGGAGAATGATATTTTGCGCCGATACCAAATAATTGAAATAAAGGCAGGTATATAGATAGACCTAATTTTTTAGTACAAATATTAAAAAATATTACAACATTGAAATGAAACTATTTTTAACGGATTCTATCGCGATTTATTTGAGGTTATATTATATTTTACATTGATCCCGACGTTTCGGTTGCTTTTCAGCAGCCATGGTCACGGGGGTCCGAAAAAAATTGTTTTATTTCAATGTGTGACATTCGCGTAAACTTCCGACATACATTACAACATATTTAAGTTAATAGTTAAACCAGTTTGGTTAAACCAGTTTCCATAGTCGCTGAATCGGTGCCATTTAAATTTCTTGGGAGAAAGATAGACTATAAAGGACGCACACCATCCTTAGATGAAGTTGTCGATACGTTTATAAATGACCTAAATAAGATAGATCAGATACCACTAAACAATATCAAAAAAGCTTGGATATATGACAACTACTTAACATCACGTCTGACTTGGCCTTTTCTGGTGTATGAATTCGGTAAAACCTTACTGGCGAAAATAGATGCAACTGTCATAAAATCGCTAAAATCGTGGCTTGGACTAGCGCACTCTGCTGATTCCTCTGCTCTATTTAGGGATCAAAATAATTTTGGGATGAAACTTAAGAAACCATCGGAGCTCTATAAACATCTTAGAGTTACCAAAGCCCACATCTTAGGAAAATCCCAAGATGTCACAATCAGGGCACTCCCGAAAGATAATAACGCGTCCGAGCTTGAATCTAGACTTCTATTCCATAAACGATTTATGATAGGGGCCCAGTCAAACAGAGTGGGGTTGGGAGTACGAGAGCCAGAAAGGGACCAGGATATACTTAAGTCCTTTCTAAAACAAGACGAAAATGATAAATATCGAGTGCACGCGATGAATTTGGAAATCCAAAATGAATGGTTGACAATGGGAGAGTTCTGCATACCGATGGCCTTAAAGTGGCGCACCTTGATCTATGACTGGTCGCCGGCCCTGTTAAAATTTTATCTTAACGCCTTTCAGATGACCCTCCCAGACCAGAGTAATCTGGTAAGGTGGGGGAAGGCCACAGAAAAACAATGTTATACTTGTGGTGAGGCAATAGGGACGGCTAGACACATATTAGTAGGATGTAGGGTGCTTCTCGATAGAGGCCATTACTCACGCCGCCACGATAAGGTGCTTATCATCATACGTGAAGCAATGAGTCTGGCAGTAGCTAGAGCCCAAAAAGGATTGACTACTAACAGACGTCATATCAACTTTGTGTCTGAAGGTTCATCCATAACACCCAGGAACAAACCTTATTCAATCTTAGATACTGCCCCAGATTGGACTCTCCTAATCGACACGTATGAAAAGCACTACAAAATTCCGGAGGATGTTGGGGTTTCGTCATCTAGACCTGACATATTCCTATATTCTAAGAGATTAAAACATGTGGTTCTTGTGGAACTTACTGTACCGTGGGAAACAAATATACCGAAGGACCACACAATAAAGAAAAATAAATACTATGATCTCACAAACGAATTAATCAAAAACGGTTACGTGGTTAATTTGTATGCAGTGGAAGTGGGAGCGAGAGGTATACCAGCAAAATCTCTCTATAACCTACTTAAAGATCTAGGCCTATCGAGAGCTACAATAAGCTCATTACTAGGACGAATGTCTAAAGCGGCACTAGTAGGTTCGTATCAAATTTGGTTAGGCAGGGAGGGGAACTTGGGTAGTGAAGGTGAGTGTTGATGTACGTCAACAAAAGGGGCCCCTTCTAAACCTACACTTGGGTCGCAAGTCCCAGGCACTGTCCCGAGTTCCCAACTCAGCAACGCGATGGACCCGGCACCCGCACGGAGAATCCATGGATTGCTAAGATTACGGTCTCGTCTTAAATTATTTATTTAAGGCATAGTTAAGTTTCGGGGTGCGAGGGATATGCTCTATGGGCAACCTTGCACCCCGGCGTCTGCAGACCCGAGACGGCGTGCGGTTTTAGTCGGTTCAAGAACACGACATAACCGCCCCCGCTGGCCGGCGGGGGGGTATCCGAGGGGATTTCCGCACGAAAAAAAAAAGGCATAGTTAAGTTAAAGCAAGTATTTTTTTTTACTTTACATATATTATTTATAATCAAGAGCAATAAATATTTAAAGATCTGCAGGTAGTATTAATATATAATAATAATAATATATAATATAATATAATAATATATATAATATATACAAGACTGAAAATAACACCTACCTAATAGATGTACCTATCCCATCAGATTATAACATAGGACCGAAAGAAACAGAGAAACTCAGTAAATACCACGCACTCAAAGTTGAAATCACCCGATTATGGAACACACACGCTGAAACCATTCCCATAGTAATAGGCACGACAGGGGTAGAAGCTAAAAGCCTACATAGATACATAGATAAACAAAATGCACATATTAATATACACATTCTACAAAAACAGGCAGCAATTATTACTTCGACCATATTTAGTAAAGTTTTAGGGGACACAGTATTTGTGAATTCAGGGGCATCCGAAGTTCCTCTTCTCTGAGGGTCTCAGGGAGGGAACTTCGGGAGTACTAAGTGCAAACTTGAGAAAAACCTTTTTTGAAAATAAATAATATAGGTATATAATATAATAATATATAATATTATCTGCTATTATGGATATCTTAAAGAATTACTGGTAAAAACACAACATAATAAACTAAATATTTGTACATAAGGTATATAATTTTAGGAAGTACGAATAATTAATATAAATTACTATTCGAAACTTTGTTGACGGTAATTATGGTAAAAAATGGTAAAATGTTACTCTTTCTCTAAGTGTTGTCGACAGACAAGTTACATATTAATGAAATATATTTTTATATTTTATTTAGTTTGATTATGTGTTGATTTCAGCACATTAGTGTAATATACTTAGTAAGCGTATTTATCTATAGACTAACAAAAAGACTTACGATAAAGACTATAACTAGATTCGGCAGATGGTAATAAGGGCAAATAATAAAACCAGAGTAAAATTCAAAATATTTACTAGCAAAGTCGACCTTCATTACAATTACTACTATGTAGGTACTCTGTAGATGTGTGGATAGATAATTTTCTAGGCTTGTGACATAAATTCTTGTGCTGTAGATGAATCAGATACATTTCAAATGTTAAATTGAGCAATATGGTAGAGTCACTTAAGTATAATTCCAATCTGATTAACTAGATATTCATAAACTCCATTTCCCACTACGCAGTAATTGATGCGCAGATAAGATCAATATCTTCTGGATGATCGATAGTGTAAATCGGAAGAGACCTAGAAAGTAGAATCGTGATTTTAGTAATTATTCGAGTTACGTTAGCCATTACCACAATCATTAGTATCTTTATTGCAAATACAAGAAGATTTATGGCTATTAATCAGGCTATATAGCAGTAACCCTGTTTGTTATATTACGTGATCGAAGGGATAATAAAATGATAATCTTAAGAAATTTGTTTCGTAATGACCTTTTTACTATATAATTGGTCAATGCTATATAATATTTACCCCCAATGTGTCGCAACTGTGGCGTGTTTCTTGAGATTACCATTTATCCTAATATTTGCAAACCATATTTTACAGAGTTTTATGCGTGCGGTCCGTAGAAAAATAGTCAGGACTATAAACACGAGTTTATAGTCGTACCGAGAAGTGACGGCACAAATATCAGTAACTCAAAGGGACAGGGGAATGAGTTGTAAATTATGTAACATAAAAAATTTCAAGCGGGTCGTGAGCTATAAAATAGAAAATAAGTTCGACACTAAAGTTCTCAACTCACAAATTAGTCAGGTTGAAAAGGTTGTGTACATTTAAGACTGGTTACTTCGCATTAATTTAATAGTGCAGAGCGTTGTTTTAAATATTGTTGTAGCATCGTCGTAAATATTTTTACAGACATGAATTAAGTTGTTTTAATTTTATTGGGCTAGTTTCCGTCAAGACACCTATTTTGCCTGTAGTGGGAAATACTTGCAACCCCTATTCTAAGCCTATGCAGTCCTATAACCATTCTCAGTAGGTTTCACGTTGTTGTAAAGACACAAGACACCTACAGCTTCAAGAACGACCGGAGATTCTCAATGTTTGGCTATGTCCCTGAACAGAAGGAGGCCATGCTAAGTAATTTCTTCCTGTTTAATGCAGAATCTCTGTGATTATGTATTTGCTATTATCTCAATTGAAAAATTATTCGTTAGGTAAACCGCAGGCACTATAGTTGTATTATTTTAGAATAGCTGAGTACCAATTGTTGAAACAATTTGAAAATAGCAGAACAACTTTTTTTTCGTATTCGAATATTATCTATAATTAATTTAGTGTTTCCTATTACATTGGGACTTAAACATAACTGGCGAATCGTGGGTGTGTAATACACCTCTGCTTCGTTGGGCGCTCAGACGCCTGGATCGGGAGGCTCTCCTTGAGGCATCCATAGTGCAGGCCTGGATTCCGTCAACAGCCAAGCCTGCCGATGTCGACGCAGAGGCGGAATGGTTCAGGAGAGCCATGTCGCATATCTGCGATGCGGCGATGCCTAGGGTTAAGCCCGGCCCGGCAAAAAAACAGGTGTACTGGTGGTCAGCGGAGATCGCACAGCTGCGAGCAGCATGCGTGACCGCTCGCCGCCGGTACACTAGGTTTCCCAGACTTCGCCGCCCAGACGATGCCGCAGCCCAAGAGGCGGAGCTATATGAGGCGTACAAGGGGGCCAAACGGCGGGCCCGCGAAGAGCTGCTGGGGTCTCTGGAGCAGAACCCATGGAGGCGCCCTTACCATGCGGTCAGGGGCAAAATCTGACCCAGAGCCTCCAACCAGAGCGGCTGGAGGGGATCCTGGGCTCCCTGTTCCCAGCGAGCGAGGAGGAGCATGTCCCTCCGCGTGTGGCTCCGCCTTAGGCTGATATTAGCGAGAGCGATGTGCCCGAACTCAGGGAGAGTGAGCTAGGGTAGCAGTGCTCCGGCTTAAAGCTCGGAAATGCACTGCCCCCAGACCCGACGGCATTCCAGGCCGAGCATGTGTTCCTTGAGGAAATAGGGCCTCGGATTATTGCAGAGCCCCTCGTCGAGCATCTCACGAACGTGAGGCCAGATCTGGCGGACAACCAGTTCGGTTTCCGGTGGGGTGCTCCACCGTGGAAGCGATCATGCACGTTAGGCGCCTGGCGGAGGAAGTAGTCTCGCGGGGTGGGGTAGTGGTGGCGGTGTCTCTCGACATCGCCAACGCCTTCAACACCATATCTTGGAGCTGCGTTAGGGAGGCTCTCTCGTATCACGGAGTGCCTCCTTACCTCCGCCGCATTGTCGAGGCATACATATCCAAGAGAGCCATAGTTTACCCGAGCTGGCTATGGCCAGAGCGGCGAGAAGTGTGGTGCGGTGTTCCGCAGGGGTCGGTCCTAGGGCCACTCCTGTGGAACATCAGATACGACTGGGTGATGTGCGGTACGTTGCTCGAGGGTGTCAGCATAATTTGTTATGCTGACGACACCCTCGTTATGGCGCGGCAAGCAACGTACCGAAGCGAGGCACTAAAGGCCACGGCAGGGGTTGCTCAAGTCGTGGGTCGAATGCGGCGGCTGGGACTCGAAGTGGCTCTCCGCAAATCCGAGGCCATGTGTTTTCACGGGCCTCGGAGGGGGCCACCTACGAGCCCACGATGAAGTACCTTGGGCTCGTACTCGATAGCCGATGTGACTTCGGACCACATCTCCGAAGTCTGTTCCCGAAACTGAGGGGGGCTGCGGCCGCGCTATCGCGGCTGATGCCCAACGTTAAGGGACCCAACGCCCCCACTAGGAGACTGTACCTGGGGATCGTGCGAAGCATGGCCCTACGTACGGCCCGCAACGTGGCTGTTCTAAACAGCCCGTTAAAAGCGATGGCCGTCAGAGTCATCAGGGTACCCCCTGATGACTCGCACTCGCACTCGCACGATCTCGATATCATATTGATATCTCGATATCACGATATCACGACCCGGGACCCCTTCATGGGTCCTGGAAGCGAGAGCCCTTGCATTGCTGTACCAGTGGTGCAAGGAGGCGCTGGAGCGGGGACATAGGCCGGAGCCCCGTGAAATCAAGGCTCAGCGGTCCCAGCTCTGCCCAACTCATGGAGACATGGAGGGTGCGACTTGAGCATCCAAGGTGGGGGGAATCCACCATTGCGGCGGTGAGGCCGATCATGAAGGAGTGGTTGGAGAGGGACCTCGGGGACCTCTCCTACCGGATGTGCCAGATGATTACCGTGTTTCGGTAAGTATCTGTAGCGCATTCACCGGGAGACAACGCCGCAGTGCCAGCACTGCGAGGATCCTGGCGAAGACACGGCTCTCCACACGTTGGTGAAATGCCCTGCGCGGGCGAATCAACGCTGGGATCTCGTTGCGGACCTGGGCGTGGGCGTTCTCTCGTTGGAGACCATGGTAAGGGCCGTGGTGGGAGCAAGTGGTACGCGGCCGCCACTTTCTGCGAGCAGGTAATGCGCGCGAAAGAGACGGCGGAGAGGGAGCGGCAAAGAATCCTGAACCCAGAGTTCCGCAGTCTGCGGCGAGGACGCCGCAGACTCATCTACGACCGTGACTACCGACCTCCATGATCGGGGCCTGAGGACGGCAGTTGGCCGACTCGCCGTCCTTAGAGAAGCAGGCCGTAGCGGAGGCGTGTCGTGTGTATCCTACACACGCCTGCCAACCTACCGACGCGGGATAAAACCCGACCCCACCAGGCGAGGCCGCGGTGGCGGCCAAAGTCCGCCTGTAACCCTTTCGAGGGCTTACCAGGGGTGCCCGGCAATGGACACTTGGGAAGGACACCGTGTGGTATTAATCGGTCCGATTCCGATCGTCGGCACCGATGGGGTGAAGCCCATAGGGATTTCAACGTGCTAAAAAAAATACACCTCTGCCTACCCCTTCGAGGATACAAGCGTGAAGTTATGTTATATTATAACTTATAAGCTGACAGATAATAATAATTCTTAATTTCGAAGTTCCCTAAAATTTAACCACACGTCCTGATCGACCTGATCTCGTGAGGGAAAATTTACCTACTGGCGTGGCTAACATGGCTTTAGTGGAATTTCGTGGAAAACTTGACATTGATGTCTCCGCCATTAATAATTTTATTAACATTTATTATATTTTACTTGTGATTGGCAAAATTGCTATTAATTTAGAAGAAGAAGAAGTCACTACAGTGCATTCTATTTTGAAACCTATAGTTAACATTTAAAGTGCAAACAATCTAAATACCAATACGTAAAATATATTAAATGTAATGTTATGAGTAGTAGAACAGGGACAGGGAACAGGGATGCAAATTATTTCACATTCGCGGGGATGTCGTTTTTTGTACGTTCATAGATTATATAGATGCAGAAAGAAAATAACAAAAATAGTATATTTTCGTAGCTGTCATATAAAAACCTTTGAGAATGCCGTGTGGCTAAAACCGGTCAGGTTAATATAATAAATATAGTGGAAAAGTACAAGCGAATTAGTTGAAATATGTGTAGCAATTTCTACTAAGTGCCATCAATCAACATTATAAGCCACGATAATAGGCGCAAGATTAGGTACCATGGTGCACATTAGAAGAGGCCTGGGTTCAGCAATAGACTGCAATATCCTAATTGATTGATTACCTATCTAATTATTTAGTAGTAGCAATATTATCGCCTACACAGGATCAAGTCTGTTTCGCAGCAATTCGTCAATTAAACCCGTGCTACTGAACAATAGTTTGTTTTTTGCTTGGAACACAGCCTGTCAATAAAAATCTGCGTGCAATTCGTGATAATAGGTTTAATTCTTCCTTGAACGCTTCATATGTAGCAACTTGTGCGATATCTGCATCCGCATGAAGCTCCGCATTGATTATTGCAGACGTGTAAACGGATGCAGACGTTCAAATTCATGCGGAAGATCTGTAATAAGATTATTCATGCGGATGCGGATGCGAATATTCGCAACATCCCTGTTAGAAAGTATCATAATGTGAAGCGCGCTGTCATACTGAATATGTATTTCTGCTATCCCCTCAATCATCTTTATATATACACATGTGACCTGCTTATTGAATGTTGATATCAATGCAGCTCATTTCATAGAGTTAGGAACACTCCTAGTGAAATATAAAATACCAAACTTATACAATTTTGGCAGTTGATGCCTTTTATGTTGTAATTATGAATTAAGGAATGATTTTCGTAAAATTCACCCGTAATTGAATCAACGGTTTGCATAGAAATTTTTATTATCAAAGTAAGAAGCACGAACTGTCGTATAATGTACTTGCTTCTAGTCTATACTTATATTATAAATTTGAAGGGTTTGTTTGTTTAGTTGAAGGCGCTAATCTCAGGAACTACTAGTTGGAATTGAAAAATTATTTTTGTGTTTGATAGCCTATTTATCGAGAAAGGTTATAGACCTCTATAAACATATATGTCAACAAATCAGACGAATTTCCATACACTATTGCAAAACTAATGCATTTATGGGTTAAATAGGTGCCACAGGTGGTCGAAATATGTCACGGGTGAAGCCGAGTGCGATAGCTAGTTAAAAATAAATGTATACGTATATAGGTATTTTCCAAAAATAAATAACTACAAAACAATCAGGCTCCAACAAAATGTGATGGTAATTAAAAACGGATGGACCCATAGAGGTGTTAGTTACTAGATTGTGTTATTTGAGAATAATTATTTAGATGATTAATTTCTCTAGAACATTTTAACATCTCATAGCAAATCTCCTGAAATCAATCAAAGGTTCTACGTAACTGATCGAAGAATATCCAATAATTAATAATTCAATGTATCGTAACTTCCTCAACATGTAAGGCATTCATTTCACATCCTATTGAGAGTCAATCATTGACTCTGATATATTATCCATTTAAGTGCTAAAAGACGGACACTATTACATTACATAGGCAAGAAGATCATAGATACAGTGGTATGGATTCTGTTAGGCCCTGATCACACGGCATTGTCCGGCACGTTTTTCTGCAGTATATGTCTTAAAGAATAAATGGTGGCACGTACATTGCACAAAGAACTTTACACACGATGTCTGTGCAGCAAAAAATCTTGCACCGTTCAAACGAATACTCACCGGACTTATCAAGCAAATCTAATGCACTTTAACGAAGTCGGTTACTAGTAGCCCATAATATAGCTCTGTTTACTACAGCTATTAGTTTTTACTCGAAAGAAAATCCACCGTGTTAATACCCAGCTGATTGAATGTTATGAACACGAATACAAAAAAAAAGGTGGAGGACAATATCGTGTGAACGAGGCCTACAAGTTAACAACAAACCCCTCTTAAATTACAGTAGGTGTTTAGTTTTAACCGTTAATTATTTATGTTTTGATGTTGGTACCGCGTATTGATAGGAACAACATCAATCAAATTTTTTCTTTACGTACCCGCGCATTATTGTACGAGAACTATGACGCCAGTACATCGCGAGTTGAGCGCGGAGTTGAGCGCGACGTCGCTTTGTGAGGGTACGAGTTGGTCAGCTCGTTGGTGGACCCTATGCCAGCGCCTGTTTTGTGGGGCCTTGCCACGCGCTTTGACGGGACATTGTTGTGATTTTGTTTTTTGAATGTTGATTAATTGGTGAAAATTAATTATCGAGATAGTTATCTCTTTGTTAAATAAAGTGAATACGCCCATCGCGTTCGTTGGACTTGGAACTTTGCTGCGGTTGAAAACACATTCTATGGGAAGTATATATCACCTTTTATTTTATTGCATAATTAGTTTATTGTATATTTAATTACACGTAGGTACATTCATGTCACATATAGTTAGATACACTGGATAGGCACACTTTCCAATCTTTGCTACTTTCCCGGCTGAATCCGCCATTTTGAGTGTTAATTTATCGGGGTTATTTTGCCTTTTGGTGCAATTGAATTTGACTATTTTCACCTTGAAACTTGGAATTGTTATTGTAATTAAAATATTTCCTGGTCGATTTCGATCGGGTATCAATTGCGGCTTAATTTGATTATTGAAACAAGTACGTGCTAAAAATCTGTCTAAATTTGATTTGTTGTTTAGTCATGTGTTTGATTGGACCCGCCGGGAGGTCTGAATAGATATTTATTTGTGTTTACTTGCTATAAAATTGAAAGTAATGTATGATTTGATTTGTTTGTATCCGAGCGTTTAAAATAGCTAATTTTATAGTTCAATATTTCTCGGGATTTCCGGGTAATTTTTTGGTGATCGATTCTGACCGAACTAGCCGGTTCACGGTAACGGGAATTCGGCTTCCCGGGAACTTTGATATTCCTTTTGTTTGATTTGTTCTAAGTTCGGGGCGGTTCCTCGAATGTCTCGTGCGTTTTTAGTAGGTTCGGTTAACCGGTTTTTATAAAATTGCGGTATGTTCTTATAGTTTCGGAAAAAAGTGACATACGGACGGAAAGACAGACAGACATGACGAATCTATAAGGGTTCCGTTTTTTGCCATTTGGCAACGGAACCCTTAAAACTACATATATTATTAGCCTTTTGTGCCATCTGGTCCATCAACCCAGTGACCTCCCTTGCCATCAACACTGGACCTTGTGGGTCTTCATCATCATAGTAGGGTTCCTGGTTGCATCCGAGGCTTTCAGCTCTTAGCCCGAGGTCTGTTTTCTCCTTCTTCTCCTTTAGATTTGGCTAATTTTTTATAGGAGTGACTATCGACTGGCCTCCCAACCCTGAGGGCAAAGCCTACGCTAGATCCTCGTTGGTCAATGGCAGTTGTACCGGCTTGCAGGTAAAGTTGCCTTCGACCACGATGGTTTTAACCACGCCACGGGTAAGTATCACCCACATGGCCCCAGCCTTGTGGGTGATGCTTACTTTGTCACTACGAAGCTTTGCTTCTATTGGATGCTGATCAGGTTTACCTCGGCAAAGGGGGTTAACTCGAGGAAGATATCCTGTCCGATGGGCGTGCGAATTAATGCACTATACTTTAAATGTGGCTCCACTCGCGCGTTTGAAGAGCTTGCAGCGCATGTGACCTGGACTTCTGAAATCCTGGGCGTCTGTATAGCAGACCAGGGCATCATTATGTTTTCCGTCCCACGTAAGCTCATACCTATTTGTAATATATCTTCTATCTATTTATATAAAAATGGTAAGGTCCTATAATTGCACCGCGGCGAAGCCAGGGCGAGCAGCTAGTATATTTACAAATGTAATTGGGGTCGATATGTATTGAAGACAATAAATGCAAAAAAACAACAACAACAGACACTATAGGCTGACATACAACATTTATAAGTAATGTTTGAGTAAAAGCATCCATCATTTTTTATAATTGCTATTTACTGGTGTTTTTCGATACGAACTTGTATTAATCTTGTACACAAATAGAATCAGTTTATTGGCATGTTTACTACAAGTTGTATCTACAACTGAGTCATTTAGCTAAACAAATAACTTCAACTTCAAGTCACTTTGAAATTATTTAAATAAGTAACCAGTTGGAAGATCGTTTTTCGACTTTTCTGTAATTTAACAAAATTAAATAGTATCCGATAGGGTTTTCGTCTGGATACAGCAAACCTAAATATATTATACGTACATCTAGGTTCCTTCGAGGCGGCGAGTCTACTTGCCGTAACTCCGCCATGGGACCTGGAGGCGAGAGCCCTTTCGCAACTGTACCAGTGGTGAAAAGAGGCGCGGGAGCAGGGATGGAACCCCGAGCCTCGAGAAATCGAGGCCGTGCAGTCCCAGCTCCGCCAGGCCATCATGGTGGAGTGGAAGGAACGACTTGGGCGACCAAGCGAAGGCTCGCCGCAATAGCGGCGGTAAGGCCCATCATGGAAGATTGGCTAGAGAGGCGACACGGAAGCCTCTCGTACCGACTGACGCATGCCTGGGGGTGGCAGGTGAGGCCACCTGTCACCCCAGCAGAAGCAGGCTGGGACGGTGGGGTGACTAGCGCCTCTCCCCCAAACCGGGGCAAGACGGGGACACCGTGGTTCCCAAACCCGAGGGGGCCATCTCGGAACCGGAGATGGCCCAGGGTCAGTCGGGGTGCAAGGGATATGCTCTATGGGCAACCTTACACCCCGGCGTCTTAAGACCCGAGACGCGTGCGGTTTTAGTCGGTTCAAGCCCGACATAAAGAACATAACGGGGGTATCAGAAGGGATTTCAGCACGAAAAAAAAACGGTACATCTAGGTTTTATGTAGGCATATGACTTTTATGTGAAGTTAACTGCTGTGTTTCCTCAAACGTGTTAATATAGTAGTAGATGCTCAGATATTTCTGAGTAGTGAGTGTATTTCTCGAAATGTCAAGATGTGTTTAGATTAAATCGGTGATAGAGCTCTTTTCGACATTTAAATAGATAACGTTTCAGAATAGAACACTGATAGAAACATATTACTATACAAGTTGTTCGATTATGAGGCATGTACTATTTAGCACATAACTGAACATATAAGTAGGTGCCCAATATGAAAATTATTAAATAAACATAACTTAACATCACCTTTACCCTCTGAAAGGACCTTCATTAATTAGATTTGTGTAAACCCTCATTCGTTATTTCGATTTCAGGTAATAAATCTATTGCATTTTAGTCTTAAAATGGTTTTCCTTGGTGTATTTAAGGTAGTATTTAATTAATTGTGAAATAATTATAAGATGATTAAATGAAAGAAGAATAATGTTCTACGTCCTAATGACTTAGGGTCCATATTCTAGAACGACTCTCAGTCATTAGTCTTGACTTTAAACTAGTTTTAAGTACAGATTGTATTCCAGAACTAAACTTGAGTGGAGATTTTAAGAACGTAAATCACCTGAGTATTCATAAATTCTCTATTCAATATATATAATTAAGTAATCTTTAAGTACTTAGAACTAGTGTCAAGTCGAGATTAATAACTGAATATCGTTCGAGAATATGGTTCTTAGTCAAGTCTTAGTCTAGGTTTTAGTAACTATTATCTAATATGTGTTTCATTGTTCTTTTTTCTTTTTACCTAAGGTCTTACTAGGATATAGGGTCTCAAATTTTGTATATGAATGAATTTTGGTTGTAAAATATTGATATACGAGTATTTGTATATATTATAAGTTACAATTCGTAAATTTGTTTATTGTGTACAATCAATAATATTGTATTGTAAATATATAGTTTAAAGTAAAGATAATTGAAATAAAACTATTTCAACGGATTCAATCGCGGTTTATTTGATGTTAGTTTATTACTTACACTGAACCTGACGTTTTGGTTGCTTTTCAGCAGCCATGGTCACGTGGAGTAAACTAATATAAATATAAATAATAAATAGTTTTATTTCAATGTGTGATATTTGCGTAAACTTCCGACAATATCATAAAGATAATTGATCAATGGATCAATTAATTACCTACGGTAAGTTTTGTACTCACGCTTCATGTTTTAGTAGACTTCATTATGTACTCTCGTGTTATCTAAAGCCCAAATTGTTCTTTTCTATCAAAACAAAACAATGTAGAATTGAAAAATAATGTATTTAGGTAATTTTCTTACATACATAAAACTTAACCATTCTATATTTATCGACAGTAAATAGTCATATAAAACAAACTGCGGTGGCCGCGTCGGCGCCGGCGCCGAAGTGACATTTACATGGAGGCCTTGTATGTATAGTATAATTTGCGAACAATGAGAGAGCCTGTCATATGTTCCCGGAACCCGGTAGGGGTGACCTCAACATCGACCTAGACCGTACTGCACTTGCATGAACGTGCCCACTAACACAAAGGATTCATGTAACATGGCAAATATGTGTGAATTATGAGTTTTGAGACGCAACCAAAGAAATAGTTATCCGATTTATCATCATCTTTTTTTTGTTTTTTTTTTTACATATAGGACACGTCAATTTGACTTCACCTCGCCTGATGGTAAGCTGAAGGTAAAGTCTCAGGAAAGAGGGTCAGCATTTCATACACGTACCATGTTAGCAAAGTGGCACTCAGCTTGACGGCCTCATCAGAAGAGGATTGTCGTCGCAGCACCGCGTGACACCCACCGGTCCCACTAGTACTGCGACCACAATCCCCCTGCCCGGCTATGCACTTGCTGACCCGTGAACACAATCAAACCGAAATTGGATTACTATGGAGGGTTTTTCGCAATCTTAGCGTGGTTCCGTCTTGAAGCCCAGGATTTAGTTACTTATACTCCCCCTTTATATATGACTTATGCGGCTTTTTTGGGAGCGTCTGTCGACTGACCTCCCAACGCCTAGAAGTAAGTTGTCGCCAGAGCGTCTGTCAATCAGCAGGTGCACGCACCGGCTTATAGGTAAAGTTGACTTGGAACCCGAAGATTTTGGTGGATCTATTTATCATTTTGCTTAATAAGTCATAATAGATATGATCACAATACCACGGTTTTTATGGTGTAATTAAAAACCCTTGAAAAATGATGATGTCGAGTTTGGTTTCCCAGGACACTGGATGTATTGGGGTGCTAGGTCAGAAAACCTCCTCATATTGCAGCCAATGCAACGGAAGCTATAGAATAAGTAAAAGAGAGGCGTTCTTCTTCCTTTTGAAGGAGCCATGTTGCTGTCGATGTCTGAGTGGCCCATGGGTGACTTGGCCTGGCATAGACCTCCATACAGTCAAAACGTAACTCTGACCGGCAACGAACAGGAACGTTGGCTCTTCCTGTCTCTAAGGAAAAAACACTCTATAAATAATCATCCAGATGGGACGAACAGATTCAGTCTGATACAGACTTAAATGGCAGGGTATACAGGGCCCTAATATGGTGTATTACAGAGCCTTACCAACACCTTTGAGGCCCAAGCCAACCTAACATGCTAGTCGGTGCCCCTGCTAAACAACGGACGCGGTTCTGGTGCAGGCAGGCAGGAGTTCCTTTGAGGAGCTTAGAAGGGACAGTAGCTGCCGGTAGAGCTGACATACCGATAAAAAATAATAAGGTGACCTCGGGCTCGCTGGCGGTTCGTGCAAATTTTGGACGCACCTGGGAAATCGCTATGAGGCTAATGATGACACCAGTGTGCGAGAGAAATGCCTTATGGGCCCCTCGTCATCTGAAGACCAGAGCCCGCGTGCGGTTTTAGTTGCTTCGAATCCGATATAACCACCCCAGCTGGCCGGCCGGGGGACATCCAAGAGGGATTTCCGCACGAAAAAAAGGGTCTTGATGAAAGGCGTGATCGACATTTACCTAGTTATTTAGTAGTTAGATTGATTTCTATTTAGCTTAAACTATTTTTTACAAAATATCTATGTAATATAGACACTTGTCTATTACCGGAGAAAGTTTATAAATCAATGACATTAACGATAATCGCAAATAAAATAGTGTTGAATAACGAGATGAATTACGAATTACTTCTATTATATCGATATTTAAATGAAAAAGAAACTATTGGAATTCAGCTAGGTACCTACCTATAATACAAAACAAACAATATGAAAAAATATAGTCACTCTCTAATGGTTTATTAAGTATTAATAACGAAGATATTGCGCTGGAGGTGTTTTTGGGGCATGTCTCCGGGGCCCAAGTAGACCAGCAAACCGGTAACCCTGCATTGGTGCAGGCTTTCCGCTCAGTGTTGCAGGTCAGGCAGTAGTCACCCCTGTAAAAGTTAAAATTCGTCAAAATTGACGGACGAGGGTCTGGCGGCAGAGCCTCGTCTGTTAACTTGCAGGTGAGTTTGGCATGGGCCCCGATGTCTTGACGTGGCCGCATACTGGTAGGTACTGTAGTGTTCGGTCTCCTTTGAACATTATAGTTAGTTGCCTGGCCATCATGCGTCATGCGTTAAAATAAAACTGTATAATTGAATTTAAAAGCAGAGCTTAGGAAAAAAAACAAATGCTTGTCAGACAGTTCGAGTCAGCGGGTGACCAGGGGCTCCTTCCTCGATCCGCCGTACGAAGAGAATATCAAGAAGTAAAAAGTGGATTAGGCTCAAACTCTGAGCAGAATTCGCGACCCTCCCTAGTTCGTTCAGTAAATATAAACAATCTCGCGTAAAGCCCCTAAAATACGTTGAATAGAGTTATATTTATGAATAAATATCTCAATAACATAAAAATCCTTAGGTTATAATTTAATTATCACTAGTTATCCACAAGTAGCTGTGAAGTCAAACCCCAGACCCCACAGTACCTACAATAACCTAAATTAGATATACACAAATTATGATAGTACTCCAAAAATTACCTTGAGAGTTGTTGCCGAATGTAATCATCGGAAAAAGATCTTATTCGAGTATAGTATTCCGAATTGTAAATACTCATTGCCGAGGAATGTAAGGTTGATTACCTGCCTAACCTTAATAATCGTTATAGGAAGTCAAATTTCCTCGAAAACCATGATCCACATGACATTGGTGGAGAACGTCATAACTTCACAAGAAGTAAAGATAGTCAATAACTAATTGCTTCATCCGAAATTCCCACAAGTGCGTCAGTACGGTGTACTCGATTAGGTAACGATCAGCCGGATCTGCAGGCTCATTAAAAGAAAAAAGATTATATCGCAAACAATAGAGCACTCGGCGACCGAAAGTGATAGTCTAATAGATATTACACCGAGGCGATGACGATAACGAATGACCAGCAAACTGGACAGTCATTACTCAATACGGAATGTTCGCGGTTTTACAAATAAATTATTGTTCTTTTTACTAATTTACACTATGAGGAAAAAAAACATCATTTTGTGTTTTTTTTTTTATACTAGGTATATGTGGTAGAGGGGTGTGTGTTGGGTAACCTCCTCGAGTGTCGCTCCGATTCCGATCCCGCTGCAGTCCGGGGGGAACGGAATCGGAGCGGCCGGTACACCCTGGGCGGCGGTCAATGGCTTCCCCTTCACCCCTTCATAGGGTTGGCATTGATCGTCGGCCAATACCCAACGTGGCGGGAACACATCGCTCTCCATACTCCTCTGCTTTCAGAGGAGACAGAATGAGCGATGCTGTTAGTGGTGGAATGGCCCAGGGTCAGCCGGGGTGCGAGGGATATGCTCTATGGGTAACCTTACACCCCGGCGTCTGAAGACCCGAGACGGCGTGCGGTTTTAGTCGGTGCAAGCCCGACATAACTGCCCCCGCTGGCCGGCGGGGGGTATCCGAAGGGATTTCCGCACGATAAAAAAAAAAAAAGGTATATGTGGTAGAATGGTTATATAAGACTTCATAAAAGCTTTCGTTAAATTTGATATCGCTAAAGAGGACACAATAATTTTATAGATGAGCTTGTGTCGCGAGTTACCGCGCTGGGCTATCAAATGCAAAAATAATTTTTCAAATTCCTATAGGTAGATAGTTCCAGAGATTAGCGCATTCAAACAAATATCTACTTTCTTCAGCTTTACTATTTAGTAGATATATATAATATGAGTAAAACAGCAGGCACTAAATACTTAATTTACTCACTTTCCAATAAGTAGGTACCAAAGTTATGAAAGTTGTTCAGCCATAACAGTAATATTTAAGAACTATTACAACAAAACCATAAAATCTAAATACCCATAACCATTGATTGGTGCTAGACAACAAAATGACCAAAACATTCGTCTTTCAATGTGAAATTATATGGAAAACTGGAACGGTGGCAGTTTATGCTTTTATGAATGGTAAACGAAACGCAAACTTTTAAATTACCGCTGCCGTTTTCAATGCATCATGTTGCGCCGGCGCGGCGGTGGCTGCGTATGACGCGCTGCCTTGCGGTTACTTGACAAATGAAGTCGTTGTTCTTCGTGCGCGGCGCTACCGTACGACCCGGAATGCTGTATGCACTTCAATATGCCATTTACTCTGACTTATGTACGTCCCAGTTCGACCACTCATCACTGACACAGAGCGATGAGAAATCATCGGTACCGACCATAGTTGTTTGATAGGAAACATATTGGTCTGATTCTCGAGACGGTTATAAATGTTATACTTAATACTATACATGTGCGTACAAATCCATGTAGACTTACAGGAACAGGTTCTCATGGGTTCTTTGGGTCTCATAACAGTTAATGAGTTCAAATCAGTAATCAGTTTTGTACCCTCTTGGACTTGTTGTACCATTCCCAATTAAGATTATGCAACTCTAAGTTTGCTCTTTGGCAACAGGCTAAAAGTTTTTGATTAGGCTAAATAGTATTTACCAAACTTAATTTAGAATACAATACGTTACGTACTACTGAACATAACGGACTGTATATTAGTTTAATGTATATTATGATTTTTTGAATCCATTTACATTTTTCTTCCTACATATTAGTGGGAATTCATGGGGCTGTAATAAGAAACATAAAATGTATATCTAATGTCACCCATGGGGGCTGCTATTTGATTTGATAATGTATCTAATTACAGCAGCTGTATAACAATCGGAGTTGGCATAAATTTTAAGGATTATTTTATTGATATAAGCGATAAAATAAATGAATATATTATTAGAATTTACGAATAAAGATTTACTTCTACAACTAAAATATAATTTAAAACGTGAAGTTAAAATGTATTAATTAAGGCAAGTGCCTTAATTAATACATTTGAATAAAAATATTGAGAAATTTATATCATAAAGATGTCAATAAACACGTAAAATAAAGATAAGGGTAAGAAATATTATATAATACACAAAAGGGTGGCATTAGACACAGCGTGGCTGACATTAAGCACCAAGGGTCTATTTCTGATTATCATTTTTTAAAATTGTGTATTCAAAGTTATTGATTGCAAGTGTTTGTCTCATAAAGTTCTCGAATTAAGTACTTATTCATTAGAAAATAAATCATTGCTATACTTCTTGAAAGAAAAATAGGATTATTTGAAGATAAATAATTCACTAAGAGGCTGGTATTCAGGTCCTCCACCCTACAACCGGCATCAAAGCTAAGATGATACTGAACTATATTGGACTACTTTTCCTCCTCAACTAAAACCGAACTCCCCTACTACACACTGAAATGTTAACGGTTTCTAAACCTGGTATTTTAATTATACGAATTATTTATTGTATTCTTCAAATGCATTAACTACTGAAGCAATTATGTTGCTGACTAACGTTGTCGTAACAAGAGCGAGTAAACCCGCGATAGTAACGTTAATATACATAAGTAATTGGCGTCACTGACCTACGGCAAACATTGCGTCTCCGTCCAAGGTCAATAGCCTTGATGTTTTATCGTTTCCAATATGATGTCAGTATACTTACCTATATAAATATTTTAAACAGTAGGTAATAAACTTTATGATGCAGTTCGTGTTTATATCAGCATTAAATTTGGTAAGACTACATCTATAGTAGTAGTGTGTTTAGGTACTCAGAACAGCACTTAGACCCCGGCGTTTTAAGACACGAGACGGCGTGCAGTTTTAGTCGGTTCAAGCCCGACATAACCGCCCCCGCTGGCCGGCGGGGGGTATCCGAAGGAAATTCCGCACGAATAAAAAAGGTACACAGAAAAAATACACCCACAAGATACACTATTTATAATTAAACTAGAGAATTCGATAGAAGTGGTTCTGTTCATTTTAAATTGCGGCAAAAAGTAATAATAAGAAATCCGAATTAGTAACTTTTGAAATAAATATTCTAGGACATTCTACACAGCGCTATCTGGACCCAAAGTAAGCATAGCTTGTATCATGGATTCTAGAAGGCGGATAAACATATATACATATATCCAAATAACTGCACTAAGCGGTACTGGAACTTGCGATCTCTGACTTACCAGTGGAACATTCTACCGCTACGCCATCGCCACAGAGGTATCTGCGAACATTTCCCATAATGTCTTGCTTCTTGGAACCATCAGGTGCACATCACAATTTAACCTAAATTCCATTCATAGTCATATCTAACCCATAAATATACGATCATTGAAAATATTGCAGCTTCCTTGAATACTTACAAGAAAATACAGACGTACCAAAACAAAGGCTGTGATAACAATCAGTAGAGTCCTGGGCATTAAATACACAAAGCATTTACATGCACAGGGCCGAGATGGATCGTACAGATTGCACTATCAAGGACTTAAGGAATATAAATGGAGCTCTTAATGCTTGTACGCCCACCACACCCGGAAGCCACAGTGGTTACTATCCAATTGTGATGTTAGATTTTTGTTTTGTTATGCACATTAAGTGTTCGGATTGCTAGACTTAAGAAAATAGTGCGAAGCTTACGAACGTGAGGTCCCAGATTCGAATCCTGGCCATTACACTACTGACGTGAACCCACTCATAAAACAAACAATTAAGCTTAACTGGAGGGATTAGGAGGAATACTAGTAATTTCGGCTACCAGTGTTCTTTAAAAAAAAAAAGAAGAAGAGAACTGTAGGTACCTACCTACAAGGAACCACTTGGGCGACCAAGCGCAGGGCACGCCGCAATAGCTGCGGTAAGGGCCATCATGGAGGATTGGCTAGAGAGGCGACACGGAAGCCTCTCGTACCGACTGATGCAGGTGATCTCCGGTAAGGGGAGCTTCGGGGACCACCTGCATCGGATCAGGAAGGAGCCAACGTCTTAGTGCCATCACTGCGACGCGACCGAGGACTCGGGTCTGCACACGCTGATGGACTGCCCGGCGTGGGAGGTGCCGAGGCGTGACCTCGTGGCAGTCATCGGGGTGGGAGTCCTCTCAGGTACCTACCTACATGGAAGGATGGAAACCGAAGGGCTGGCTTGAAAGGGTTAAATGACAGTAGAGGAAAGTCTTTTCCTACCCCGGAGGGAAAAAGACGTGACGTATATGTATGTATACTGAAAGTAGAGACTTCAAAAATAGGCATATGGTACCTACTAATAATACCTATTTATATTTACTCCATCTCGAAAAGGGATGACTTGTAGACAAAGTAACGTTCTATTAGTGTATTCGTTTCAAAACGTTTTCGCAAAAGTCCGAAATATATGGGAGTCACATTATTACACGTGAAAGTAATGTCACTATTCTGGACATTTTCACTGGTGTTATAGTCAATACAATAGATTTTGTCTAGGACCCCAGATTATATTTAAAAAACTTTTAAAACTCGCGTTAAAATGAATTCCTTTTTCCTTCATTGTGTGACAGGGACTGTACAAACATACACGTACCTAATCTACCTTTAAGATGACCATTTCGTTCTCTCCTAAATAAATGAAAAACATAAAAATAATAAACGGGTAATTCCATTAATTTTTTAAGCAATCAGTATGCTTATTTTTACTATAAATTTAGATCGGAAGACCTAGTCTAGGTAGCTCAGTTGGTCAGAGCATTCCTCCTGTAAGGGACTCGTCGCGAGTTCTAGTCCCGTCCTAGATGTTCTCTTTTTCCGATCTAAATCTATAGGAAAAATAAGCGCATACTTTTTTCTCCTTATTTGTATTTGGTGTCACGCGATGAGATTACAAACAGGCTGGAAGCAACAATTATCTGATATTGAAAATTATATTGTCATAAAACTGATCGTTTTATATAAATTCCATAAATGTCATGAATAAACCATTATGTCATTACCAGTATCAGAGCTATCAGACGACAACAACGGACCTAAGTGATATCAAACATCTAATACCCCTTTTTTTTACGTGCGGAAATCCCTTCGGATATCCCCCCGCCGGCCAGCGGGGGTGGTTATGTCGTGTATCGACTAAAACCGCACGGTATCCTATCCAAGTTTCCGTTGCCGGGCACCCCGGGTAAGCCATCGAAAGGATAATCTCAGGATTGCCGGTGGACTTTGGCCGCCACCGCGGCCTCGCCTGGTGGGGTCGGGTTTTACCCTGCTTCGGTGAGTTGGCAGGCGTGTGTAGGACACACACGACACGCCTCCGCCACGGCCTGCGTCTGTAAGGACGGCGAGTCGGCCAACTGCCGTCCTCAGGCCCCGATCATGGAGGTCGGTAGTCCCAGGCGTAGATGAGTCTGCGGCGTCCTCGCCGCAGACTGCGAAACTCGAGGGGCAGGGTTCTCTCCCGCTCCCTCTCCGCCGTCTCTTTCGCGCGCATTACCTGCTCGCAGAAAGAGGCGGCGGCGTGCCAATACCCCTAAGTTAATTAATGTTGTCATAGGTCATGGTCACACTGATGCCATACTGTACAAGCATTGTTCACGAGGTCAGGAGGTCACTCAGGTGACGGCCTATCTGTTCTAGTTAAACATTATAACGATCATAAATAAAGTACCTATTGCCCTCCTTTCTAAAATATTTCATCGTGTGATCACCGCGTTACAGAATTACAACATAATTTATGTAATCAAGGATATTTGTTATGTATCTAATTCAAATATTGGATTTTATAAAAAATATGTAGTATTAAACTAAACATAACATAACTTCACGCCTGTATCCCCGAAGAGGTAGGCAGAGGTGTATTGCACCCCCACGATTCGGCAGTTATGTTTAGGTCCCAATGTAATAGGGGACGAGCCTATTGCCATCTACCGGGCACATTACTAAGCGAATGATAATCAACATTTTTAATACACACATAACCACGAAAAGTCAGAGGTGTGTGCCCGGGTCGACTGGGGATCGAACTCGAGACCTCGTCTCGGCAGTCCGTTACGTACACCATTGGGCTATCGCCGCTTTACTTACAAAAAAAAAAGTAGTTTTATCAATTTTACCAGCTCTGTAGAAAGAAAGAAGAAAAAGAGAAATACATTCATTAAGTAGTCGGCATGTAAAGTCAACGACAAAAGTTTAAATACACCAATATATTTACAAACCTTTTTTCCATTGCAATACATGTCCGATTTTTTTTAAAGAGACGTATTATTTTTCCCAGAAGACAGTTACTATAACTCAGACATATTAAATAATTCATGTTTTGTTTATTATTTTATGAAAGGTTGAAGAGCTAAGGTGATCAATAAATTAGAATTTATTAAGCTACTTTTGTCGTTGACTGTACAGTACGAGTGTTCTGAGGAGCTCTTTCAACTAATCCCACCTTCTCCATTTCGATCCAGAACAACACGTGCTGGACTACGATGCCATCCGCACACGGTGGAAACCCCGAACCCCGAACTCAGCGGTTCGGTGCTTCCTTTCTTTGTCGCACGATAAAGAGCCGGAATGCTCTGCCCGCGCACGTGTTTCCTTCTTACAATCCCGGGTTCTTCAAGCGGGGCGTGAAAAAGCATCTTTTGAGGCCGTTAAGGTAGGGGCTACCATTTTAGGATCGTCAGCATCTGGGATGGTGGCACATATCTTCTGGACTTCACCCTAGCTTCTCACCATCCAGCGGGGTGCAGTCAATTGACGGAATGAAAAAAAAAAGTACCCGGGTTTTGATTAGGCACTTCGCGTCGGGAAGAAGATTTAGGGTCTGGCTAAGATCGGCTTATTCTACGATGTTACTGGTTTTGTATTGTGCCTTGTGTATTTTTAGGGTTCCATACCTCAAAAGGATAAACGGAATCCTAATAGGATTACTTCGATGTCCGTCTGTCGGTGTGTAAGAATTTTTTCTCAAGCACGCGTGGTTATATCATGTTGAAATTTAATCTTATAAGTTATAATCAATCAGTCACTTCTAAGTCAACGCAATCAAAAGACATAAATATTTTAGACATTGTGGAAAGTCCAAAAAATGTAAAATAATCCCACCACCAAACCAAAAAAAAAACTGTTACCAACAAGAAATCTTTATTGTTTGATAGAGTCCACCTTCTGCATCCAGTCTATCACGGCTATCTTTTTAAGTTCGTCAATTATTTACCTTTCGTTTATCAATTTGAGGTCTTCACTGTCGTTTGTGGCCATCTTTCCTTCGGTAGACGTAGTCAGCCCATGGTCACTTTAGGCGCCGGATAAGCAGAACGGACGCGCGTCCTAGACGTGTCTTTGTAACAACACCCGTGCGCGGGGTGAGCGGAAAGGTTAAGGGGTGCGTAGTGTGTTACATAGGCACTTCTAGGACGCGCGTCCGTTCTGTTTGCCCGACGCTTTAAGTTATTTATTCTGCGAGCCCTTTGGTAACTTTAGTTCTTTGTCAGAAGACTTCATTTCGAATTTTATCCTTTAAAGAAACTCCAAGCATAACTCGCTCCATACATCACATAGTTTAGTCCACAAAAGCCCCACCATCAGTGACTACTGTTCGGCACCGTAATGCATAAAAGGCAGTTGGCCTACCATGACGCGCTTATAAGAAGCGCCACGCACTGCGGCTACGGTCCAGGGGAAGAGGGATGCAGTTGTATAGGGTGTATAGCTCCATTCCTCTCCCTTTGGACCGCGGTCGCTCGTCATGGTAGGCCAAGAGGACGCACTGGTGGTAGAAAGTTATTTACGGTTACTGAACAAACCGCGACCTAGGTATATCGATATATTAGTATAATAGTTTTCCAACAGCAACGGTAAATACGGAACCCCTCAGTCCGCGAAATCGACTCGCACTTAACTGGTTTCTTTTTCTTAATGTTTGATTAGTTTCCTCCACTATATTTCATTGTTTCTAGTAAATGACGGAGGCTGCATTAAATTTCAACGTTCTTTTGTGTTACATTACAACGTGAATTTACTTGACTACTTAGTTAATGCGGAAATAAAGGTACGTAGCTATGAGTAAAGATCACATATTTTATTATTGTTATCTTATACCTGCCTAACTCAATTTGCGGAAGATTGCACACAAGGTCGCTTCCGAGTATGATTAAAACTAAAATGTATCAAAATATATTTACTGACTCCGGATGAAAAAAAAATGTATGGTGCAAATATGATCTTAGGTAGGATATATCTGGGGTGTGTGTTGGGTAACCTCCTCGAGTGTCGCTCCGATTCCGATCCCGCTGCAGTCCGGGGGGAACGGAATCGGAGCGGCCGGTACACCCTGGGCGGCGGTCAATGGCTTCCCCTTCACCCCTTCATAGGGTTGGCATTGATCGTCGGCCAATACCCAACGTGGCGGGAACACATCGCTCTCCGTACTCCTCTGCTTTCAGAGGAGACAGGATGAGCGATGCTGTTAGTGGTGAGATGGCCCAGGGTCAGCCGGGGTGCGAGGGATATGCTCTATGGGTAACCTTACACCCCGGCGTCTGAAGACCCGAGACGGCGTGCGGTTTTAGTCGGTGCTAGCCCGACATAACCGCCCCCGCTGGCCGGCGGGGGGGTATCCGAAGGGATTTCCGCACGATAAAAAAAAAAAAAAGGTAGGATATATCTATGAGTTTTATTACTATACCTAATTAATACTAAATTGTAAAAAGTCAACAACACGCAGCTGTCTCTTTCAAGTAGGCATAGTCTACTAACTGAGCTACTCGTACCCGACCAATAAATTTGAAATACTTACTCAAAAATGTTTTACCAAGTTAATGACCTACACTGCTATTACAGTGTCGTGATAGGTTATAATTTTTAACAAAGAACTAACCTAAAAGTTAATTTCAGTTTCTAGCCAAACGCGTTGCGAATAATGATGCGCGTCTTTAAAGCATTGTGGTACACAAAAAGATAACTAGGGCATTTCCTCTAAATTTTAAATTCCGCGGCTATAACAATGCTTTATATTCTCATATTTTTAATGAATAATGTATGTGCACGTGCCATTTGTATTATAATTAGATCACGTGGTTGAAAACATAATAAAAGACTCGAAGCTAGTAACTGCGTAGGTATCTATCTACCTACTATTTCGAGGCAATTCAACAACAGTACATAAAGCGTATAAGCGTATATAATATTACATTCACTTTGTTGGGAAACCCTGGTTGAAGAAGGCTGCAGTATTAGTTATAGTGTTACTTGTTGCAATGTGAAACGACGGGCGACCCCGCACATGCGCTGTTACCCTCATTGATTTTTCTCACTTTGACAGTTCGACCTATGTTTTGGGCCATCGCTCGCGTACCAACAACAAAGTAAACAAAAAATGGCTTTAGATTTTTCTGCTACATATAAATTACTAGTTCTAGGTGATTCAAATGTAGGCAAAACGTGTATAGTGCACAGGTATTGTGACGAAAGATATTACGATATATACATATCTACAATAGGTAAGTGTGATATTTATTTTTAGTTTTACGAGCCTTTGTCAGGCAGGTGATGTTCTTTTGTGGTTTTTGTGACCTAACGAATCTAAGACTATGTTTTATATAGCGGACGTAAAATGTGGAACAATGTAGCACAGAAGTGAAGTATTTTCAATATTTATACCTATGTTCACAACTTCTCTTTTCACGGGCACAGATATTACAACCCGTAGAATATGAACTTGCATAATTTGATTAGCTAGTTAGACTGTAGGAGTGAGTAGGACCTATGTAATCATTTTATACTAGTTTTAAATGGATACAAAATATAGTTGTTAGTTCTATAGGTAAGTACCTATTTAGTAATATGTACCTTTTTTTTTTTTTTTTTTTTTATCGTGCGGAAATCCCTTCGGATACCTCCCCGCGTGCCAGCGGGGGCGGTTATGTCGGGCTTGAACCGACTAAAACCGCACGCCGTCTCGGGTCTACAGACCCCGGGGTGTAAGGTTGCAGCGTGAATGCAAAGCAGCCGCGGGTCTAAAACCAGCCTTTACACCAATTTTGTTTAATAAGTAATCTTTTTGACATTATAAGTGGAAGAAAATGTACCCGAATTTAATTAGGTATTAAACAAAATTGGTGCAAAATTTTGTTTTGGGACTGGGGCTGGAATGGTATAACCTCCCCAAATGATATTCGATCAAAATCGTATATACTGCATTTGACAATAGAAATTCATAAACTACAGATTTCACGGTCCTGCCAGAGACCTCCACTTATACCTAGGTAGGTAGGTACCCGTCACATACATATAATAGGTATGTCTGTTTTTAGTATACCTAGGCACCTACCTAAATATTTAAGAGCCTAATATTATAGGTCACCTATTATAATCGTCATCTTCTAGTTAGATACGTTATTTCTCTGTGTTAGGTATTATACAAAGATAACTTAATACTATATACCTACTTAGCCTATTGCCAATTTGGCAATAGGCTCGCCCCCTATTACATTGGGACCTTAACATAACTGGCGAATCGTGGGTGTATAATACACCTCTGCCTACCCCTTCAGGGATATAGGCGTGAAGTTATGTTATGTTGTTTATGTTTTTTTAAATTTGAGGTGCAATGGATACCTAGGTATCTACCTTTTTTTTTTTTTTTTTTTCGTGCGGAAAACCCTTCGGATACCCCCCCGCCGGCTAGCGGGGGCGGTTATGTCGGGCTTGCACCGACTAAAACTGCACGCCGTCTCGGGTCTTCAGACGCCGGGGTGTAAGGTTACCCATAGAGCATATCCCTCGCACCCCGACTGACCCTGGGCCATCTCACCACTAACAGCATCGCTCATCCTGTCTCCTCTGAAAGCAGAGGAGTACGGAGAGCGATGTGTTCCCGCCACGTTGGGTATTGGCCGACGATCAATGCCAACCCTATGAAGGGGCAGCCATTGACCGCCGCCCAGGGTGTACCGGCCGCTCCGATTCCGTTCCCCCCGGACTGCAGCGGGATCGGAATCGGAGCGACACTCGAAGAGGTTACCCAACACACACCCCACCTAGGTATCTACCTAAAGAGTTTTTTTTAGTAACTCTAATATAGCTATAAAAACCTAGGTATAAAGTGGAGGTCTCTGGAAGGACCGTAAATCCATAGTTTAGGAATTTCTATTGTCCTATTTTGTATTATCCTCTAGCTAGATCGGGACAGAGTGAAACATAAATGTCGCTGATAATTAGATAAAGACTGATAGTCGCATAACATTTTCTTTGTTGAATCACAAATATAGGTACAGTGGTACAGTCGACCTCAGAAGTTGCTTAACACTAAAAACTCACAAACAAACTTTACATTGGAATAAATAAATCAATGTATAATTTATTTTTGTAATCTTCAGAGAACAAAGTTAACATTTTTTAATTTTTATTTATTACTAGCTTGCTTCACTTGTACTGTGTTAAGCTAATACCCCTGAAGGGTGGGTATCTACATTACAATATTTTTTTTACTTTTTATATGAAGTACCATTTTTTTTGTGCGCAAATCCCTTCTGATACCCCCCCGCCAGCCAGCGGGGGTGGTTATGTCGTGCTTGAACCGACTAAACCCGCATGCCGTCTCGGGTCTACAGACGCCGGGGTGTAAGGTTACCCATAGCGCAAATCCCTCGCACTCCGACTGACCCTGGGCCATTCGCAGTGTCCCCTCTGATAACAGCAGAGGGGTACCTGGAGCGGCCCCCACCCCCGCGGGCCTTGCAGGCCCGCCATGCCCCAACCCCCTCGTGCAATGGGGTCAGCTGGCCCTGAAAAGGGCCGGTTGGTCAGATTCTTGGCCGTTGACGTTGACGCCAGCTACTCCAGAGGAGCAATCAATGATGCGTCATCGCCCACGTTGCCCAGGATGCACCAAACTTGGAGGTGATCCAACCAGTCGCACCCCTATATATGAAGTACCTAGATAGCTAATTATGCCCGTTTGTAGGTACAGTCGCAAAGACTCATTTCTCTCTGTCTACCCAGGGTTGTATTATGTACCTACCTCATCATCATCATCAGTATAAGTTCTAGTTGCATTCAAAGCTAAGAGCCCAGAGCCCAGAAGAAAGAAAGAAAGGAAATACGTTTATTCAGGACACGCACACATAGAAGCGCTACCCTTCTCGCCATCAGAATATATATATATATATCTTTTTTTTCTTACTACCTATGTGTGCGTGTCCTGAATAAACGTATTTCCTTTCTTTCTTTCTTCTCTTATTATTACCTACCTAACACCAACATTTCATCAACTATGTTTACATGATCTATTACCATTGCCCGGGCACTTTTTTCCGATGAGCTTCCACGGAGCCAATTTTGTTATAGCAATAGTGATTCTTGCGACTCATTAGAAAGTGGTATAATAATTACGGTAGGAGCTAACTTGGTGTACCAGCGTGCTGGTGAGATTGACTTGGCCGTAAAGGTCTTAACTTTAATTTTTAGTAGGTATTTTTACTTATTTTCTGTCTTAGTGTCATTCAGTATCCTTCACACTTTCGCCAAGCAATTATCTTTACGAAGCACTGGTGAAATTAAGTATTTTTATGGCCATAGGTCACATAGGTGTCCCTTTTAAGAGACGGTACCTGGCTTTAACTACTGTCAACTTACGTTGTCTTTAATGTCAATTCTAATCTTTTTGAATTTTAGATGGATAGATAATTATAAGATACATATCATATATAGAATATATATAGATAAATACTTTGTACTTACACCATGTTTAATTTACAATTTAATAATATGTAGTCACTTAACACAAACATTTTCATGATTAACTAGCCGTCCCCCGCGGCTTAGCTCGTGACATGGATCGGCTATCCATCAAAAAAATATTTTTTTCACTTCGAACCAGTTTCCTTCCTTCCTGATATTAGCGCGTTTATCAAAACAAACAAACTCTTAATTTTTATAATATTAAGTATAGAGTAAATAAGGTTATTGCAATGTACAAATGGCGGCCTCCAATCTTCCAAACAACCTTAGGCTGGACTTTAGGGTTGTTATTTTTTTTTTACTAACACCTTTGACTGGATCAGTCTACTCTCGGCTAATTTGTATATATTGGATAGTTAGCCAATATATACAAATTAGCCGAGTAAAGTAGGCAGACTAGTTAGTCTGCCTACTTTCAATAAAGCAACCCACTCAGGGTTCAAATCTCTAGGTTACTGAGTTAATTATTTATTTTCTTTGACGGGTGATATACATGCGTTACCCGCGGCTTCACCCGCTAGGAATTCTGATCCCGTTCCTGCTACCCATGGGACCCAATTTCACCACTACAACCTATATAAGATACACAATTCAACCATACATCATTTTGATATATCTCAAAGGGTTAGGCAGGGTTTTCGTTGAAACCTTCTAGACGACTTACTTTATTTCCGACACCTCCAACAAATATCATTATATTTTAGCCAATGTATACAAAAACTTGACAAATTATATACTAAAACCTTACTCGAGAACCACTGTATCCATTGGTGAAAACATCATGAAAATCGGTGCCGTAGTTTTTTAATTTTAGGCGAACAGACATACAGACAGACGCGGCGGAGGACTTTGTTTTATAATATGTAGTGATGATTGACGCGTTTAATTTATCATTTACTTCATTTATAAATGGACTCAATTTCAATTTCCAGGCATAGACTTCAAACAGAAGATAATAAACTTAGACGGTGTGCCAATCAAACTTCAGATATGGGATACTGCTGGCCAGGAGAGGTTTCGTACTCTGACGACGGCGTACTACCGAGGTGCCATGGGCATCATACTAATGTATGACATCACCAATTTGGAATCGTTCAATCATCTCTCTTACTGGCTAAGGAACATACAAGAGGTAGGTGGTATCTACCCTTTTTTACGTGTGGAAACCCCTACGAGTATTACGTCACTGGGGCTGGTGATGACGTGGCTATGTCGGGATCGGACCGACTAAAACCACACGGTGTTCTTATCTAAATAATTTCTAGGTGTAGGTATCTTAAAACGTCAGATTTAGTTAAAAAAATTTGACACAAAATTTAAATAGAGACCTAAACAACTAGCTGTCAAAGTGCAATTAAGCTCGCAAATTATCAGATATTCAATAGCTATTATTTCTAAGTACAGTCCGTTGGTTGGGGGTGGCCGCCTGTCACCCCAGCAGAAGCAGGCCGGAACGGCGGGGCGATTAGCGCCCCTCCCCCAAACCGGAGCAAGACGGGGCACTGTGGTTACCAACCCCGAGGGGGGCATCTCGAAACCGGAGATGGCCCAGGGTCAGTCGGGGTGCGAGGGATATGCTTTATGGACAACCTTACACCCCGGCGTCTGAAGACCCGAAACAGCGTGCGGTTTTAGTCGCTTCAAGCCCGACATAACCGCACCCGCTGGCTGGCGGGGGGGGGGGGGGGTATTCGAGGGAATTTCCGTACGAAAAAAAAAGGGAACAGTTCGTTGGTTATTTCATATTCTTCTTCTTCATCATGTGGTTATCTCATCAATTTAGAAACCTAGTCTCCTTTCCCATCCAGAACAACACGTGTTGGACTGCGGTGTCACCTACATACATAAACATATTGTATTGTATAAATAATGTCATCTCGAACAATGTGGTTCGATACTTAATTTCTTTGTCGCACCTACCTTCATACAATCCCGGGTTCAAGGTACCTACCCATTACGATTTTAGGATCGACAGCATCTGGAATGTTCTCCTTCATCCTAGCATTATCCCGGTTGCCTCCAAGTTACCCCAATTTGGGGCCGGGATCAGCTTTTCTTCTTGATCTAACCATTTACGTATTGGCTATTATGGGAGCGACTATCGTCTGATCTCCAAACGCCGAAAGGAAACCTCGTCCGTTGACCCCATATTCAGAAGCATAAATGTTTTCATCCACAGTACGCATCACCCGACGTGATCAAGGTGTTGGTTGGAAACAAGTGCGACGTGCATGAGAATCACCGAGCTGTACCTAAAGAGAGGGGCCAAAAGGTACGAAGATCACATAAATATGTCCTACTGTGTCACTACCTACATTGTTTAGTTAGACAGTCGGGCCCAAATGCCTTATGGGGCCACCTTACACCCCGGTGTTTGAAGACCCGAGATGGCTTGCGGTTTTAGTCGGTTCGAATCCGACATAAACACCCCCGCTGGGCAAAGAAAAAAGTTAAAGTTAGATAAATATTAGTTAAAGGCCTTTTTTTACGTGCGGAAATCCCTTCGGATACCCCCCGCCAGCCAGCGGGGGCGGTTATGTCGTGCATCGACTAAAACCGCACGGTGTCCTGCCCAAGTGTACATTGCCGGGCACCCCGGGTAAGCCCTCGAAAGTATAACCCCAGGGTGAAAGGATAACACCAGGGAAAGTAAAACCCCAGGGTAGGTAAAGACCTGGGGTGTGTGTTGGGTAACCTCCTCGAGTGTCGCTCCGATTCCGATCCCGCTGCAGTCCGGGGGGACCGGAATCGGAGCGGCCGGTACACCCTGGGCGGCTGTCAATGGCTTCCCCTTCACCCCTTCATAGGGTTGGCATTGATCGTCGACCAATACCCAACGTGGCGGGAACACATCGCTCTCCGTACTCCTCTGCTTTCAGAGGAGACAGGATGAGCGATGCTGTTAGTGGTGAGATGGCCCAGGGTCAGCCGGGGTGCGAGGGATATGCTCTATGGGTAACCTTTCACCCCGGCGTCTGAAGACCCGAGACGGCGTGCGGTTTTAGTCGGTGCAAGCCCGACATAACCACCCCCGCTGGCCGGCGGGGGGGTATCCGAAGGGATTTCCGCACGATAAAAAAAAAAAAAAAAAAAGGGTAGGTAAAGACCTAATAGAATAAGATCCCAGGCTAATCAGAAATCACTTATTTATACAAAGATACAACGTGTTGGATAAAGTAGTGCCTCGAGGTAAAAATCTTGATCAAAGGTTAAAAAGTTCACGCATGTGCACTAACTGGCCAACCAAAAAGGTCAATAAAAGGACAGATCAACCCCGAGCCATTTGAGCCCGTGATTAGTTTTATATTTATATTATATCTATGACAGTTTTATTGAGCTGAGCGAAGCGAAGCTCTTATTGGCTAAGCCGTTTGGTCGAAACTGTACTCCTCCAGAACCACAATACGGATCTTGACCAAATTTGCAATGGTGATAGTGTAGACACCGCTGAGTGTTTAAAGGGGTCAACTGTTCAAATACAATATACCATTGAGGAATAATCATCGAAATACAGTTTCACGAGCGCGGCCTTAGCAATGCGCGCGACCGTAGTAAGATGCCTTATTTTTCAAGTAAGAGTCCTGCCCGCTCAGCTCAATTTATTTCAGTCGCACCCTGCACTGAATTCCTAGTACTTATATCTATGATTGGTTGATTGGCGCCTCAGCAGCCGCGCCCCGCGCTTACTGCCAAAGAGACCTTAAACTCGTAACTGCACATTTAGAGTAGATACAGGACGGCCTCTGTGGCGTAGCGGTACTTAGTGTATTCGACTGCTACGACAGGGGGCGCGGGTTCGATTCTCGCTCCGTGCAAATATTTGTATGCATGAATATGTGTATTTGCATTGGCCTGGCTGTTTCTATGTATAATTTATGTATATATTTACAAAAAAAAGTATATAAGTATGTTTATCCGCATTCTGGAACCTATAACACAAGCTAGTTAAACAATGCTTACTTTGGGTCTAGAAAGCGCTGTGTAGAATGTCCTAGAATATTTATTTATTAGGTGTCAGTATATTTGCCCTTATCTATATCTTGTGTACCTATATGCATAAGGGGTATAAGATTCTTGGTATGCATACCTGACAACAAATGGCCACCGGGACAAGCTAACATAACATAACTTCACGCCTGTATCCTCGAAGGGGTAAGCAGAGGTGTATTACAACACCCACGATTCGCCAGTTATGTTTAGGTCCCAATGTAATTGGGGGCGAGCCTATTGCCATCTACCGGACACATTACTAAGTGAGCGATAATTAACATTTTTAATACACACATAACTACGAAAAGTCAGAAGGGTGTGCCCGGGGCGACTGGGGATCGAACTCGAGACTTCGTCTCAGCAGTCCGTCACGTAAGCCACTGGGCTATCGTCGCTTAGCAAATATAATTAGCTAGCAAATATGCATATACTTTAGGTACACACTTACAGGGGTGCTTGGTTGGGGACCTCCTCGCGAGGCGAGGACGGCCCTGTTGAGGGCTGTTCGGAAGCTTTCCACGTGTCCCTCTGCTTAGCAGATGGCACAGTGGAGAGCAAGTAAGGGGGCCATCTCGAAACCGGAGATGGCCCAGGGTCAGTCGGGGTGCGAGGGATATGCTCTATGGGTAACCTTACACCCCGGCGTCTTAAGACCCGAGACGGCGTGCGGTTTTAGTCGGTTCAAGCCCGACATAACCGCCCCCGCTGGAGACCCCCCGCTCTCCAGCGGGGGCGGTACCCGAAGGGATTTCCGCACGAAAAAAAAAAAAAGAATGTACACACTTACACTACTTTGTCCCATACATTTAATCCTTGTATAAATAAGCGATGTCATCATCGTCTTCTAACAATTTTTTTTATTTTTCCGCACAAAACAGTAAGGGTTATTTACTTATTCATCCGACCGGGGTCCGCTTACTCCTCCTTTTGATTTGGTTCCTATGGCTTTTATTTGAGCGACTGCCGTCTGACTTATTACCCCGAGAGGATTGCCTACGCCAGAACCAGAGGTTGTATCACTCTATCTAAGTAGATATCTATCTATCCATTAGATATAGTTTGAATTTCTTTTTAACCCCCGACGCAAAAACGATGGACTCTCATAAGTTTGACGTGTCTGTGTGTCTGTCTGGGGCTTCATAGCTTCTGAACGGAGGAACCTATTTTGATGCGGTTTTTTTGTTTGAAAGCCGATATGATCGATATGGTTCTTAGTCATAAATTTTTAATCGTTACAATTTTCTATGTTAATTAATACTATCATCATCAACCTATACTAGTCCACTGTTGGACATAGGTCTCCCCTAATGACCGCCATAGCGCCCTGTCTTCAGCTTGCCGCATCCAGCAGCTGCCTGCAATATTTCGCAGATCGTCATCCCACCTGGCCGGAGGGCGTCCTACACTACGTTTGTCAAGTCGCGGTCTCCACTCAGGAACACGTTTACTATACCTACCGACATTGTAATTAAATAAATAAAAATATATTTCCAGATAGCAGACGACTTCGAAATGCCGTTCTTCGAAGTATCTTGTAAAAGTAACATCAATATTGAAGAAGCATTTCTCACGTTAGCCCGGAAAATACGAGAATATAGGGATTCTAAGGTAAGGTTGGCTTGATTGTGATGAATATAGTTTGATGCTACAAAATCTGTTTAGTTGCGAATCTGGTGAGTTGTGAATCTGGTAAATTGAGAATCTAGTGAAGTGCTCCGAAGTTTTACCGGTTACCTAAGCAGAAACTGCAACATACCTTTTTTTTCGTGCGGAAATCCCCTCGGATACCCTCCCACCGCTGGCCAGCGGGGGAGGTTATTTCGGGCTTGAACCGACTAAAACCGCATTCTGCCTCGGGTCTTCAGACGCCGGTACGGTGTACGGTGACCCTGGGCCAACTCCAGTTTCGCGATGGCCCCCTCGGGTTAACTGCAACATACCTTTTTTTTTCGTGCGGAAATCCTTTCGAGTACCCCCTCGCCGGCCAGCGGGGGCGGTTATGTCGGGCTTGAACCGACTAAAACCGCACGCCGTCTCGGGTCTAAAGACGCCGGGGTGTACTGACCCTGGGCCATCTCCGGTTTCGAGATGGCCCCCTCGGGGTTGGGAACCAGGGCCGCTTCCACCTCCTTCGCGAGCATTACATGCTCGCAGAAGGAGGTGGAAGCGGCCCACGCGCTCGCACTCCGCCCCATTACCGCAATCATGCTGCCGAGCGAAAGAAAAATAAAAAAATAGAAAAAAAATCAAATCAAATGCTAGTCACATTCATAGGTTTTTGGATATATAAAATTCGAATTTCGAAAAACATAAATACCAAGTTGTTTCGTAAATTAGTACACTGCACTTCACTATTCACAATAAAGAACAGAAATTTACTCCTTCAAACTTGTATTTATTTTTACGAAACTTCACGAGCGGACAAACGTCAAAACTGCCATCATAGGGTGCCGCTAGTTTAGTAATATTATCATCGTCATCTTTCCAATCCCGAGAAGAAAGCCTGCGCCAGAGTCTACATTGAAACGGTCGACAACGTGTAAAGATTGCGTATACTTACTTTCGATTATCTGTATCACCCAAACATTAATATACCTATGTTAGGTAGAGTTTAGAAAATTACCCAAGTATAAAGTAACTATTTTATATCCATCAATCAATTAGTTGCGGTCTACTGCTGGATATAGGTCTCTCCCAATAAGCGCACAATGTATATCTATGTATACTAATATTATAAAGCTAATAATAAATAAAATAAATATTGTACGACAAAGTACACAACGCCATCTAGACCCAAACTAAGCAGAGCTTGTCATATGGGTTCTAGAATGCGGATAAACATACTTAAATACTTTTTTTTTTGTAAATAAATACATATTATACATAGAAACATCCAGACCAATGCAAATATACATATTTGCACTGAGCAGGAATCGAACCCGCGACTTTTGGCTTAGCAGTCGAATGCACTACCGCTACGCCACTGAGGTCGTCAAAGCTGTACAGTATGTTTGTTTGGTTGAACGCGCTAATCTTAGGAATTACTTGTTTTTTTTTTTTAATTGGTAATAGGCTCGCGTTTGACCACTATCTTACCTGTTGGTAAGTGATGAAGTGGTCTAAGGTGGAGCACGCTTGCCTAGAAGTAACCTGTTCACTCTAGACTTGAAGACTTCCAGGTTATAGCTTTCCGGAAACAGACTCAAAAACAAAAGAAAAATTATTTATGTGTTGGATAGCCCATTTATCGGGGAAGGTTTATAGGCTATATATCATCACGCTACTACCTAGGAGACCGGAGCAGTAATCATAAAATGTCAAAAATTATCGTAGAAATAATAAATTACGGACATGTATGTGACAAATGGGTGCCAAGGGGGCGATGTATCCCACGGGCGAAGTCGCGGGGCATATTTTATAATTGCACAAGACGCTCACCATTTTTTTTTTATTTCAGGCGGATGCTTTCGAGTTGAAGGAAAGAAATAATGTTATCAAACCTTCTGAATCGGAGACCGACGTGTCAAAATGTAGTTGTTAGCCAATTTATATTACAATTCTAGTATTGTGCAGACTGCAACGTCGTGTTTGCTGTCGAAGTACTGTTTTCATCTGATATACAGGTTTAGCAACTAAACTAATTAACAGATGCAGGGTTAAGAGCCCTGAACTTCGTGTCGGCTAACAAATCGCTCAATGAGTTGCCATGGTAACCGAATTGTTTGTTACAATTATGAGATTTCGAAAGAGTAGGTTAAGGTGACAATTATGTCTGACTGCGACAAATAAGGGCAGAATCTCGTAGGACTACATAAGTTAAGGCAATATACCTACTATACCGTTTTTGAAGACATTTTAAGCACTTCTTATTTAGTCTTAGAGAGTAAATATAGTGGAAATTATATAGGTATTATAAACTGTATGTCAGATGAAACGTTCGCAAGCGCCCAAAACTGCGCGGAGACAGGAAAAACGGCATTTTCTATTTAGTCCAAGACCGGACTGTAAAAGAGTTCTGCTCCATTATACGCCTGATTTGTACGACTAGTGGTAGGACGGGTAAAACTTTCAATAAAATAATAGGCTGACTAAACAGAAAATGTTTTTCGTCTTGTCCCGGAACCCTCTTGCCGTTTCAATAAATTTTACTTCAAGAACTAGTTATTAGGTAAGAGGGCTGAAAAGCTTTATGCATTGTGTGTGCTATTTGCGTGTCAAATCCTATCGCAATTCTTGTCTTTCCGTAATAATATTGGTAGGTACCATAGATATTATTACGACACGATTTATAGTCAAGTACCTAATAGGTGATCGATTTTCAAATGTAATATTTGCATACTTTAAAATCAATACAACGGGTCTGGAACCCGTAGACAATTCGTAAGTATATCATTCAATTAAGGCCGTCCGCTGCCTCATGCACGCATGCGGGTGCCTGTTTCGTGCAAATAATATTATGGGAATCCCGTGCAAAAATATATTGTATGATAAAAAAATAAAAGTAAAATGTATTGTATATTATGTACTGGTGGTAGAAATTTGATGACACAAATTTGTCACAAAATTCGGCCGGGTGGGTACCACCGTGCACGATTGCGAAACACTCTCCATAGTAATCCAATTTCAGTTTGATTGCGTTCAGTGGTCAGCAAGTGCATAGCCGGGCAGGGGGATTGTGGTCGCAGCACTAGTGGGACCGGTGGTGTCACGCGGTGCTGCGACGACAATCCTCTTTTGATGAGGCCGTCAAGTTGAGTGCCACCATTGTTAACATGATACGTGTATGTAATGGTGACCCTCTTTCCTGAGACTTTACCTTCAGCTTACCATCAGGCGAGGTGAAGTCAAATTGACGTGTCCTAAATAGGAAAAAAAAAAACGATTTACGCGAAACAGGGCGTCCGCATGCGTGCAGCGGACGCTATAAAACGTTGCTAAATCGAATTCTAAAAATAATAAAAAGTGATAAATAGACCAGTTTATCTGTAAGTTTATAATTAAAACCAGCAACATACTGTTATATTGGACTATTGGCAATCAACCTATATTGAAATGAGCTAGATATATTAACGCAATACTAAAGCGATGTCGAAAGTGTACCGCGTTGTTTAACAGAAGTCATACTTTGTTCTCGTTCGCACTCACTGATTAGTGTATGCCCTGTTGCACTTGTCTTCTCTACGTTGAAGGTGTTCACCTGTTTTAAGAGACAGTTTTTAAGTGCCAGTGCCGTATCTACTAACTTTTGTAATGTAAGCTCATTGAGTGTTACCTACAATTTTATTCTATTCTTCCATAGGACTTATATTGTTTTCGGAATTTTGAGGATTTTAACGTGACGTAGATCATAGCTTTAGATTTGAATACTTAATATTAGCGATAATATATAAGTTTCTCATAAATTTTTGCAATCGTCAAATTAAAGCATTTTCAAACTCGACATTCAATAATAAAATAAATGTAGCCATATACCTAATTAGTGTAACGATTTGGTAACATTTAATAGCTACACATACTTGGACATCTGTTCAACTTAATAATAACGTTTTCTAAATAACTAATAACAAATATGGATAACGTTTTCTATGACTTACCTACATAGAAACCGTTATTCATATTGGGATCAAAACATAAGGTACTAAATAATTCAAGATGGTTTCCAGAACTAAGTCAAATAGCCTTTTGTTTGATCTTCGTTAAACAAACTTCAAACATATACCTGACGGGCAATGGGCGATTGAGATCTCTTACATATCACAAAATACTAATACTTTAGTAGGTATGTGCCCATCATTAATTTCCTATAGATAAGTAACTTCAATATAGTTATTTGTTGAATAGTTACCTAATAAATTGTTTCTTGTTCGAGATATAGGCTACTCATAACTCTAAAAATATACAATAAAGATTTGAATGTAAAATCCATTGAAACGTGTAAAGATTGCGTATACTTACTTTCGATTATCTGTAGTAGGTACAAGGGCCTGTAGACAAAGTTACATTCTATTAGTGGAATCGCTTCGAAGCGACTCGTTTTCTAATCGTTACCAATTAATGATGTGACACCTCGGTGAATATCTATATTGTAAAACAAAGTGTTAGTGAGACCGTTAATAACTCTAGAACGGGTGGACCGATTTTCATGATCTTTGATTTTTTAAATTTGTCTCCGCCTAACCTGTGCCATTTTGTGATTTTTTGTGGAAATCACTACTGTTACCCCACCGCCGGCCAGTGGGGATAGTTAAGTCGGATTCGAACCGATTAAAATGCCGTCTGGGGTATCTAATGCCGGGGGTAAGGTGGCCAAATAAGGCAATTCCCTCGCACCCCGGCAGCCCCTGGGCCATCTACGGCTTTAAGATGGCCTCCTCGGGATACGGTGCCTATACTAGCAATTGGGATTATTAAGAATATGAGACATTCACGAAATAAATTCAGCTGATAAGGTAACCAAAATAAGTTGATTCTAAGGCGGAGCGAAGTTTGCCGGGTCAGCTAGTAATATTATAAAAGATTGTTTATTTCAATTTACAAAGACTTACTCAAATTTAATTTAATTATTGTAGTAATGATTATGTCAATCACATACATTGAACGTTTCCACTGGCGTTATCGTTAATAGAATGTCACTTTATCTAGAGGTCTTTTACCGATCGCAAACTATGCTGGTGCTATTTATCTGTCTTTTTTGTTATAAACTCAAAAAACACCGAACATACTGAGAAGGCCTTTAATGTTGTAGGTTTAAAATATTTTAAATGAAGCCTATGCGACTATCAGACTTGCTCAGCATAATAATTATATAGTCGAAGCACATTATTATATCTAACGAATTTAAATATATATATTAGGAGTCGTTTTGTAATAGATGCGTTTGTTAATAATAATAATTGCATTTCCATCTGGCAAAAGGTTACAACTAATGTGATTTAGTGCTACAATTTTATATTTTTATCTGCTATGAAAATTAAGTAGCATGTTTCACGGAAATGCCGACTTTTGTTCAAGATATTTGCCGGTATAAACGATTTAGTAACGATATAACCGGTTTAGTAACGATAAGAAATCATGTTGACCCCTTAGATAAATAATCAATTGAAATAAATGGAGGCAGGTGGAATGCTACCTGAGAGGGCTGGTCCCAAAACTTAACTGCTGGACAGTGGATATTTGGAAGTCAATATTTAATATTGCCATGAGTGTCATCATGAAATTTTAATTACGATTCCTGTTTGATTTTTAAAAAAGCTACTGTTACCACAGTGAATATCAGTTAAACTGAACTAAGTTTTCAGATTTTGCATAATGAAATTCATTGAGTAAAATGTGCTAATACAGATTGAACTGAATTAACAGCGTTTCGTATCAGCGAAATCTAGCTTTCATGAAGAATGGCAAATATTACTCTTATATTTCCAATAAAAACTAAGTTTAAAAAACTATTTATTATTATGAATAACACTCGTTTGTCTAGTATCTTATTTTTATTTATTATTTGCGATTTGTCACATTAGATGTAACAGTTTATACACTAGCACAACTAATCTTATAATAGTTTTAACAGTTCAATGTATAATAAAGTTTTAATATAACAATAATGTTTTATTGTAAATTTTATCAGTTCCAATAATAATAATAATAGAATCGTTTACCTAATTCTTTCGCATTTATGTTATATATTTTACTTCGAAATGTATACATTTCGAAATAAAATATAAAGATTCGAAGAAAATTCGAAATAACAAGTAATATTTTTTTAATATTCTAGCGTGATCCCGGTTACATCCGAGGCACCTCAGAACATGGGGTCCACTCTCCGGTTTTTTCTTTTTCATTTAGCACCATCTTCATCGATCTTTTTTCAATAAATATACCTGATTAATGAGTCAAAGAACTTGTAAAATCGGTAGTTTGTTAAATCGTCTTTTTTGTCCAAATGTTACATATTTTGACGACTTGATAAACTACGGATTTGACCAATATCAAATTTGACAAACAACCGATTTGACGAATATCGGACTTGACAAATGTCGTTCGACCAAGCAGCGGTAACTTTATTTCTGTATGACGCAATCATTTCATTAATTTCAATATGACTTTGCACAGCAAATATTGGATGCTCTCGTTAGATTTCAGCAGATAGCTCTAGACATTCGAAGATCTTCATCAAGGGCATCAACAAGTAAAATACGAGCCAACTGACCAAACTCTCAAGAGGGAACATGAGGCTAGTCATAGAAGCAATAACAGGACATTGTAGACTAAATAGACACCTAACAGTGATTGGAGTGGAGACTGACCCCAATTGTCCTTAGTCTATAGAGAGAGAAGAGACCAGTTTCCACCTGCTGGCCGAATGTACCACCATGTGTGATGCCCCTGGTGTTGCATACGTCCATAGGCCACGGTAACCGCTTCCCATCAGGTGGGCCGTGAGATTGTCTGCCACCTGAGTGGTGTAAAAAAAAATGTACTCACTAATTAGATTAGAACGTCTGGGTTCGGATACACTGTATACGGAGGAGTTCTGAAGGTGAAACAGATTGCAAGATTCTGCACGGACACAAAAGGTTTTGGCTTATACTGCTTTTATGGGAGCGACAGTCGTATGACCTTCCAACTTCGGGAGGTAAGCCTACGATAGAGCCTCGTCCACTATCGACTCGAGCACTATTGAAGCAAATTTAAAGACGCATTCACCTCAAAGTGAAAAAGAGGATGATGTAAGTACAAATGGACAGGGCTCTGTCCACTTACTGGAAGGTCAATTTATGTATCTATGCATACAATTCATCTAACCAAATTTCATCTTTGTATCTAATAGTAGAAGTAAGTGGATACTTATCTACATTAAAAGGTTTTTGATTCAATAACTTAATTTCAATCGTTTCCTACGATCATTACTTTTTCTTGGACTAGACTCAGGTTTTGTAACCTCTTGCTTACAACTTGGGGACTGTGTAACTAATGGTTCAGTATGATCTTCAAACATTGGAGGAGTATTTGGTTCTAGCTTTATGTTTACTCCTTCATTTATACAGTTTGATTGTGTAGTGTTTGACTCTTGTTTCATACTTTCAGGTTCTTGTTTTATACTGGCTGACTCTTGCTTTAAGCTATGTGATTCTAGTTTCACACTTGCTGACTCTTGCTTTGTACTATGTGATCCTTGTTTCACACTGTTTGACTCTTGCTTTATTCTATGTGATCCCTGTTTCATACTTTCAGACTCTTGCTTTATACTATGTGATCCTTGCTTCGTGCTGTCTAGTTCTTGTTTTATACAGATAATAGCAGGAAGTGGTTCTTGTGGTCTGAAAATAGTAAACATGTTTTTATAGTAATTGTAGGACAATTTATTTCAGTAAAAATTAGTAAATTATTAAATTTTTTAATTAAAAGTCGTGTAACAGTGCAATTAATTATTTACACTGAGTTCGATAAAATTGTTTTATTTAAATGTGTAAACAGGTAAACTTCCAACAAAATTGGGCCCCTACCACCTATGGTATGGTTTCGCGAGCTGGTATCCGCAACTCTACGACAAGGCGCGGTTTTTGCGTGAGTGGTCATTTCACCCCTACCACCTATCTTTCTATTATATATAGCTATTATTATATATATATATATATATATATATATATATATATAACTATATTAGCTTGAGGACGGCAGATTAGCTAAAATTTACAAAATGATAAGCTACAATTTACATTATGATATGAACGCTTGCAAGACCAAGATCAAAACCAGTCATGTAGAAAAAGCATAAGATAAGATAACATGAGGCCGTCAAACTGTGGGCCACCATTGTAGCATTATTTATATGTACAAGGGTCACCCGATTCCTTTATTTCCAAGACTCCCCTTTTAGCTTACCATCAGGCGAGGGGAAGTCATATAGACATGTGACAAGTGTCTACTATATATTAGTGGCAAGTTATATACTTACAGAGTTTTCTGTGATGATTTAAAAGATTTTTTTAGTAGTATATTTGGAATATTGGAGGATCCAAAGTTGTCAGCATAAGTTGAGCATTTCTTCCGATGTTCTATATCATTAAATTGTTTGGTTTCCTCATGTGCTGTGAATATAAAATATACCGTAGTACATGTTTTTAAAAACAAATATGCTGAATAAGCTTCATTATTATTATTATAATAATAAGCATTGTGTTTGTGTTATACGGGTCATAAAATGCTCTTAAGCTATTAAGCTCAATAAACTTTAATAAGCTTTGGGTGTATGGAGGCCCCACCAAGATCTGGTGATTGACAGACGAGGTTCTGGTGCAGACAATGCATAATATATTATACTATGGTTTCAAATATACTCACGAAATATTATTTTCCTATTATCCAATTCTCGTTTATATGCCTTGACTTCTTTGTCCTTCTTGGTTAACAATTGTATCAGCTCATCTTGGCTCGATTTTAGCTCACTAATGGTTTTTAAAAGAGGCTGTGTAACTTTCTCAAAGAACTGTAATATTTATTAATTTTATGAAATATGCAGGCATGATTATTTTATTTATGGTGGTGTGACCTTAGAACTTTTAATGGCAAATAAAAGCTCACTTATCTAATAAATTAATACACTTAAGTTATTTAAACTTTCCTTTCTAAATAAATTAATCCAAAGATTGCCTCAATTATGTCATGGTATCCCATTCTAATTATATACACTTTCTAGGTTAGAGAATGTGCCCTAATAGAGGAATATGCAATAGAGAAGTGCAGTTCAATTGAAAGTTCTATAAGATCATGAGTGGTACAGGTTTATGATTTAAGCTGTGTGTATTAATAAATACTTAAAAGATTTTATACTCACATACTCATTTGAGCATTTTGAAAGTTGACACTTAAGACGAAATGGATATTCAGTCCTTACGCTCATAAACAATAGCAAACTTTCACCGTTTTCTTCTATTCTACTATGCTTCAGTTTATCAAAGTCAATATTTAATATATACAATCCATTTTCCAAATATTCCTTATCATTTTCTAATAACAGATCTTCATTACTGTTCTGAAAAATATAAAATTAAATAAAAAGTTATGACGCAATAGAACATAAATTTAAGGAGACTTATTACGCATGGAAACTCCTATGCATCATCATCTTCATGGTGTTGTTCCCAGTTGCATCAAAGGTTTTCACCTCTTAACCTGAGGTTCTCTTACTCCTTCCCCACCTTGTCATTTGGCTTTTAAAGACCATCAAAGTTTTGTTTCTGAATGGCAGAGTAGTATTTTTTGATATACGTATCGTGTATACATTCATGTTTGTGCAATTATTAAAAATCTGTTATTTTAATATTACAAACCGAAACTTCAATTTTAATTATTTGTATAGATAAAACGATTAGTTACCTTCAATTGGTCTATAAAATCTTTTTCACAATATTTTGCTGTCCAAAGAGAGATATAGTCCGTGACAAATATTTCATAATCCTGACTTTTCACATCAAATGATAGAAAATATTTATCAAGGATTGTTTTCCACATCTTTTATATTTGCTCCAATATTCTGCCTTTTTCTGTGTATAACCTGACGAATTCCAGATGTCTGAGTTTAGTTGTAGAAGCAAATGATAAACGCAACGTACATTTTAGACACTAAATGACTGCATAAGAATGATATAATTAATGATTTACATCATCGAAATACAATTGCAGTGGTCAATTATCATAATATAAGACACTCAAAGATGACACTAATGACAGTAAAATAAATAGTGATGGGCGATATGAATCATAAGCAGTTATTGAAGGCATGGAACGATTCGATACGGTATCCAATTTAATAAGATGTTATTGTGTTATTGCTACGAAAAGCATATAGGCTATAGTAAACCTAACAACACAATACAACCGTAGTGTAAATTAATAAATTAGCTAAAAGCGGGGCTTTAGGAGAACTCGCGAAGTTTTCTACCTACTACAGTAATCATTTTGAATGCAAACAAAACTTTAAGAGAATTATTAAGAGAAAAAATATATTTTACCGATTAAACCACATTTATAACATATAACTAATAAATAATTGCTCATTATTTATTTGTGCTTAACCAAAAAGATACGGTATATTGCTATCTAATCATTCTGTAAATATTAATATCAGCATAGATCTTTTTACCTGTTCTCTGAATGAGTTTACGAAAATAGCAATGTATATAATATGTTATACGAGGCATGCCTTTTAAGTTTGGTCGTTTGAAGAAAAAAACATAACTAAAACCTTATAGTACTTTTTATTGTTTTTCAAAGTATTCACCACGGAGCTTATTACACTTTTCCATTCACTCAAACCAATTGTTATAACATTTATTCCACTCTAAAGTGGGGGTGTTCAAAATGGCTGACTTGAAAGCGTCGACTGCTTCTTCACCGGACTGGAACCTTTGACCTCGAAGACTTTTCTTAATTTTAGGAAAGGTAAAGACATCGTTAGGGCTTAGGTCAGGACTGTATGGAGGATGGTCTAGAATTTCTACTTTTTCCTGCTTCAAATACTCAATCGTTTGACGAGCGCTGTGTGAGCTTGCGTTGTCGTGGTGCAGGATGATGCGTCGCTTTTAGTTAGATTTTCGAAGTTTAGCGATGACTTGTGGTAAACAAACTGTGGTATACCACTCTGCGTTAACCGTTCTACGATCTTCAAGTGCAATTGTCGCAACATGGCCGGTTTTTCCAACGAACGTGGCCACCATCTTCTTTGAAGTGCTTCGAGAACGAACGACTTTAGTCGGCTTTGGCTCGTCTTGAAAGACCCAGATTGTAGATTGTTGTTTGGAATCAGGATCGTAGGCATAGATCCATGATTCGTCATCACTGATGATGTCATAGACGTGATTTGACTCTCCTCGGTTGAACCTATGCAGAGTTTTCTTACACCATCTGACGCGGGCCGCCTTGTGATCGTCGGAAAGCAGATGCGCTATCCAACGGCAAACTAGCTTTCTCACACCAAGCGCTTCATGCAAGATCTTCTGAATGGTTGTCCCTGAGATGCCTAATAGAGCCTCTATCTCTCGATACGTCACATGACGATCTTCGAGAATTAGTTGTCTCACAGCAATTATGTTATCTTCAGTGAAGGCGGATTTTGGGCGTCCTTCGCGAGATTTGTCACTAACACTAGTATGTCCACGCTGGAATTCTAAATACCAGCGTTCGACAGTCCGCAGACATGGGGCTTCATCACTGAACACACAACACAGATGTCACAGATGCCGTGTCAGGCCTCTTCTAAAGTTGCAAAAAATTATTACACGAACATTTTCCTTGGAAAGATTCATTTTCGTACGTAACCTGACAGATTCCAATCGACGCTGTGACTAAACAATAGCATTAATCCTAACACTTTCAACCGTTTTGAGATTCCAAATTTGAACACATTCGAATATAGAACAGTTCCAAATTCAAAATTGCCGGGAAATATGGAAACGACAGAACTTAAAAGGCATGCCTAGTAATACTTAAGGACCACACTATTGTATTAGGGTAAACCTGTAAAAATAGTGCTGTGGAGAAATAAATAAATAATTCTGTAGTTTTCTAACAGATGGCATTAGTAGTTACAGTCTCGGTGCTACAAGACACATGTCTTATTAGATTTCATACATTTTGTTAGATGGCGTTAGTAAATAACACGATTCTAATTAATAAAACTTGTTAAAATTAATATCTATTTCTTAAAAATGTGGAAAAAGTAATATATTTATGATTGATAACACATTGAGATAATAATATAAATAACGACGTCAAAATCCAAACCTGTAAGCGTGATAGTTACGGAGATTAGGTACTTAGTTATCATGGTGAAATTAGATGTGAAGTGTAAATAAATAATTGTTGGCGCCGCTGGCGGAGCCGCGGGCAACAGCTAGCGTTTGATACAATGTTATATCACTGGGAAAGAGTGGGCTTGTATAGGTGACGGGGCACATTGATTCACAAACATTTTTCGTTCAAGAATGTCTTTTAAAATGTTTTACAACGGTACAGGCAGGTATTTGACAGAGGGGTGTGTGTTGGGTAACCTCCTCGAGTGTCGCTCCGATTCCGATCCCGCTGCAGTCCGGGGGGAACGGAATCGGAGCGGCCGGTACACCCTGGGCGGCGGTCAATGGCTTCCCCTTCACCCCTTCATAGGGTTGGCATTGATCGTCGGCCAATACCCAACGTGGCGGGAACACATCGCTCTCCGTACTCCTCTGCTTTCAGAGGAGACAGGATGAGCGATGCTGTTAGTGGTGAGATGGCCCAGGGTCAGCCGGGGTGCGAGGGATATGCTCTATGGGTAACCTTACACCCCGGCGTCTGAAGACCCGAGACGGCGTGCGGTTTTAGTCGGTGCAAGCCCGACATAACCGCCCCCGCTGGCCGGCGGGGGGGTATCCGAAGGGATTTCCGCACGATAAAAAAAAAAAAAAAAAAAAAAAAAAAAAAGGTATTTGACAGAAAAATAAAATATCTATACAAATAAATAAAATTGAATGACTAGATGGCGCTGTGTAATATGTCCTAGAATATTTATTATTATTTTTCTCTGGAATGGCTCGGCTGATTTTGACGGGAATTTCACTGGCAGATAGTTAATGTTACAAGGCATGAGATAGGCTACTTTAATTTTAGAAGAATAATTAGGATTCCAATTAAAAATATTGAAATCCTAAAAGTCGAAATCCACGCGGACGAAGTTTTGCGAAAATTTTACATATTGCAGACTAGCTGTGTCCGCCAGCTAGTCTGTAATATGTAAAAATTTTCTATTGTCTCACTTTCATAGATACGGTTCATAAACTATTTCATGAATTTATGATTGTTAGTGCACATTTCAACGTGCAGGCTGTAGCCCTATCCAGTGTGGTTCAAATTACCTAATATATCAAGTGTGGACATACGCGATCCTATGTACCTATATATATATAACGAGTTCAGTGTGGACTGAAATAAATGACATCATTTATCAACTCCTATGTATGTGTCGTATCGGCACAAATGACACCAACGTATGTATTGTTCGTTTACACAAACAGAGCTTTGTAAAAAAGGAAAAAAATGGAACAGGTGTTGTTAGCAGCGACATTTCATGTGTGACAATGAATGAATGTGCAGTTACAGGCCTCATACAGGATCGTTACTCTAAAATATGTACATAGCGATATTTTAATCGTGATTTTTAACATTGTTTTTTCAAAAAGATACTTTTATTACAAATCCTTAGTTAAAAAAAGCGGCCAAGTGCGAGTCGGACTCGCCCATTAAGGGTTGCGTAGCAGCAAGTAACATAATAATGTTTTTTTATATATTTGAGTTAATTGAATGAAAGGTAAATTGCGGTTAACGATTTATGACGTATTAAAATAAACTACTCACTAGATCTCATTCAAACCAAATTTCGTTCAAAGTTTACATGATAATGTACATCATATATTCTTTTTAGTTGTATCATTCTCTTATTTTAGAAGTTACAGGGGGGGGGGGGGGGTCGGGGACACTCATTTTACCACTTTGGAAATATCTCTCGCGCAAACTATTCAGTTTAGAAAAAAATTTATTAGAAACCTCAATATCATTTTTGAAGACCTATCCATAGATACCACACACGTATGGGTTTGATGAAAAAAAGGGTTCCGGTTTTTGCCATTTGGCAACGGAACCTTATTAAATATATGAATAAGTATCAGTAAGTACCTACACCCTACCTACATAATAATATTAGCTGTAGATGTAGGATCTTCAAAACAGTATTATTACAGGAGAGCGTATCAAAGTTTAAAATTGCTTATATTTTTTAATATACGAGTTATATTAATCTTACAAAAATTACAATATTATTAATATACGTTAAAGAGCTAATGGCCTTTTTTTTTTCTTTTATAAATATATAAAAAGTCGCTAAATGATTCTGTCATTAGTCGGATGTGTAGTTCTTTACACTACAAGTAGTGAAAAATGTAGGTAGTATCACATACGACAATGGGATACGTTAAAAAGTCAGATGTGATATTACAAAAGGTTGTTAACAATGTCAAATATGGTACATCCTATACTTTTAATTGACCAACAATTAGGCAACAGATTAGATGTAACATATAATATAATATTACAATATGAATCGTTCTGGCTCCACTTGTACCCCGCTAAAAACATCGACAGTTAAAATCCGCCATTTTTAACGGACGGTCGTATTCGAGATCCAACTTTTTTAATCTGGTTATTTCTAAAACGATGACAAAATAAAAAGTTTTTGTTAAAGTTACTGAAAGACTACGCTTTTTTTTAGGGCAATAGTGAAATAAAAGCATCGTGTCGGAAATGGCACATATTTAAATTTTAATCTTCACCCCTTCATAGGGTTGGCATTGATCGTCGGCCAATACCCAACGTGGCGGGAACACATCGCTCTCCGTACTCCTCTGCTTTCAGAGGAGACAGGATGAGCGATGCTGTTAGTGGTGAGATGGCCCAGGGTCAGCCGGGGTGCGAGGGATATGCTCTATGGGTAACCTTACACCCCGGCGTCTGAAGACCCGAGACGGCGTGCGGTTTTAGTCGGTGCAAGCCCGACATAACCGCCCCCGCTGGCTGGCGGGGGGGTATCCGAAGGGATTTCCGCACGATAAAAAAAAAAAAAAAAAAAAAAAAAAAAAGGTAGTCAAAATGCTAATACTGATAAAATTTATTTTTCGGTCTACTTCTGCTAAGGATACAGGCAGCTCCATCTGTCACCCCCAGGCCTGCGCTCATGGAGGACGGAGGTCATTGGGTGACCTCTGATGTCCGAGTCGCCTCCGCACCTCGCGGGCTCTGCGGATCGGGAGAGACCTGAGTATCTCCCGGACCCGCCTCGCTGCCTCCTTCTCGAGCATTACTTGCTCGCAGAAGGAGGCGACGACAGCCCACACACTCACGCACTCACCTGATAACATAGTAATTAGTATAATTGTCTATGTTATCAGATAATTTAGCAAACGATATGTCATTACGTGGAAAATACCAATAGCTTTTTCGTGCAAATAATATTAAGCGAGTTTCGTGTAAATAATACATGCATACGATTTGCACAAAACAGTACGCATTGCGGACGTCCCAGGGCGTCCGCATATGTACACTCGCATTAAGAAGCGGACGCCGCACTAGTATGATTATTTAATTTTGATACTACATAAACTTTTGTTATAACAGATGGGAAAGAAATTGAACTAAGCATTTCAACTCTGAAAGCATACGAAGTAATTTCGCGACTATAAAAAGGTGTTGAAAAACTTGAATACATATCTATTTAGTCATACAAGACACAATATACAAGAAGGCTTTCAAATGAAAGCTTGAAGTAGCCTTGTTTGAATAGTTTTAACAAATACAATAAGGTGAAATTGGCTTGCGCCTCTGTGGAATTGTATTAGGAATTTCTCGTACACTCAGTATGATCGTTGTTTTCGTACCCCTTAATCAGATAAGATTGGAAATTGAACTTTGAACGTTTGAGTATGAATAAAATTTCTAAATCTCTGTAAATTGGTCCATGTAAGAAAATTGGAATACACATCTGTCAATTATTTACCTACTTCAAATCTGAAACAAACTGTAGAACATTTCTCGAAACGTGTATAAAGGAAAGAAGATAATTGTATTGAAAGCTTTTTTATAGCGCGATAATATGGAACGAATTTATTTCGTGCAATAGGACGAATGGAAAAGTTTCTTGATAAAAATAGCAGCTTATTATTTGTTGGCGTCAAAATATATCTATTATCATATAACTTTTTTTATTCGTAAGGAAACCTCGTCGGATACCCCCCACCGGCCAGCGGGGGCGGTTAGTCGGGCTTGAACCAACTAAAACCGCACACCGTGTCGGGTCTTGGGTCTACGCCGGGGTGTAAGGTTGCTCATAAAGCATATCCCTCGCACCCCAACTAATATTCGTTGTATCTAATTGCTATTTAAGTACTTATCTACAATAGATAACAAAGAATTAATACATAGTGGAAATATAATATTCTTTTCTATTTGCTCCTGTTTGTCAACCGTTTTTCTTATGTTTTGTATAGTAGCTATTGATGAGTTTCGGTGTTATCCACAAAAAACCGGTTCCAAGTCGGTCTTGAGCACTGAGTGTTCTGTAACTTCCGTACAAAACTGGATCAAGGAAAAAAAAAAGGTTGCTGTAGAAAAACTGTTGTACTCGTACATCGACATATAATATATGTTATGTTTCTATCATTAACTCTGTGGCGTAGCGGTAGAGCGTTTGACTGAACATTCAGAGGCCTCGGGTTCGATTCCCGCTCAGTGCAAATATTTGTGTGTATGAATATGAATATTTGCATTGTTCTGGGTGTTCCTATGTACACAAGCCAGTTAAGCTATGCTTACTTTGGGTCTAGATAGCACTGTATAGAATGTCGAGAATATTTATTTATTGAGCTGAGCGAAGCGAAGCTCTTATACGTGGCTGAGCCGTTTGGTCGAGACTGTCCTCCTCCGGAACCACAATACCGATCTTGACCAAATTTGACATGGTGATAGTGTAGACACCGCTGAGTGTTTAGAGGGGTCAACTGTTCAAATACAATGTACCATTGAGGAATTATCATTGAAAAACAGTTTCACGAGCGCGCGGCCTTACCTATGCGCGCGACCGCAGTAAGATGCCTTATTTTTCAAGTAAGAGTCCTGCTCGCTCAGCTCAATTTATTTCAGTCGCACTCTGCACTGAATTCCTAGTACATTTAGAGCATCGTCTGGACTATTATGTGATTTCTTAACTACTCTGTGCTTAGGTGCATGTTGAATTACCCTCTTAACTATTTTCTACAATGCGTTGTCTACATAACGCTTAAAGCGACATGAGTTATCTCAAATAAGTAGGTAGGTAAGCATAGGTTGGTGATATTGACATAACATTAAACTTTAAAGCATTAGTGACCTAATTTTATTTTGTAAGTATTTTTTCTTAACTATAATTTTATGTAATAAATCGCTAGATCCTGTGTCTTGAACCTGGACACTAAATTCACAGACGAGTTCGTTGATGCCCAAAGCGCAACGACGCCTTGCTAATATAACATTTCCTGTGGAGAAACAGGATAAAGAGTAAGTATTTGTTTTACTTTTACCACGTAAGTACTCATTCGATTGTGAAATAGGCACTCGCGTTGACACATTTTGTGACTACTATTTTGAAATAGGAACACTAGTGGTTTATCTAAACGACATTGATGTGATGTTGCGGTTAACTGGTTTAATCAAGTTTTTGCGTATTGCGATGCGTTGATATGTACGCAATGTTGCACACATCAACATAAATAAATGATATACCTTTTTTTTTTTTCGTGCGGAAATCCCTTCGGATACCCCCCCCCGTCGGCCAGCGGAGCGGTTATATCGGGCTTGAATCGACTAAAACCGCACGCCGTCTCGTCTCGTCTACAGACGCCTGGGTGTAAGGTTGCCCATAGAGCATATCCCTTGCACCCCGACTGACCCTGGGCCATCTCTGGTTTCGAGATGGCCCCCTCGGGTTTGGGAACCACGGTGTCCCCGTCTTGTCCCGGTTTGGGGGAGGGGCGCTAGTCGCCCCACCGTCCCGGCAATAACTGATATACCTACCTAACAAAATGAATATACAGAGAATGGGTATACAGGGAAATACTAACATTTTTGAGGCCCAAGGCAAGCTTGTTGATGGTGTGTTGCCAGTTGGTGCACTTGCTAAATAACGCGCGAGGCTCTGGCGCAGGCTTTCAAAAACATACAGACATACCAAACAAAAACGATAGGCGGCCCTCGAGCTTCAAAGTGGAAACTTTGAACGCAGCTGGGAAATTACTATGAGAATGTTGATGACTTAATAAAATGAATACCTACTTACTACATAAACTTATATTACCAATTTTTTTTTTACTTGCGGAAAATTCCTTCGGGTATAAACCAGGCTTTAACCAGGCAGGCTGGCCGGCGGGGGGGGCCCGCCGGCCAGCGTGGGCGGTTATGTCGTGCATCGACTATAACCACACGGTGTCCTGCCCAAGTGTCCATTGCCGGGCACCCCGGGTAAGCCCTCGAAAGGATAACCCCAGGGTTGCTGGCGGACCTTGGCCGCCAGCGACCAAATAATGAAAAACATAACCTACAACAAAGTCCTACTTAAAGGGGGATGACCACTGCCCATAGGCACTTTGGCCATGAGGTGCCCACAGTAAAAAGTGTATGAAAATGGTAGTATACTCTACCACCATTGAATAACTAACGTAATATTGTAAATAAAACTTCGGGTATAGAAAATAATACAGTTTTTAATTTTCACATAAATACACGTGTACAATCAATTTTAACTGCTGCTGAACATGATTTTAAAACTCAGACTACATAATGATACTGATGGTACTAAATATGATATTTTAGTTCTCGTCGTTGTCCATTTTTAATGCTTATTCGTTACTAAAAGATTAACAAAAGTGAAACGCAAGCGCACCGTATTCGAAGTTTGAAAATGTTCTGACAATTTGTTTTCTAATTACTTTTTACATGACGATGTTGCAACTTATAAAATAAATTATTTGCATTTCTCAATTAATCGACTCATTAGAAATTCTCTAAAATAGGCATATATAACTATAAAAACCATTTATTTTTATTTTCTATTTTATTTATTAGTTACTCAATGGATAATTCAAATTCCAAATCATTATGTAAAAATAATCGAAAGTTAATACCCGATGTCTAATTAGCGATTTTTTTTACCTTTCGGGATTTTGCATCTTACGAGATAAAATAATCAATATCATTCACTTTTCCCAGTTAATCGAATGATTAAAAATGATACTTTCTAAAAACATTTTTATTTTCCTATTTTTTGTATCGATTTTTAATCGATAATGCAAAATCCAAATACAAATGCACTATCAAAATAATAATCGATATGTAATTTGTTGCCCATTTTAGAATCGGGTAACATTATGCTCGCCATTACGCAGTTTGCAAAAAAATATATGAAATCGTGGCGGTACTTTAAAATTTTAGAACATTTCTCCTGAGTTATGCTGGTATACTAATAGCTTGATTTGTAATTAAAAATAACGACGGTTTTTTTGCTATTTAGCATATTCTTGGGCAGTGAATGGCCATAATTAGACATCCCCCTTTATAGTTCTTACGTATTTTAAAGGCATCAGTAATACATTTTCAGGCTAATAATTATGATCAACTGGATATTTATGAATTCCATAACTCTTATTACCTTTAAAAATCTCATTTGTATATTTGTTTGTTGATATTCTTCTGTATCCGAGCACCAATCTCAAGTGCATACAAAACTTGCACTTTGTAGCCCGGGGTCCGTTCGTCCACGCTGCCATTTGACCCCCAAGCCCCAAAGTGAAAGACTGCGCCGAAGCTTGCTGGTAAAATTAGCTTGAGCTTCGAAGATCTTGGTACACCACCATATTCATTGGTTGAACTATTATGAAATTAAGAATGTACTAAAATATGGGTTTTGTCGAAATAAAACTATTTTTAACGGATTCTATCGCGATTTATTTGATGTTATTTTATTATTTACACTGAATCCATTGTTTATTTGCTTTCAGCAGCCATAGTCACGGGGAGACTGAAGATGGTGGTTGCTTTATAGTTTGAAGTGCAAGTTATCTCAAAGTACCCGAACTATGCTAAATTGTTGGTGTTACTATTTACGTATAATGAGCTCACTGTGTCACGACGTCATGTTGTATTTTGATTTTTCTTGAAATTAATTAAGTGAATGACTGGTTCCCCAGCTGCTGGTACATTCCAACCATCTTTTAATGTACCAACATTTAATATCAATAACCTCGCGGAGCATCCTAGGTAGAATCCGTTTGAAATAGTTTTATTTCAAAGTGTGACATTCGCGTAGACTTCCGACAAAATTAAAACGTTTTAGTAAAATTCTCATTTTAAAAAGTTTACCAAACCTTTTGTACAATCTTCATTGGGAACAACAGCTTTAAATAGGTTGACGGATTTGTGAATAATTAACCGGTATTTTTAATACCTAAGTGTAATGGTTCTCTTGAAATTAGGTATTCCGAGGTTAAAGAAAAGAAAAGATATTGTCTCGTGGAAGTCGTAAAAACCTACTAAAAAAGGGTATTTTTATTGTTATAGGCTGGCAACCTGTCACGGTACTAGTGCACCTTCATCGATTTTTAACTAAACCAATCTCAATGCCGTATGCCTACATGACGTAACATCACCAAAGTGACGTCATATTATGCGGCTGTTTTGTAATCAACGATTTTCTTTATTCTTTCAGTTTTGATAGTTCTATACGATTTTGAGACACTGTCTTAGTAATTTCAATAGCATTTGGATAAGTCGCATAAAAACCGGACCTAAAGGATATAAACAACTATGGTATTGATGGCTAAGAAGACTCAATACAAATAAGCGACTTGAGCTGCCATCAACCCCTATCCATTTTGTGGTTACAGCGATACCTTAGAACGTAAAGACTGCCCCTAACAGACGTTTTTTTTGGGCGGAAATCCCCCGTGTGTCCCCCCCCCCGGCCAGCGGGGGTGGTTATGTCGGATTCGAACCGAGTAAAACCGCATGCCGTCTTGAGTCTTTAGGCGCCAGGGTGTAAGGTGGCCCCATAAGGTATTTCCCACGCACCCAAAGGCACCCACGGCAAAGGTTAATACTATGAAAAAGTTGCTAATTATTATCGTAACTTGATTATGAGTATTACAGACTTAATAAATGGCGCCAATAATTTTTTCATGTATAAGATTTTGATAAATTTTTAGTGCAGAAAATTATACAAAGCTATCACCAACGACTGCGCTTCCTATATATGTTGTGGTTGAGCATTTCACAGTCGAACTATATGAATTGATTGATTGAAATGAGATTGATTTGATCGATGACCTTAAATATCTCCAAGTGTCGCGAAGGAACTTGAACAATTCTTTCAGATACAGGGGAGTACAATGATTAAAAAGTATGATGTATTATAAAGAAAGTAGGTATGTGAGTAATCCATCGAAGGCGAATTGGAAGCCAAGCCAAGCGAAGTTTATCACGGAATTCGAATGAGTATTTGTATGAACAAATACTCACATCCTGAAGAAATTCAAGCTTATCAAGTTGCTCCTTGGTGAGATCTAGCTGAGGCCGCGTCGGCATAGACAAGAAGTAGGACTAAGACAGTTTGTACAAGTGAAATTTTGGTTGCAGTTGGAAAAAAGTTTCTCAATTTACTCAAGGACCCTGCTGCTGCTTATAGCTTGCGGCTGACTTCCTGCAATTGATGACCCCAGGATAAAGTGTTATCAATGTAAATACTCAATATCTTTACATGATTACTTATCTCGAAAGCAGAACCATTGAAAATAACTTGGGACAGCTGTGTACCTATAGTCTATGCGCAATATCATCCAAGAGCTTCCAACAATAATGACTTGTGTCTTTGCTAGGGTTACCTTTTTTTTTTTTTTTTTTTTTTTTTATCGTGCGGAAATCCCTTCGGATACCCCCCCGCGTGCCAGCGGGGGCGGTTATGTCGGGCTTGAACCGACTAAAACCGAACGCCGTCTCGGGTCTACAGGAAGTCGAAAATTATTGCTCTATTCACATACGCTGATAGCTGACTCAGAGGCTTTTCTATGTATTTTGAAGATCATCTGAATAAATGTGGTGGGATGAAAGTAACTGTTTTGAGATTGATTTTATAAAAACGGCTTAAAGTAATGGAGTTATAACACCACTTACACCACCCTGCGGCACACTAGCTGTAATTTCGCACAATTTAGAAAACTAATCTTCTATGCGTGCATGTTGCCAGCGGCCAGATAGGTAGCTGTGAAATCAATCAATCCCCGTGGAATATATTTATAGAGCGCAATTTACCTAGTAGAATTTCAATATCCACTGTGTGAAAAGCATTACTAAAATCCAGCAGAGTTAGTACTGTTAGATTTCCTTTCTCCATGTCTAATCTTATGTCATTCGTTACATTCACCAAGGCTGTAACCGTACAATGACTAAGGTGGAAACCAGATTGAAAGAGATTTAGAAGTATTTTTTTAGAGAGGAAATAACCAAAGGAAGTAGAAAGAGCAAAACCAATTAAAGATAAGTTACAGAAATATAAATTAAATTTCTGTTAATTTGACGCGTTAATTTTCGATTTGTAACTGCTAATTTACAATTTTATTTTTATAGCTAAACTATTTATTAGATGCATTAGTTATTTCTAGTTACTATATTAGTAGCTTATAATCTTAACCTATACAGTTAAAAATTATCACCCAAAAAAATTTTTTTTTATTGCATACAATATCTATTATTTATAAAGTGATAAGTACTAGTAAAGGCTCCCATGGGATTTTTGGTCATTATAAATGGCGCGTAAAAATAACTCAGTGAAAGTTATTTTTACGCGCCATTAAATTCGTATTAACTTCTAGTGCAAGTAGCAACTATTTTTGAGTTAGGTGAATAGATTCTTCATAAAGCTGACAGAATAGATAGAAATATAGCCATTACGCTACCGACGTGAACCCACTCCTAACACAAGCAATTTAGCTTAACTGGGGGGTTAACGGGAATATTAGTAATTTCGATTACTAATATTCTTTAAAAAATAATTATTATTAACGTGTAAGTTTGTATGGCTGTAATTCATATGGATGGATGTTTGTTACTCTTTCACGAAAAAAACAGCTGAACGGATTTGGATAAAATTTTGCACAGATATAGTATATGGTCCTGACCACATACTACTGCCAGCATAGGACATAGGCTACTTTTATTCCGGTAATAGGTTCTTGTGGGTCGTAGGAACGAGAACAGAATTTCACGCGGGCCGAGTCGCGGGCAGCAGCTAGTACATAATATAATATGAGTAGACTTACATTCGTTTAATCCCCGTTTTTTGCTTGTGGAACTCCCCAGCGATGCCAACTATGAGATGGGTGTGTGGGAATCGAATCGACTAAAATCACACGGTTGTCAACCGGTGGATGCACCACAGAAACATACCGAAACACCCGTATCCGGGAATTATCTGCGACATCCGGTAGGAGAGGTCTCTGTGGCACCTCTCCAACCATTCCTCCGTGACCAGCTTCATGACCGCGATGGTGACTTCTCCTCACCTCGGTTGCTTAAGTCTCACCTTCCATATCTTCGTGAGTTCCTGGCGGTGGTGGGACCGCTGGGCCTCAATCTCTCGGGGCCCGGCCTGCGCATCTGCTCCAGAGCCTTGACTGATTCAATATTTTCCCCTTGCGCCATTAAATCATACGAGCTACAAATTGTTTCTTTGCAGATTTTAAAAACTGATCAAGTGCGAGTCACACTCCCGCACTGAGGGTTCTGTACAAAACTGGATTAGAGGCGAACTTAACGTTGCTGTAGATTCTGATGAAGGGGCTAGACCACAAACGGCTACGTCTATCGATGGACTTATGATCCCAAGCGAGTCCTGGAGTGGAGACCTCGAATCGGTATCTTTTTTTTTTTTTTTTTTTTCGTGCGGAAATCCCCTCGGATACCCCCCCGCCGGCCAGCGGGGGCGGTTATGTCGGGCTCGAACCGACTAAAACCGCACGCCGTCTTGGGTCTGCAGACGCCGGGGTGTAAGGTTGCCCATAGAGCATATCCCTCGCACCCCGACTGACCCTGGGCCATCTCCGGTTTCGAGATGGCCCCCTCGGGTTTGGGAACCACGGTGTCCCCGTCTTGCCCCGGTTTGGGGGAGGGGCGCTAGTCGCCCCACCGTCCCGGCCTGCTTCTGCTGGGGTGACAGGCGGCCTCACCTGCCACCCCCAGGCCTGCGCTCATGGAGGACGGAGGTCGTAAAGCGACCTCCGGCGCCTGAGTCGCCTGCGACGCGAGGCGAGCGTGTTGCGGGCTCGGCGGGCCGGGAGGGTTCTGAACCTCTCCCGGGCGCGCTCCGCCATCTCCTTCGCGAGCATCACATGCTCGCAGAAGGAGGTGGCGGCGGCCCACGCGCTCGCGCTCCGCACCATTGCCGCAATCATGCTGCCGAGCGAGAGGACTCCCACCCCGATGGCTGCCACGAGGTCACGCCTCGGCACCTCCCACGCCGGGCAGTCCGCCAGCGTGTGCAGCCCTGAGTCCTCGCTCGCGTCACAGTGATGACACTCAGGCGTTGGCTCCTTCCTGATCCGATGCAGGTGGTCCCCGAAGCACCCCTTCCCGGAGATCACCTGCGTCAGTCGGTACGAGAGGCTTCCGTGTCGCCTCTCTAGCCAATCCTCCATGATGGGCCTTACCGCCGCTATTGCGGCGTGCCCTGCGCTTGGTCGCCCAAGTCGTTCCTTCCACTCCACCACGATGGCCTGGCGGAGCTGGGACTGCATGGCCTCGATTTCTCGATGCTCGGGGTTCAGTCCCTGCTCCTGCGCCTCCTTTCGCCACTGGTACAGTTGCGAAAGGGCTCTCGCCTCCAGGTCCCATGGCGGAGTTCCGGCAAGGAGACTCGCCGCCTCGAAGAAGATCGTGCGGTACCCGCGGATGACCCTGATGGCCATCACTCGCTGCGGAGCGCGCAGCATCCGCACACTTCCGGCCTTCAGGGCCTCCGCCCATATTGGGCACCCATACAAGGCCATGGACCGCACGATCCCCGCGTAGAGTCTCCTGCAGGAGTCATCGGGCCCCTTCATGTTGGGCAGCAGCCGCGCCAGAGCGAGAGCTGTGCCCTTCAGTTTGGGGGCCAGACTTCGGATGTGCTCTCCGAAGTCCCATCGGCCGTCGAGCACGAGCCCCAAATATTTCATTTGGGGCTTGATGCCGATGCGATTACCTCCCACGATGAGACTGGATCCCTCAGGTGGCTTGCTCCGGGGCCCATGAAAGAACAGGGCCTCGGTTTTATGCAGAGCCACCTCGAGACCCAGCCGCCGGATCCGCTCCACGACTTGGGCAACCGCGGTCGTGGCCTTCAGGGTCGCTTCGCGGTATGTCGCTCCGCACGCCGTCACGAGCGTGTCGTCCGCGTAACACGTGACGGCGGCACCGTCTGCGAGCTCACCGCGAAGCACCCAGTCGTATCCGATGTTCCACAGGAGCGGCCCCAGGACCGATCCCTGTGGAACACCGCACGACATCTCACGCCGGCCGAGACCGGTCACGGTTGGGTAGAAGACGGCTCTCTCCGTCAAATACGCCCCGACTATGCGGCGGAGGTAGAGAGGCACTTCGTGATACACGAGCGCCTCCCTAATGCAACTCCAGGGCAAGGTGTTGAACGCGTTGGCGATGTCCAGGGACACCGCCAACATCACCTCACCCCGGGCTACTGCATCCTCCGCCAGAGCCCTCACGCGCATGATGGCATCCACGGTGGAGCGCCTCTGGCGGAAGCCATATTGGCCATCCGCCAGGTCCGGCCCCACTCTTGAGAGGTGCTCGACGAGGCGCTTCGCAATTACTCTTTCAAAGAGCTTGCACACCTCGTCGAGCAACACTATGGGCCGGTAGGCGGACGGTGAGTCCACCGGGCGCCCCTCCTTTCGGATGAGGACCAGTTTCCCCGTCTTCCACAATTTCGGAAACTGGCCCCGCTCCAAACATGCGCTGAGAAGCCCTCTCAGTCGGGGCTCGAGAGCGTCGTCGACTAGAGCTAGGACCCACGCTCGGCCTGGAATGCCGTCGGGTCCCGGGGCGGTGCGTTTGGCTCTCAGCCTTCTCACCGCCAGCTCTAGTTCTACCCAAGTGACCTCGGGCACGTCGTCGTCAACCACGTCGGGCACCATTGGCAACCGAGGCGGAGTCATCTGCGGTGGAACATGTTCCACCGCCCGCGCTGGGAACAGGGAGCTAACAACTCCTCCAAGCAGCTCCGGCTGGAGACACTGGGTCAACGGCGGGGCCTTGGGGCGCAGTTTTCCCCTTACCATTAGGTAGGGCCGCCCCCAAGGGTCCCGCTCCAGCGTCTCCAGCAGTTCGCAGCGGGCCTCCTTTTTGGCCCGCCTTATCTCTGCTCGGAGGGCACCTCTGGCCTCCCTGTATCCCTGGTACAACTCCGCCTCTCGGGCCTCCGCATCTGCGGGGCGGCGACGCCTCCTACGGAATCGGGCCCACCGGCGGTGCGTGATCACGCAGGCCCGTCTGAGCCTCGCGATCTAGTTGTTGAGTCTAGCGAGTTGACAGGCCTGTCCGGCGCAGAGGCCCAGGCCTGTACGATGGCGGCTTCCAGGAGGAGCTCCCGATCTAGTCGCTTAAGTGCCCAACGTGGCTCGGGTGGAGCCGGTGTGGCCGGCGCATCGCTCGCGGGGGCGGAGACGTCAAACCGAATATATCGGTGATCCGAACTTGTCTCCTCCCCCAAAACGACACGCCAGCCCTGAACACGTCGCGTCAACGAGGGACTCGCGAACGAGATGTCCACGATTGAACTGGCCCTCGAGGTCACGAACGTGTCCACGGCTCCCCGATTTAGGAGGTCTAGGCCGAGTCCTTCGGCCCAGTCCTCCAGTGCCCTGCCTCTATCCCCCGCCGGGCCCCTATCGTGACGGGAACCCCACGCCAACGACCAGGCGTTGAAGTCCCCGAGCACAAGGACCGGGCGGGGGTGGCAGGCATTGACGACGACTGCCAGCTGACGGAGCCATTGCTCATACGAGTCGTCAGCTATGTCTCGGCTCGGCGTGAAGTAAGCAGCCACGACCGCTATGTCGCCAACCGCCGCCGCCACGCAGCCGGGTCCCCTTGCAACGACGGCAAGAGGAGGGCTGCCGGCGGCAGGGTTGTGCACCAGTGCCGCCGACCCATCCAGCGCGGTTTCCCAGGCAGACCCGAGGAACCGGTAGGTGTATGGGTCGGCGACAGCGGCGACATTTATGGCCCACTGTGCCATGCTCTGGAGCAGAAGGTCCTGAGCATGGGCACCGTGGCCAACATTCACCTGCAGGATGCGGAGTTGAGGATCCATTATGGAACCCCCATCTCCGCATCCCGCTGTGAACTGGAGGCGGAAGGCCGGCCTCCCGGCTTCGGCTCCCCTCCGGCGCAGGCCTTGCTTCCAACCCTGTGGTCGGCCGGCTTGCCTCCCGCTGCACACCTAAAACAGTGCAGCGGGGCGTCGCAAGTGCCGGCCTTGTGACCGGGTTGGCCACAGCGGAAGCAACGGTCACCCGCCGTCACTTCCGCCGTGCAGTGCACCCCCACATGGCCCACCGACAGGCACCTGAAGCACCTGGCCGGTCGGGCCTGCAGGAGCCTTGCCAGCGCCCTCAGGAAGCCTCCTACCAGGAGGCTCCGCCCGTCTGCAACCTTTTGGGCCGCCGCGATAGGGCAGCCGACAACTGCTGCCCCCTGTCCACCACGGCCGAAGCGTATCGCTCCGGCCTTAACTGTGTCCGGGGAGCAGCCCCCGGCCTCCGCAACGGCGAGCCTGAGCTCTTCCGCCGTGACGGAGTCGTCCAGGCCCGTAATGCGCATTTCTGCGCATTTAATGGGCCTGGACACCCGGACGTCAGCTGCATCCAGCGACTCCCTTAGCCGAGCCGCTAGGGCGTCGGCCTTGGGGCCACTGGCGGCGCCGGGGACCTCGAGAAGCCGGGCTCCCGTCCGTGTGCTCTTGCACCGGACACCCGGGATCTCGAGGGCCTTCAGGTCGACGTTGGCCTTTACTTTGGCCAACACCTCGGCATACCCCACGCCCCTCGACGCTGCCTCCGCCGTCAGAGTGACGACGACGGCAGTAGTGCGAGGGGCGCGGAGTTTCCCCGGCGCTGCCTTCGCGGCGGCCGCGGCCCTCCTGGCCTTCTTGGCGGCCTTCTTGGCGGCCTTCCGCCTCTTCTTACTGGCTCCAGCCACCTCCCAGCCCCCTTCCAACGGGGTGGAGGTAGCCGGAGCCACGGCTGGGGCTGGGGCTGGGGCCAGGGCTGGGGACGTCTTCCCCTTGCCCTTCCCCTTGCCTTTGCCTTTCCCCTTCTCCTGAGTGGGAGGGAGCCGAGGAGGGAGCCGAGGAGCTGGCTCCGGCAGGGATGCACCTGCAGCCGGGCGGGTGGGGCCCTTCTGGGTTGCAGCCGCATAGCCGGCTACCGGCGGCGCCAGAGGCGGACGACGGATGGAGTCCACTAAGGCCTCCATTCGACTCATCATCCGCTCCTCCAGCGCACGAGTAGCCGTCACCCAGGGCTCCTCCGGTGGTTGGGCTGGCAGCCGCACCGATCGCGCCGGCTGCTCCACCTGCGACGACTGCGCTGTCTGTGCCGGCTGCGTCGACCGTGTCGATCGCGTCACCCGCGCCGGCTGCTCCGGCTGCGCCAATTGCGCTGGTGGCACCGGTTGCGCCGAACTCGCCACCACCCTCTTCAGCTCCTCTAGGGCTGCAGCGAGCCGGGCCGTCTCCCGCCGGGACTCGGCCAGCTGTTCCGCGAGCGCCTCATTCTCGGAGGCGATGTTGAACACTATATTCAACATCGCCTCCTGTTCGGGGCTTGGGGACCCCCGGAAGGACGCGGTCACCCTCTGGAGTTTCTCCAAGAGAGACCGCGTCCCACCGTTCGGCTCCGGCACCGCCGAGGTGGGAGGCCTCGACGGTGACTCTCGCATAACCCCCCCAGGGGCTGAGGGCGCTCGGGTGGATGGCCCAGCCCTCGTTCCCCCTCGCGCACCTCGGCGGCCTGCAGCGACCTTGGACGCCGGCTTCGACGTCTCGTCACTGCTGGAGGAGGAGGAGGTCGTCCCGGTGAGGGTATAATCCTCATCCGAGACGTCCTCCGCCGCCCGAGCCTTTGCTCGCCTCCTCCGCTTTCGGGTCCTCTGTACCCCCAGACCCAACGGGCTACTCGCCCGACTTCGCTCGTTGGCGGTGTCGAAACTCTCCGACACCGCCGAGGTATTTAGCGTCACCTCCACGCATGACTGCTGCGCGATCTCCGCGCAGACTCCGTCATTATCGTTGTCCTGTTTCTTGCCGAGTCCGTTGTTTTTATTAATGTTCCTGTCCGTATTATTTGTGATATAATGATTTTTATTCATAGCATATCCCACGAGTATGGGGGAAAGGTGGTCCATCCAGGTGGAGCCCCCTGCACCTGGATAAGCCTATATACTATGGAGGTCGGCTGGTATCCATAGGTTTTTACGACTTTGCTGTCGGGTGTTATAGACTTTTCCTTGTCGTGGGCCGGCCAATAAAGGCAAGCCCTCCGGTCAGCAAGTTCACAGCGTACCCTTCTGGAGCCACCAGTCAGGTCGTTGCTGATCACCTGCCGATTACGGAACGCGAGAGGATGGCTAGTCCTCTCTCACCGGCGGCGGCACAAGTGCCCGTCGGCCCCTGCGTTAGCAGTGGGCCAACCCGCCCCTGGATCCCCTAGGACCCCATGGTGGCCTCAGCCACAAACACCATCGCTCATCCTGTCTCCTCTGAAAGCAGAGGAGTACGGAGAGCGATGTGTTCCCGCCACGTTGGGTATTAGCCGACGATCAATGCCAACCCCATGAAGGGGGAAGCCATTGACCGCCGCCCAGGGTGTACCGGCCGCTCCGATTCCGCTCCCCCCGGACTGCAGCGGGATCGGCATCGGAACGACACTCGAGGAGGTTACCCAACACACACCCCACCTCGAATCGGTACCTAAACAGCTGCTGAATTAATAATAATAAATATTGAAGTAAATAAATAAATATTCTACGAAATACTACACAGCGCTTTCTAGACCCAAAGTAAGCATAGTTTAACTAGCTTGTGTTATGGGTTCCAAAATGCGGATAAACATATACTTATTTACTTATATACTAGGTATACATGCATACAAATATTTCCCCCTGTCGTATCAGTCGAATGCAGTAGCAATACGCCACAGAGGCCGTCAGTGCCCTTTTTTTTTTTTCGTGCCGAAATCCCTTCGGATACCCCCCCGCCGGCCAGCGGGGCGGTTATGTCGGGCTTGAACCGACTAAAACCGCACGCCGTCTCGGGTCTTCAGACGCCGGGGTGTGAGGTTGCCTGGGGTGCGACTGGTTGGATCACCTCCAAGTTTGGTGCACCCTGGGCAACGTGGGCGATGACGCATCATTGATTGCTCCTCTGGAGTAGCTGGCGTCAACGTCAACGGCCAAGAGTCTGACCAACCGGCCCTTTTCAGGGCCAGCTGACCCCATTGCACGAGGGGGTCGGGGTGTGGCGGGCCTGCAAGGCCCACGGGGCGGGGTGGTCGCTCCAGGTACCCCTCTGCTGTTATCAGAGGGGACACTGCGAATAGCCCAGGGTCAGTCGGAGTGCGAGGGATATGCTCTATGGGTAACCTTACACCCTGGCGTCTGTAGACCCGAGACGGCGTGCGGTTTTAGTCGGTTCAAGCCCGACATAACCGCCCACGCTGGACGGCGGGGGGGTATCCGAAGGGATTTCCGCACAATAAAAAAAAGGGTGTAAGGTTGCCTATAGAGCATACCCCTCGCACCCTGACTGACCCTGGGCCATCTCCGGTTTCGAGATGGCCCCCTCGGGTTTGGGGACCATGGTGACTGCGTCTTGCCCCGGTTTGGGGGAGGAGCGCTAGTCGCCCCACCGTCCCAGCCTGCTTCTGCTGGAGTGACAGGCGGCCTCACCTGCCACTACCAGGCCTGCGCTCATGGAGGAGAGAGGTCGTTAAGCGACTTCCGGCGTCTGAGTCGCCTGCGTCGCGCGGCGAGCATGTTGCGGACTCGGCGGGCCGGGAGAGTTCTAAATCTCTCCCGGGCGCGCTGCGCCATCTCCTTCGCGAGCATTACATGCTCGCAGAAAGAGGTGGCGGCGGCCCACGCACTCGCGCTCCGCACCATTGCCGCAATCATGCTGCCGAGCGACAGGACTCCCACCTCGATGACTGCCACGAGGTCACGCCTCGGCGCCTCCCACGCCGGGCAGTCCGCCAGTGTGTGCAGCCCTGAGTCCTCGCTCGCGTCGCAGTGATGACACTCAGGCGTTGGCTCCTTCCTGATGGTGGTCCCCGAAGCTCCCTTTACCGGAGATCACCTGCGTCAGTCGGTACGAGAGGCTTCCGTGTCGCATCTCTAGCCAATCCTCCATGATGGGCCTTACCGCCGCTATTCCGGCGTGCCCTGGGCCGTCAGTGCCCTATAGGTTTTGATATTGGCTAAATTCGCTACATAAACGGCTGTACCCTTTGATTGCATTGATTTAGAAGTTTGATTTTTCACAGACATAACAGACTGAACATTTTTCATTTATTTTGAAGCCTAGTTTACCACATAAGCAATGTAGCTTAGACGGGGCCGAACTAAGGCTAACAACCTCTACGAATAACTGCATATGTTCATAAAAATGATTGAGAGAGGCCAGAATTAAACATTTAATTATCGAAATTATTGGGCAGGTCACTGGAATTAGAATAGAAACGAGTAGATTTGTTTAATTATTTATTTAATAATTAACAAATTTCTTTTCAAGTAACAAATGAATATTAGCACTGAATCCAACCCTGTCTAAAAACTGACAACTAATACGCCAAACTTGTTATATTTCTTACTCGTGGCAACCATGGCAACTAGTGACGACTTTATCGAAAATTTGCTTCAACTCCAAATATATGCTTTTGTGAGTGTGTGCATATATAGGGCAAAGAAAAGGATAGTACATATTACCAAGTGACTAGAAAGAAAGAGATCGTGCGTCATAGACAATAGGATTCCGTCTGGTATCATATAATCATAATATATGTCTGTAATTTTTCATAACTTAAGGCGTTGCAGACCTGAGTATTTGATACGAATGTCAACTTGATACCTTCACGCGTTCCTGTGAAAAGTTCTAGACAGGCAGATAGGCGGACAGATAGACAGACAGATGGACAACGAAGGGTTCCGTTTTTTCTCTTCAATGTGATGTTGCTGCGACACAAAGGGAGGATTATCCAACCAGGCACGGTATCACGCCTGGCAGATCATGGCCCAACGGTCTATATTGGCATATTAATGCAAGCACTTTTTTGCAACAGATATAGGTACTTCCGTAAAAGTCCAGTTTCATTGCGTTTGATGGATGGATAGAGGAGTTACGAAGTAGTTAAGACATTTTGATAACCATCAATAATGCAACTCCTTTATGGTTTTGTTGTCCTTATTAAATATACAGTCGTATAATATGCTTAAGTTACATTTTGTAGTAAGTTAAGAAGATTTTTAATCAAAATTGATAAATCGGCCTGAATATATCAATTTCGATTCGAAATATTTCATTATTCGGTAAACATACAATAAGTTATCATATTATAGTTAATTATTTTTATGTTTATCCGTAGCATGAGGACAAATTATTTTTATAGCTTATCACGTCATTGTCATAACCACAGGAAAATCATGAAATAGAATCAAAGATAACACCAAAACCTTTAGATGACGAAACGACAATGGGAAAGTGGAATCTCTTTTAATAGGTACTCAGTAATTTATCAAAGTCCCAAGACCGGCAGCGTAAACAAAGTGTTTTAATTAAAAGAGCAAACTGATTGCTTAATCGTGTCTAAAATGCTTCAAGGGAACTTTTTCGTTTCTTGGGATTTTGCATTAACGTTTTATGACTATTCCCAAACTCTTCTCATGGATCATTCTGAGTTTACTTGTTAAGCTGACAATGTTGTTTTGATTCACAAATTCGTGCTTTACGCTGTTTCAGCCGACTTCTTACTCTTAATAATATAATTAATCTGAATGTTTGAGAAGACGATTGATTGTTTGAATATTTGTTACTCGATCACGTTCAAATTGCTGAACGGATCTGGCTGAAATTTGGTACAGGGATAGATTTGGAGTAACAAATAGTCACTTGTAGAATATACTGCTTCCGGGTTGTTTGGCCGTGGTCCATCGGAAACTTGTGTTCCAGACGTTTCGTCGATCACTGCGGTCGACATCTTCAGTGGTACACGTCGGGACGCCGTCGAGTGCGGAGAACCTTCCTCGGCGGCGAACTCGGTGCGACTGATGTAAAGGCCCGAGTCACTGGCGTATTTATAGGTGCAATGGGAGGGGCTAAACAACGTGATCGCTCCTGATTGGTTGAGAGCTGCGCAACCGATGCGCTCGATACTGATTGGTCGAGGCTAAGCAAGGGGATATCGGGGATGGTGGCGGCTTCGTCATGTTTGAATTGTGATGACGCGCGGCTCTCAGTGCTGGATACCAATCTTTTTGGAGATGAAAACCTTCGTTTTTTCTATTAAAATTATTGGGATGCTTGAATATTTCGATGGCTTCTCGACATAGCCGTGGGAAGAATTGTGAAGTGGTGGCTAGAACCTTCGTGTTCTGAAATTTGATGGTATGATTACCATCCTCCTGGGTGTGTTCCGCAACCGCTGACTTGTCCCCCTTGCTTAGCCTCGACCAATCAGTATCGAGTGCATCGGTTGCGCAGCTCTCAACCAATCAGGAGCGATCACGTTGTTTAGCCCCTCCCATTGCACCTATAAATACGCCAGTGACTCGGGCCTTTACATCAGTCGCACCGAGTTCGCCGCCGAGGAAGGTTCTCCGCACTCGACGGCGTCCCGACGTGTACCACTGAAGATGTCGACCGCAGTGATCGACGAAACGTCTGGAACACAAGTTTCCGATGGACCAGGGCCAAACAGCCCGGAAGCAGTATATTCTACATGCAACGCCGGCCGTGAAAGCCTTAAGATTTATAAATAGTCACTTGTTTTTTATTTTTTATTTATTTATTATACACATACATTTCAATTCTGACGATCTCTGTGGCGTAGCGGTAGTGCGTTCGACTGGTAAGCCCGAGGTCGCGGGTTCGATTCCCGCTCAGTGCAAATATGTATATTTGCATTGGTCTGGGTGTTTCTATGTATAATATGTATTTATTTACAAAACAAAAGTATTTAAGTATGTTTATCCGCATTCTTGACCCCATATGACAAGCTCTGCTTAGTTTGGGTCTAGATAGCGTTGTGTACTTTGTCCCACAATACAATACAATACAATCATTATTATTATTGTATGGTTCACAAAACTGTTTTAAACAGTTTGCCTTGTGCACAATATGTTTTAACTATTTTTTTTATTTTATTGCAAGTGTTTATAATACCATTTCCTGTAGAAACCACAGTTTTCACAAAGTTCTAAAATCTCTACCTTCTAAATCATCTCTAATTAGTCTTTAAAACAAAATTAAAATAATTGAGAAGTTATTAAATTGCAAGGGAACCCTTTTTCCATACGCGCATGTAAAATCTATTTATAGCCACAAGCACTTTGGTGAGATAGATTAATCACGTTAGCAATTTCAACCAGCTAACCGGCGAGCGCAACCACGACCGCAATATTGGCTATGTTGGCTCTACATTGGCCATACCAGAGGCGCCAATAAACATAGTATACTAAACAAAATACAATGGTGTAGAGCACACGGAATTTCGTCATAATCAAAACCAAATTTAAGATTTAAATCCTTAGTTTTGTTTAATAATACATAATAACAAGGAATTCAGTGCAGGGCGCGACTGAAATAAATTGAGCTGAGCGAGCAGGACTCTTACTTGAAAATAAGATATCTTACTACGGTCGCGCGCTTAGCTACCGAAGCGGGATAAAACCCGACCCCACCAGACGTAGCCGCGTTGGCGGTCAAAGTCCGCCGGCAACCCTGGGGTTATCCTTTCGAGGGCTTACCCGGGGTGCCCGGCAATGGACACTTGGGGAGGGACACCGTGCGGTTTAGTCGAGACACGACATAACCACCCCCGCTGGCCAGCGGGGGGTATCCGAAGGGATTTCCGCACATAAAAATAAATAAATCATGAAACTGTTTTTCGGTAATTATTCCTCAACTCAATGGTACATCGGACATGAACCATCTCGCTTCAAAACACTCCTCAGTATCACACTATCACCGTGGTAAATTTGGTCAAGATCGCGCGAGTGGTTACGGAGGAGATTAGCCACCAACAAACGGCTATATCATATGCTAAGAGTTAATAAATTAATTCAAGTACCATATATTTCGACCTAACTCTCTTAAATTGTCGGAGTTTATTTGAAATATTTATTATTTATTTATAAACATTATAATAAAGTTAACACATTCGGTATGATATACGTTTTAACCTTTAATGATCAGTATGTGCGTATGTAACCTCAAGCCACGATTCTGTCGAGTGGTATGAATATTATTTATGAGGGTATTGGGTGAGAAATTTCGTTTATAAATAATATTTATGTACCAAATACCTACATAAGTTAAAAAATTTAAGTGGTGATCGTGGGAGACTTGCAAAGAATTAATGAAGCGTGTAATATAGTGAATACGGCACTAAGCTCTTAATTGAGAGATTGCAGGTCTTAACGTCACCAATTACATTATTAACATGAAGTCTATTTCTAACAAATTTATGACTGCCCACACCCACAGGATCCTATTTCCAGGACAAAAATAGCCTATATGTAGTATATGTGTGAAATACACACGCATACCCTCTCTCACACACTCACCCTTATAACGTACATTCATATCCTCATAGATTTTCATATTGATTCTATCAGTAGGGTATACAATTCATGGCACTAGTAAACTTTTAGAAATGGATTTAAAACAACGTTCTTATAGAATCGAGCGTCTTCAAATCGCAGTATGATGTTTCAGTTTTTGAAATATCCGCATGCAAAATAACTGTTCTCAGAGTAGAATTGATTACGGCTCGCCACCAGTGCATCGCGGCACAGTTGGCGGATTCCAGTTTTGAAATTTATAAATGGGAGGTAGTGGAGTGCGGTGTTTTTTACGTACCATCGGGTGTTCTTTACACTGGGGTAATTTCGTTACTGTTGCAGCAATGTATATGTGTATTCTATCGCCGTTTCTCACTCTATTTGTTACTTTTATAGGTACGCTTGGGCAATAATTTTGGGGTGATAAAATTGAGCGAGGGTGTTGGTTATAATTATTTTATATATCAATCTCCGCAGGTAGATAGAGGATCACTACATTCACATTTCGCAAGTTATAATATTTGGTGTTACATCATAGACCGCCAGTATATTGCTGAAAACAGGTTATGTTTCGGTCTGGATTTCATCATTATTAAGAATCAGCAAACAAAGCCTATAGAATATTGTCTGACCCGAGAATCATGCTAAAACATAAACAGAAATTTGTACCACCCTATTTGGGTGGGTTCCCTACTTGGAATCGAATGACGCGAGATCGAATAACACTTGCTCGAAAATGTTTACTCGATAGTACTTGAAAGTTTTCAGGACAGTTCACTCCCTCGATGCATCAAAATCTCGAATAACTATAAGCTCGAATCATCGGCAGCGCGAAGGCTCATTATTCGATGTATCACAATCGCGAAACATCATTTCTCGACCGACCATCTAATCGATTTATAGAATATCTCGGAAACGGTGCGTCCTATCACAAAAATAATGAAAAAAATTCCGCCTTAATGATGCGTAGTTCTCAACATGTAGGTAAAAAAAATGAAAAGTTTCAATCAATACCATACCAACTGTGAATAATGGCTATGCTAATGCCTGGACGCAAAAACTTATAATGTTATAAAACTTTTGGGACTATCTGGTATTAAAATTTAGGCTAAGCAAATTTTGAAGTATTTTAAATATTTTGACAGGTTTTAATTTAAGATGACATTAACGTTAGACTGTTTTAATAATGATACGAATATCACATCGTTTTTAAACTATCGTGGTCACTAAATTGAATAGAGTTATCAAGAACAACACATGGTAAATATCTATTATTTACCATGTGTTGTTTTGCAACAGTGCCGAAATAAAGGACACCTAAAATAACACATGGTAAAAATCCCTATAACTCCTAAATAGTAAAGACATGATAAAAATTAATATAAATATCTTATTACTTTATATCCTGAATTAATCATATATTTTTAATTATGCTATGTGCACCTCGAGGCGGAAACAATTCCAAAAAAACAAAGATAATTATAATCTTTTCAGCGGTTTATCGCTTTAGGGATTGAATTTCATAATATCCTTTCTTAGTACAACTCCACGCATCCAAACAAACACACCCTCCACACTTCAAATCTCTAGGAACAGTGATTTAGGCTGTGCGTTGTCTCTATGTCAGTTAGTCAGCCAGTCAGTCAGTCAGTCAGTCAGGACATACACTTTTTAAATATATAGGATAAGTGTATATAGGATTGGTCGCCGTTTTCTAGGGTTCGGTACTTCCAAAGTTACGCAAATCCAAATCTGAACAGCCATTCTGTTAAGCCCCACTTTTCAATTGCTGTGACTTTATTGGTTATTAAATTTCAAAAAAGCACTCGAGTGCACAAAAGGTCTACACCGCATTCATATTTATTTTATGGAACATTCCAATGCCGGGGCCTGGGGCAGTTAAAGTATGTTAAGTACATAATATGTTGTGGTATTACAGTCAGTTGTAGCATAATAATTAACATAAAGAAGTTAAAACAAAATGCTATGATTAGCCAACCGGAATCCAGGAGTGCCAAAGAGCTGTACAAATACTAAGGGTTAGATTATAACGTATTGTTTAGTGTAAGTTGTTTTACGAGAGCGACATGACCATGGCTTTTTTTTTGGTACCAATCCTGTATAAAAATTAAAGATACAAATAAAATGCTACAAGTGTTGTGATACCTGAAAATGTTATAATGCAAACAATAAATCGTACTTAAAGCGTTTGGAGCGTCATCAAGAAGTTTGGAGCCAACTCAAGCCTAACTCACCTACAAGCACGTACACCTGCTGATCGACCGACGAGGGCCTGGTGCAGGCTTTACTCTCTGGGTTGGGAGGTCAGACAGCAGTCGCTACTATGAAAACCGTATAAGCCAAATTAAAAAGACGAGCAGGAGTAAGTGGACCCTGGACTCCAAGGTGAGACGCTCGGGAGCAACTGGGATCAATGCTAAGATCATGATAAACCGTCGGTAGCTTAGTGGTTAAGGATCCTGGCCATTACACTACCTATTTGAACGCAGCTCCTAACATAAGCAATTTAGCTTAGCTGTTGTTTGCTGTTGTGGAGTGTTCAGGGGGAATACTAGTTATTACGTTTACTAATATTCCTTTTACAAAAATAAAATGATGATGATGATGCCAATAATAATCGTGATGCATGAATATTTTACAATTAGATATTGCCCGTAGCTTCACCTGCGTGGCAGTTTGATCCCGGTCCCGAACCGATGGAAAATAATCCGGGAATAAAAAGTAGCCTATGTATTATTTCAGACTGTAATCTATCTCTGTACCAATTAGGCCAAAGAAGGCGCTGACGAAAACCTGGTGGGACCGGAACCCTGACTGTCTATAGTGCACAAAATCACCAAATAGTATTAAAGCAGAAACCAACCGTAGATGGAGTCTTGAATGGAATGAGACAGTCAAAAATCTGCAACAAGGGTATGAACAAGAAAAAGAAGAGTCACATCATAAAACAATAGGATAAGATTGTTAGTGTTTTTTACTAACACTTTATGGACTCCTTTGATCCGAAATAAAGATTTTTATTATTATAAAACTCCCAAGGGGAAACATGAGACTCGTCATAAAGGTAATAACAGGACACTGTCGACTAAACAGACATATGTCAGTGATAGGAGTAAAAACCGATCCCAATTGCCCGGAATGCATGGGAAAGTGCGGAGAAACAAGTTTTCATCTGCTGGCAGAATGCCTCATGTACTCATTGATAAGATGGGAATTCCTGGAATCGGACAGATTGGACGAGGAAGACCTAAGTAATCTGAAGGTGGAACAGCTGATCAGATTTATCAAGGATACAATGAGGTTTGACAGGGTGCCGTGAGAGAGCTGGATCAACCAAACCCTCGCCAAGGGGAAAACTGAGGAAATGGATGAAGAGCGACCCGCAAACATCGCGCGGGAACTACCATCCAGCTGCCGGCGTCCCCGTTGGAAATAATAATCTCTGTACCAAATTTCAGTCATATCCGTTTAGCCCTTTCAGCGTGATTGAATTACAAACAAACATAAACTTTCACTGTTATACTATTAGTGGGATAGTAGCAAGTAGGAAGGAGGATAGGATTTTGTTCACTTTATTTCTATTTACCAGGGAACGCTATTAATCAATTCCGCACCGATTTACAGTTTTCGTTTTTCACAAATAGTTGAACGAAAGTTGGCTATATTCCATTTCGAAGTTCCATTTCGATTTGATTTAATTGACCATGAACATTAGCCCGTTCATGGACAAAATGCAATGTTTTTTTTCACTTTTACTATTGCAGTAAGTTTCTACTATATATTTAGAAATGCCTCTTTTATTTTTAAAGATCCAGATACATACTAAGAGCAAATAGTCGATGTAGCTGAGTTGAAGAATCAGCTCATTCCAAGAAATTCAAGTTTGTTCCTATATCTGCGAAGGTCGTGCCATGTATCTTTTGGTACATTATAAGGTTATTAGAGCACGTAGTTGTGTCTACTTACTAGAAGTGTATATTGATTGTGGAATTAATATAAATAAATAATAAATAAATATTCTATGACATTCGACACAGCGCTATCTAGACCCAAAGTAAGCATAGTTTAACTAGCTTGTGTTATGGGTTCCAGAATGCGGATAAACATTTTTTTTTTTAAACACACTTTTTTTTTGTAAGTACATACATATTATACATAGAAACACCCAAACCAATGCAAATAGACATACAAATATTTGCACTGAGCAGGAATCAAACCCGCGCCCCCTGTCGTAGCAGTCGAATGCACTACCGCTACGTCACAGAGGCCGTCGAATATGGTAGTTGGGAAACGGTAAAAGTTAATCCTTGGACAAATTGAGTCTTTTTTATCACGCTTCTATTAGCTTTTTTTTTTTTTATAACACTACGGTGGCAGACAAGCACACGGCACACTTAATGGGAAGCGGTTACCGCGGCCTATGGACGTGTGCAACACCAGTGGCGTCACACTCGCTCTGCCGACCCTGTAAAGGAAAGGGGAAAGGAAAGAAAAGGAAAGGAGTTTGGGAGGGGATGGGAAGGAGTTTGGGAGGGGATGGGAAGGAGTTTGGGAGGGGATGGGAAAGGAGTTTGGGCTCCGGCACTCTCACTCAACAAACGGAACGCTACAGTTCAAATACTGTTACTTGGCGTCGATATTCTGTGAGAGGGTGGTGCTTCCCCGGTCGAGTCGGCCTATTCATGCAACGGCCAAAATGACTGTTGCTGGAATCTACCACCTACAAAAAGCTTCAGCTATAAATATAACCAGGTTGATTAAATTAAAACCTTATTAGTTGAATTTTATTACTCTTCGTCAATTAGTTTCTTGTTCTGTACTACTGGACATAGGCCTTACCCGTGCTGCAGAAGGCGGACCAGGTATCACTACCCTCCATGTAGGCAGTCCTGCGGGTGAAGGTCCGAACTAACTCTCGCCTTTAAGAAGCAGGCTCAGAGTGGAGGTGCGTGCTTCTCTATAGGGGGGGGGGGATTTACTCCAACATCACGTTTGGGTCGACAACATTGGTGGCCAAGGCCGGTCAGGGGTTTCAGGGATTTGCTTTTTAGGGTATTCTTGGTTCCCCGTACCGTGCGAGAGGCACCATACATCTCAGCTTCCAAAATGAAGGAGCTTCGTACTAATTTGCTAGCTGAATTTAATTAACCTTTATTGGAAGTATTGATATAAAACTTTGTAAGTCTTAATTAATAATTACCTTAATTTGACAAAATCAAACTGATTTAATTATGGTTGATTGGTTGGTTGATGATGTAAGTTGGCCTTAACAAATTATATTTGGCAATGATTGTATTTTTTACACTACCTACGGTTTGTGATTAACAAGCATAATCATAACATCTACTTACCTGCCTATCTATAAATACTAAACTGATCTTTTCGAATATTAGCAACAACCACAACCCATCATTGGTAGTTTCAAATCCAATTATTTCAATTCCAAATGGATAAATGCGTCCAAAACAGAACGCATCATTGTCATTAAAATAACATTATTCAGCCGTTGTCAGTTAACGCGGTTGTTGATGCAACGGTGACAATCTGCCCGCGCATAAACAAAACAATGCCGTTTTACTGTCGCTACTGTATTGCCACTTTATATGTAGTATGTTTTATCAATGGCTCCAATAATTGCTTTTGAAACTTTATACAAAATATTTATACAATATACGGGGGGCGTATGTAGTTTCGAACGCCGCTGTGGTGACACACGCTGTTGCGAATTATTTTTCCACTGCCTCACAGGTTCGAAAGCTCATGGACTCGAATGAAATAGTCGCGAAAGACGCTGTTTCGAAAAACAATTTCACTGCCTCATACGCTCGAATATAGTCACGTTATCGAAATCCAACTTTCCGGACTAGTGGTTCCGGTTTCCGGACTAATGGTGCTTGACCAGGATGAGGAAAAACCAGCCCCCATTATGCTACCCATCAGCATCTATAATGGTAGAAACATAGTTGTTTCTACCATTATAGATGCTGATGGGAAGGATTGGGAGGGGATGGCAAGGAGTTTGGGAGGGGATGGGAAAGGAGTTTGGGCTCCGGCACTCTCACTCAACAAACGGAACGCTACAGTTCAAATACTGTTACTTGGCGTCGATATTCTGTGAGAGGGTGGTGCTTCCCCGGTCGAGTCGGCCCATTCATGCAACGGTCAAAATGACTGTTGCTGGACTCTACCACCTACAAAAAGCTTCACCTATAAATATAACCAGGTTGATTAAATTAAAACCTTATTAGTTGAATTTTATTACTCTTCGTCAATTAGTTTATTGTTTTGTACTACTGGACATAGGCCTCTAACATCGAAGGTCTAGCTTTTACCCGTGCTGGAGAAGGCGGACCAGGCATCACTACCCTCCATATAGGCAGTCCTGGGGGTGAAGGTCCGAACTAACTCTCGCCTTTAAGAAGCAGGCTCAGAGTGCTTCTCTATAGGGGGGGGGGGGATCTACTCCAATATCACGTTTGGGTCGACAACATTGGTGGCCAAGGCCGGTCAGGGGTTTTATGTAGTATAAAAGTAATCTGTGCACTGACCACATTCTATTGAATAGGCAGTGAACCTGCTCTTAGTAACTATATGACATGAATAGACTACCGTATAATTGAGTTACTATGCGCACTCAGTTTTTATTCTTTCTCCCAGCAAAAGAGGTAATAAAACAATATTTGCTTGAATGTCAGCGCTCTTTCTGTATATCCTCGATTGGATTCTGTGCCAAATATCACGTATAAACGACACGCACTATAATAAAATTATATATTTAACCCAGAACTTATACTACAGAAAGAAATGTCACCAAACACACACATAAATACTGGGAATATAATTAGGAAGTAATTTTCTGCCTTATTTTATCATGCCCCATTATTTTAAGTTGTAACACATAGGGCGCGTATAGACAGTCAATGTGTCACGAATGTCTCGATCCTGACAATAATAAAATATTGTCGGTAGTTTACGCGAATGTTACACATTGAAATAAAACTTAAAACTACAAGACAACCACCATCTTTAGTCTCTTCGTGACCATGGCTGCTGAAAAGCAACCGTAACGTCGGGTTCATCTAAAAGTATGCCTAAAATCTGATTTGTCTTAATGTACGTTTTTTTCTTTTTAATTTATCGGCAACCGGTGGTTATTCTAAAACAACTTGTCTCCCGACAAAGGCCTCCTCTAAAGAATTCCACGTATTCCTGTCTTTTGCTATACGGGTCCATATTGAACCATCTCTTAACCTGTCTAAGTGTCTACCTCTGTTCCTTGTGCCGTCTAGTGGATGCTATTCTGTCACTATTCCAGTCCATTTCTCCTTCTTTGACAAAATATTAATGTTCAAACATGATTCCTACCTATATCATTGGATCACGATACTGGATCTCGATTATCGCATCGCAAAATTGACTGTCTATACGCAGCCGTAGAAATGTTTAACCGCTTAGAATAGCCGTATCGTATCAATATCCCAATGCTACGTTAAATGCTACGATCACCACTTCAAATTACCTTCAATTTTACAGTTTGCCGAACATAATTGTAAATTGTCTTACCGCTTGTGCGGTGATTGATCTGAAACAGAGTCTGAACAATAGGTATGTATGTTAAAACAGTGTTTTAACACACCAATAGCTTTAGCAATTATGAGTAAATGGAATATAAGGGTAATCGACTGAATTTTATTGAGTTAAGGGTATTCATATTGGTTTGTTGTATGAATATTTGGTGACACGTGAAGCCATAAAACCAATTCAGAGTTATTGGTAACCTACCCTTAATCGTTTCTGCTCCTCACCTTGCAGCCGTCGCATTGTGTTTTATAGAAGAAACAATCATCGTTCCATCTTAAGTGCGCCAACTCCTTTGTCTGCAAAATTATCCGCAGAAGGCAAAACGGTCTGCTCCTACTGGGGTGCTTTTTCATAAATACGTTTTTCCATTAACCCTAATGTGCCACCATCCCTATGCCAGACTATATTCACTACTCACCGGTATTGTGATTATTGACTTACCTTTTATACTAGCCGTTTACCGCGGCTCTGACCACGTGAAACACTTTTTCTGCGCAATTTTCTTAATTTTTCTCTCTTCTACAGAGTATTAGAAAATTAAAGAAAAATGAATGTGGCAAAGTCGTTCTTAAGCGACGTGTTCAAGTTATAGCGTGACCAATGGAAACAGGAATTCATTGTAATATTTCTGTAAGCTGTTAGTTATACTAAATAATATCCACACTTGATTATTTAAACTAGCAGTTGCCCACGACTCCTTCCGCGTGGATGTCGGTTATCGCGCCTGGACGTTCATACGAATTAAATATCATCCCCTATTTCAGCCCACACAAGTCGAAATTTCAAAAACGCTCTATAGCATATTTATTTATTATCAAGAACTTATAATAATTCAAAGTTTCAAGGCTATATCTTAGAAAATGACTATCTTTGGTACAAATTTCCACCCCATATTTGAAATTCTTCAAGTATTTTTTCCAAGGTAGTTTATGTCCCTATGTCCATCTCTGACCGAGAAACAGACAGACAGATAATATAAGTATGGATATGTTCTGTCTACTTTGATGCCAACAGTTACTTGAAAAGAAACGAACACACTCAAAACCTTGTTAACATGAAAACAACATACAGCAAATATTTACCTTACCGCCTCTTCGTACCAAGGCTTCATGATCATGATATCATTGCTCGTGATGTATGGCCATGCCCGTTAATACTCTGTTGATATTGCTCCATAATGTCAGCTGTAAACAATCGTGTGGATACGACGTCATCTGTTATCCACATATTTTGGTGCGTATTGGAACCATTTATCCTGCTGACAGGCTGCAAGAGAACTTCGTGTTTCACAATTGTATAGCACGAAATTAATGTACCGCTATCGAAGCCTTTAAGTGTGTTTGAATTAGTACTTGTGTTTTATATGAGAAAATGTGAATAGCAAATAGTAAATGTGTGTTTAGTGGTACATTAAAGGAAAAATAGCAAAGCGTCGGTAGCTCAGTGGTTAAGGAGTCGGCCTTACGCTTGAGAGGTCTCCGGTTCGAATCTTGGTCATAACACTACCGACGTGATTCCATTCTTAACATAAGTAATTTAGCTTAGCTGGATGGGTTAGGGGTAATACTAGTAATTTAAGCTACTAGTATTCTTTAAAAAAAAAGGCAGTGTCGCTCCGGGAGTGCCGACAGAAGTGAAAATTTGTACAATTGTGTGTATTTTTTTAATCGTCATCATCGCTCTTTCCCTCCCGTTCTCCATCCATTTGAACATGGAAATCGTGACGTGACGGTGACGGTGAAGATGACGACGCGAGTTCCATGATTTTTGTTCACCTAAAAAGTGCTCATATGGAAAGTGCTCAGCGCGCCTAAAGAAGTTTTCACTTCAAAGTATCCAAATACCTCACAAGTATTTTCATTTATATACTGAGGTGATTGGTGCCTGCGAAGTTAGACTAGGTTAGTTAGATATCGATTAAAATTTGTTTCTTTATATCATACGGCATAACATGAAATGTAATGCTGTAATGTAAGTACCATGTAAAATTGTGGGCCCGCACGAAACACAAACGAAAGAAGAGTCATTTTGTTACCATACTACGGATTTCGTTCTTTCGGTTGGGACCATATGTTCGAGGCTGAATAAAATAGATCCAGGAGGTTTTCGATTACAATATATTTCTATTAAAAAATGAACTCTTATAAACCCACATATTAACTGGATTTGGATTATGAGAACCTTTCGACCTGAACAGAATATTAGCTGTAAGTAGTACCGCCTCCCTCAAAGAAAAAGACGTTATTGCCACTTCCATCGCTCAGGATGCAAAAGTATTTTATGAAAGCTTTCCAGCCGCGCTACGATATTTTTCTGTTTTGTTTATTCATCAAAAAGTCATCTGATCAAGATAAAACCAAAATAAAGAGTAAAAAATAAGATGTGAAGAAATAGCTGTCTAAACACAGCTATTTTTGTTTTTTGTTTATACACCAAAATACATTTAATCAAGATAAAAGCAAAACAGAAAGAAAAATAAGATGTGACCAAATAAAAAACGCTTACAAAAATACATACAACAAATATTCGTAGTTTCTGTTTCAGCACATTGTTAATTTTTTTTTTTAAGACACGTCAATTTGACTTCACCTCGCCTGATGGTAAGCTGAACGTAAAGTCTCAGGAAAGAGGGTCACCATTACATACACGTACCATGTTAACAATGGTGGCACTCAGCTTGACGGCCTCATCAGAAGCGGATTGTCGTCGCAGCACCGCGTGACACCCACCGGTCCTACTAGTGCTGCGACCACAAACCCCCTTGCCCGGCCGTACCGTATTACATCACAGAATAAGTATTTTACTTTATTTATTTCAATTCACAGGTTTCCCTAACTTTATTACAACTTTTAAATAAGATATGTAATATATTTGTCTAAAAATCCCGTCGAGATTGGACTAGCCACTTCGTAGATTACCCGGAACAAACAGAAAGAGAGAGAGAGAAAGAAGACAGATAGATAATATTTTTAAAAACTCCAGTGTCATTTATTAAAAACCTGTAAATTTGACGGTACAATCAGACATTTAACTTTTGTTAACGATTTTTGTAACCGAAATAATTTGTGGCGATACCACATATAGCCATCGCCACCATTTCCTTCACTTCTTCCGCATGAGCAGTAATCAAGTCTTAGCCATTCAGCACCTTCGGTCTCAACCGGGATACGAACGCGTGGAGCCTTGTTACCCTACGGCTACATCAGCCTCTAAGGCACTGCATACTACACACGAGGCCCATGTAAGAAGAGCATATCTCTCCCATACACATAGCAGTCAGTGCCCACTACACCTAAGGTCCACGTAAGAAGAGCACATCTCTCCCGTGTACCAGCAGTCATTGCCCACTGCACATACGGTCCACGTAAGAAGAGCAAATCTCACCCGTCTACGCAGCATTCGCCCCAATACACGGGGAACTTACCTTGACTCAAAAGGATTCGCCCCGTCTCACTGCAGAGGACTCACCTCATCTCACTGAGGGTTCGCCTCCTACACAAGACTGGCACTGGCACGCTTCACAAGAGAGCTTAGGACAGCTGACTCATAGCAATTAACCTCCGGTCTTGCAGGGGAGTGATGTAGCGATACCACATATAACCAGCGCCACCTAGTGACAGCAAACTGAACTATTTCCAGACTCTACGTCACTACTGAACCTGCATCGCGAAATTGATTTTTTCATGCTGATAAAACATCCCAAAAACAACCGTTGGGTCGCAGCTCGTCACCTTGCCTGTTCGGAGGCTTCCCTTTGTGTTGGAGGTGCATCACACCTTTCTCTTCCACAAAATAATATTTCCCCTAACCCGTCCAGCTAAGCCAAATTGCTTGTGTTAGGAGTGGGTTCACGTCGGTAGTGTAGTGGATCATCAAAAGACAAAACTAATTTTCAAGTTAAGGATTTCACGAGGTGGAATAACCCCTATTAATAATTATATTTTTTAATTCTAGGCATTTGTTAAGGATTTGTGAGACAGTTGATGTTAAGCTACCTGTTTAAATAAAAGTATCAAAGTTTTAACTAGACTCGGGGATGAGAACCAACACGAATTAAAATCCGGAATTCACCAAGTCTGGTGAAAGCTATTTAACTTTGAAAAAGAAAATAACAATATTCTTATTCGGTTCTAAAAGTTTTAAAGGAGAAATTTCATTGCTTTTTTGTCTATTCTTATAAAATTGGCAATGTTGGATGAAATATTTATTATTTTACAAATTTACTTAAAACTTAGTTGACTAAGCTATAATAACCTATAATTATGGTATAGTAACTATCATTGTAGTATTATTCTTATTCTGATGTGTTGATGAGAATGATCAAATTTTGTTCGACCAACAGTGGCAGGACCAATTGCAATTACAATACCTAGTCTTGTTATTAGGAATGGTTGAGGTATCTGCATTCTTCGAAGGGAGAAATAGCGACGGGATCAGCGGTAAAAATTAATGATCTCATTGGTTCAATCCATTCGGCAATGCTTATTGCTCTGGGCAAACCAGGAATTACCCACTACCTTTGGTACAGCTTGCTACGGAGGGAAAGAAAAAATTAGGAGAGGGATGCGGCATAAGACCCGAGACGGCGTGCGGTTTTAGTCGGTTCAAGCCCGACATAACCACCCTCGCTGGTCGGCGGAAGGGTATCCGAAAAAAAAGAATAAAAAAAAAGGGATGCGCAATGTCGCCTTGCTTGATCTTTAAAAAAAAACAAGAACGTCAAAATACATAGATTTAGATATTAACAAGTAAAACATTGTAAATTTGCGTTCATAAGCTTCGGTAACCACATTTGGTGGGTCAAATTAAATTTTACGCAGTTTTGAGTTTCATACATGATAAATTATGAATCAAATGCTACATTAAATTTTTAGTGCCACAAGGCAATGGGTAGTCAGGTGAGAGAGTCCGTATCCATATTATTTATTTGGCTAATAATTTATCTCACTCTATGCGCATACCGTTGAGGCATAAACGGGTCACCTCACTTTTTTCCAATTGGTTTCACCGATCGCTGAACGACGGTCATTTTCTCCGCACCCCCGATCCTTTCAAATCACATAAACAATGGTTGCTAAACCATAAAATAGGTTCTCTAATCTAGTGACTCCAGGAAAAATGATGTTTCTCAGGGATTTAGTGTTTTAGTCATAATCTTATTTTTTATGCCCAATTATATTTTAACCATAGAGTTCTTCATGTAGCAATATATAGGTACATCAGTAAATTTGTTAATTATTTCAATAGTTTGTGCATACTTATTGGTCAATAAGTGCGTCAAAAGTATTTGAAAAAAAAAATAACATAAGAGTAAGTTTTCGTAATATAAGAATATTCACTTTTTTCGATATGACGTTCATAAATTTTGTACATCATGATGCTATCTCTCTCTAAAGTATAATTTGACCATAGATTCGGATCCCAGGATTTGGGGGTACTTTTCACAAGACTTAGGTGCGGTAGTGACTTTGGGCTTTCAACCGAGGCCTATGGAAATATGCTCTCTGTCTCGATGCGGTTCAGATTAATTTCGATACGGTTTCCAAGACAGCTTAACTTTCCCTGGGACTTCCTGAGCGTCATTACTCATTATTTTCGTGGGTTACTACTGTTGATCTTATAAAAAAATAGTCTCATTAAAAAGTAGCTCTCTGTTGGAATTTCTACAGCAGCACCAGGATATTCAGCCACTGAATCCTTCCAATGGATTGCAATTGAATGAATGCAAATTGCAATGAATTGGACGGTGTTTGAAGAATTGAAGAATTGTTTTGTTGAAAAAGCCCAACGAAGGCAATCCTCGAGGGTTACAATACTTTACCAAAGGTACAGTGAACAATTTGTCTATCCACTAACGTTCCTAAATTAATGAATAATTCATAGTTAAGTCGTTAACTCGCGAAGTAAAGCACCGAAAATAGAAACGAATATCAACTGGCATGGCATACACAAGTATATTTAGGTTGACGACAGGTTTGCCTACAAAGCGACGATAATTTTAAATAGTCTATTACATTTTATTGACTGAGTACACGTGGACTTACTAGTATCAAATCAAATAATCAAGTCAAAATCTGGACCGGATAAAACCGTTTTATAAAAATATACTACTAAGCTACCGACGCTTATATTTAATCTAAATCTCGGAAATAGCTCCCATGATTTTCAAGAAATTTAGCAACAGGGGGTTTCGGACCGATAAATCGATCTAGCTAGTTCTAATTTAAAGAAAACGTCGAAAGAAAAATCCGATCATAGCTCAGTCACCCAGATATTTTATAATTTAAACATCGAATATTATTTTATTCCATACACGAGCCGCGTAATATAATAATATTTATACGGAAAAAATCGTAGATATAATCCCATAACCCGCTCAGTAATGAGGGTCACCATTACAGATACCAATAATGCTTAAATGGTGACCCTCGGCTTGACGACCTCATCAGATGCTATGTCACGCCGCGTTTAAAGGACCCAGCATTGTAGGAAGAAGGAAACACGGGTGTTGGTAAACTTTTGGGATAGTTGAGGAACAAACGCATCGATTCAGACTAGTAAAGGGTTAATTGTCAGGTTTTTTTTCTCTTCATTTAACGGGCTTTGTCGTTAAAGCGATTATGTTGTGAGGTTAGAAATAAATTTAAGAAGTAATATTTTCAGTACCTATTATTATTAGTTCAGTGGTTAAAACTTTGTTTATTTCATAATCGATAGGTTTTTCTTTTATATATTTAGGACATGTCAATTTGACTTCACCTCGCCTGATGGTAAGCTGAAGGTAAAGTCTCAGGAAAGAGGGTCACCATTACATACACGTACCATGTTAACAATGGTGGCACTCAGCTTGACTGCCTCATCAGAAGAGGATTGTCGTCGCAGCACCGCGTGACATCCACCGGTCCCACTAGTGCTGCGACCACAATCCCCCTGCCCGGCTATGCACTTGCAGACCCCTGAACGCAATCAAATCGAAATTGGATTACTATGGAGGGTTTTTCGCAATCGTACACGGTGGTACCTACCCGGCCGAATTTTGTGAAAAATTTGTGTCATCAAATTTCTACCACTAGTAGATTGATTTATTTAACGTTCATTATGACTTTCAAGATAAATATCGATATCTTATTTACATAAAATTGAATGAATGAGTAGCATTGTTAGTTACAAGTAGTCTAAAGTATAAAGCGCTGAGACATTAATTGAAGAACCCAAGCTTAAAACATCCCATGAAAAGCGAACAAAATTTATAAATTCAGGCAGCTGCTGATACAAAAAGATTTGAACTCATCGCCATCGGCTCTTAGATTTTAGTACACGAACCTTTTTGCTTACGCCATTATAGAATATTATCGATCACATATCTGTTTAAGAGCTTCCTTTTAGCGCCTAACAAGCATTCTCTTTATAAGCACGTTATAAATATAAAAGCGTTACGGTAATATCCGCATATATGAATAGAACAGTAAGGATACTTTTGGCACAGGACTTGGTCAACCAAGTGAATATGTTGTGAAGAGATAGTTTTAGGTTAAGTTCATCCTTTTTTCCGAGGGCTCACCCGGGGTGCCCGGTAATAGACGCTTGGGAAGGACACCGTGTGGTTTTAGTCTTTTCGATTCCGACACACCCTTAACCTATACCTACCTAACGACGCACGATTCAACTGATTTGAGCAATGCTGATAGTTGTGAAAATGAGTCTTTAGAAATCTGGTGGTAGAAATCTGATGACACAAATTTGTCACAACATTCGGCTGGGTGGGTCCCACCGTGCACGATTGCGAAAAACCCTCCATAGTAATCCAATTTCGGTGCGATTGCGTTCAGGGGTCAGCAAGTGCATAGCCGGGCAGGGGGATTGTGGTCGCAGCACTAATGGGACCGGTGGGTGTCACGCGGTGCTGCGACGACAATCCTCTTCTGATGAGGCCGTCAAGCTGAGTGCCACCATTGTAAACTGGGACGTGTATGCAATGGTGACCCTCTTTCCTGAGACTTTACCTTCTGCTTACCATCAGGCGCGGAGAAGTCAAATTGACGTGTCCTAAATATAAAAAAAATATAAAAATCTTTCCATGTATTCTAATTATAGTTCACATTTCAGTTCTGTGTCATCGTCAAGTCCATGTTTGTATCGGGATTCTCATGTGTTCTAATAATTTAAACTCATCAACCAAGATCATTAAAACTTTACTTGTTTACGTAGTGTCATACGAAATAAGTAAATTTTAACTTAATAACGTAAACAGACTTCGTGTAAGCACCATTTCGCTGTTCAGTGAGATACATCCTACGCATAGAAGTGTACTCATATTGTATTTAATAGCGCGACAAGCTGGCGCCTGTACGAGGATATTTTTTTATGATTAACCCCAGGCCTTAATGGGTGGTATTCTGTGTTAATTTTGTTTTAATAGAGCTTTGTTATTGGTGCTCATAAACAGAAATACTGTATTCTTACACACCTTAACTGTTATGTTGTGTGTTGTGCACCTGTTATGTGATCTCGAGAACGATTTCACGGTTGTAATCTCAGTAATGTCTTTGCAGACTTATTAGCTTGCATAGGTGTGTTTAGATACTACAGGTAAAGTTTTATTGAAATTGAACTAATACAGTTCCAGTGTAGCCAAAACCAAGATTGCTGATTTATTAAAATATCAAATCTAGCTGAGTTATCTGGGAAAACATAACAGTGTGGGTGTAGCCAGGGAGGTCCTGGTCCTTTGGAGATTCCAACTCCCCGAAATTCAAAGTATTATACCTTTTTTTTTTTCGTGCGGAAATCCCTTCGGATATCCCCCCACCGGCCAGCGGGGGCGGTTATGTTGGGCTTGAACCGTCTAAAACCGCACGCCGTCTCGGCTCTACAGACGCCGGGGTGTAAGGTTGCCCATAGAGCATATCACACCACACCCCACCACAAACTAAAACCTAACCACGCCCGTGGATGATAGTATGATTTGGTGGTTAATAAAGTACTAACCGCCAACCGGACAGTTTACTAATTAGCAGTATTTTGTTCTTAATTATTCAGTACGCGCCAATCACATACATTTCAAATTTCATCAGTTCGTGACTGCAACCGAATCACGGTCGACGCGTACTCATTACCATTTATCATTTAGTTATATCAATTAGCAATTATACCAATTATTAATATATTGTTTTACTCTATCAATCAACTCTTTCGATATCAATTATCAAGGTGTTCCATAGATACCTTTTTAAGAAGAAAATTTTAATGAAAGTGCCAACTATTGAGTCTGAAAAATAATTTCATCAGCTGGCTACCTATTAAAAACCTCATTATCAAATGAATAATTAAGTATGCTTCCAGCGTTGGGGGATCATTATATAAATCAATACAATGATGAAGGAGTAAGCGGATCTCAGATTGCATAAGAACCGATACCAGGCTTCAAAGTGTAAGCATTGATGAAACCGGAACTGGCGCTCGAATGAAGAAGATTTTATAGAGTTGATTTTCCATAGAGGTATAATAGATGCTTGAAGCATAATAAGCGTGGAGAATATAATTTACTTAGCCTTTCTTGGTTTCTGTTTATTTTGCGGTGACAACCCTTTTTTATTTACGTGTGGAAATCGGTGCCAACGATGAGATGGATGTATCGGAATCGGACCGACTAAAACCACACGGTGTCCACCCCAAGTGTCCATTGCCGGGCACCCCAGGAAAGCCCTCGAAACGATAACCCAGGGTTACCGACGGACTTTGGTCGCCATCGCGCAAATACAAAGGGAGAAGTTAAACGCCACTCACATCTAAAGCTTTTGTAAAATTCTATACATTAATTACACCATAGAATTGGCCAGAATGTTACTGTTTTTACATAAATAATATAACAAGCTAAAAGCCCCGGCTTTGTTCCACCATTTGTAAATCAGAAATTGTGTTACGAACATTTCTGCGATGTTCTAAAGCGCAATTGTTTTATTTCAACTGAATTCAATAATGAATCTGTACAACGTCGAATCTTGTTCCTAAAGTTGAGCAATTTGCTTCGTAACAGTGTACGGAAAATGTCCGTTCACAAGAAAACACGTTGAACTTTCCGGATGGTTTCTTTAAAGGAAGTGTAACGTTCAGAAATTAATAAAAGGGTATTTTAGATAACGTAATGGTTTTTAGGTAGAAAATATTAAGTTTATAAAAGCTTGAAAAGTTTTAATATTATGTATGTACAGTTTAGTATTGTTGATATAACATAACATAACTTCACGCCTGTATCCCTGAAGGGGTAGGCAGAGGTGTATTACACACCCACGATTCGCCAGTTATGTTAAGGTCTCAATGTAATAGGGGGCGAGCCTATTGCCATCTACCGGGCACAATATTAAGCGAGCGATAATTACCATTTATGAATGCACACATAACTACGAAAAGTCAGAGGTGTGTGCCCGGGGCGACTGGGGATCGAACTCGAGACTTCGTCTCAGCAGTCTGTTACGTACGCCACTGGGCTATCGCCGCTTTTTTATTATTTTGTTTTTTTTTGCTTCTGTTATTGTTGATATATAATAGTGAATCCATTGTTATCCCATTCATTACGATCAGGTCACAATCTTAGGCGCTACTAGATACCAGAAAGATTATCTGCCATAGTCTGGAATAAAGGTTATAGCTGAGAACCCTTCATGGTGAACCTTCAGCAAGTTGCATTCAAATCTTTCACTTCCATGATTTGGTTTTTATGAGAGAAACTACCATCTGACCCCCTAAGCCCAAGAGCAAAGGCTGGGTCAGAGCCTCGTCCGTGTCAATCAGCAGGCGTAGAGGCTTGTAGGTGAGGTTACTATATACCCCAACTTACTGTTCTATATATCACGAAACTCACATTACTAACCTGCATTTCAAATTATGAGAGTGCAAAACTTTAGCAAACATGATATTGTCGGAAGTTTACGCGAATGTCACACATTGAAATAAAACTATTTTTAACGGATTCTATCGCGATTTATTTGATGTTATTTCTTTTCATTTTCTGAATTATTTTATACTCTCAGAAACGTAATTTAAAGATATAAACTGTAGTTCAATTCTCTCCTCACATTTTGGAACGAAGCTATTCGTGGTGAGCTTGCAAACTCATTTGTTCCGCCAAAACTTGCAATAGTAGTTTCTGAAACATTTTCACGCAGTCCATGTTGTGGTATGTACTGCTCTCAGCTTCCATACTGCACAATTAAAGCAATGCTATTTGATTCGGAACAGAAACTACAAATCTGTAGGGAAACAATTTTTAAAGAGTAATATTTTATCTCCTCTCAATAAGATATCATGACGATCAGAGTTCTATCTTGGTTAATCTATAGTACCTGGATGACCGATCTATGTTCGGTTTTTTTTTCGACATTTTCTAGAAATGAAACCTAGCTAGAAAATTGATGGAGTTGTTTCCGACATTTCACGGGATTTTTAATGCAGATGGCTGAAGTTATAAGGCGTAACTTAGGCTACGTATATTTTCAACCCTGGGGTTATCCTTTCGAGGGCTTACCCGGGGTACCCGGCAACGGACACTTGGGGAGGACACCGTGCGGTTTTAGTCGAGACACGACATAACCACCCCCGCTGGCCAGCGGGGGGGTATCCGAAGGGATTTCCGCACGTAAAAAAAAAAAAAAAGTCGACGTATATTTAAAAACAAGTAATATGCTTTTGCGAAATATAATTCATATCTGAGTTCTATAATTCTGTAAATATGTTTATTTTTATTGACATCGTGTTTTCAAGTCCAAGATATCATTATCATCATCATCATCATCAACCTATTCTAGTCCACTGCTGGACATAGGTCTCCCCCAATGAGCGCCGTAGCGCCCTGTCTTCAGCTTGCCGCATCCAGCATCTGCCCGCAGTCTTTCGCAGATCGTCATCCCACCTGGCCGGAGGGCGTCCTACACTGCGTTTGCCGAGTCGCGGTCTCCACTCAAGAACACGTTTAGTCCAGCGGTTGTCGGTTCTTCGCGAGATATGGCCGGCCCACTGCCAAGGTGTAATACATACATATAATATTTCATTTACACACCAATATTTCAAAATTTTCGTAATTATACGTTTTGGCAATACATTCATCATGCGTACTGCTATAGAGTGGAATGCCCTGCCTGAGTCTGTATTTCCAGAAAGCTATAACCTGGGAGTATTCAAGTCTAGAGTGAACAGGTTACTTCTAGGCAAGCATGTTCCACGTTAGACCACTTCATCACTTACCGACAGGTGATATAGGGGTCAAACGCGAGCCTATTACCAATAAAAAAAGGTTGATATTTCAGATCTGTAGTGCAGATCTTGTTACCGGGAGCGAGTTCGTTAGCAGTTTAGATAAAAATGAGCGCTAAAATGTTATAACTACAGAACCCACTGCAGTCAATAATTAAATTCGCATCTTTCAAAACAAGTCATGAAATAAATATTTTAACAACATAGGATGTGTAATGAGGTGCAATATTTATTAGCATCGTACTGTAGCGCATATTGGTAAGCGCTGTGAACAAAATAGCATCCACTCCTAATCGCTTCACGAGATGTACTTAGCCGTAGGTAGCTGCATATTGTTAACTATTAAATATACATAATCTGTTGAGTCAAAGGGATAAGCCGTGTAGACCAAACTCTAAACAACAAACTAAGTCGATAAACACTAAGTCGAAAGCTCTCAGAATTTCGTATTAATTATTAAAGCTGAATTTCACTGATAATAAACGCTTTAAATTCAATTTAAACCGCGTTAGCCCATTTTTCTAATGAATTTTGGCGAGAAAAACACGAGAACTCAGTTTAGTTTAACGAATTTCTTACTGGTGGTTTAAATCTTCATTTTAAAATTGACATAATATGACTTGAGTGTTAAATAATACCTACGATGTTACATTGCGTCTAATTGCATTTTGGTTCACTTCTGGGAAAAAGAGCAGAAACAAAAAAAAATAACCGGCCAAGTGCGAGTCGGACTCGCCCATGAAGGGTTTCGTAGCAGCAAGTAAATTTTTTATATGTGAGTTGATTGAATGAAAGTAAATTGCGGTTTACGATTTATGACGTCTTAAAAAAAAAACTACTTAGTTAGTAGTTTACATTAGAGTACATCATATATTTTTAGTTTTATAGTTCTCTTATTTTAGAAATTACACACATTTTACCACTTTGGAAGTATCTCTCGCGCAAACTATTCAGTTTAGAAAAAAATAAAGATATTAGAAACCTCAATATCATTTTTGAAGACCTGTCCATAGATACCCCGTATCGTATGTATGGGTTTGATGAAAAAAAATTGAGTTTCAGTTCTAAGTATGTATCAGTTCTAAGGAACCCCCAAAATGTATTGTTTTTTTTTTCTATTTTTGTGTGAAAATCTTAATGCGTTTCAAAGAATACATCTACTTACCAAGTTTCAACAGCATAGTTCCTATAGTTTCGAAAAAAGTGGCTGTGACATACGGACGGACAGACAGACAGACAGACACGACGAATCTATAAGCGTTCCGTTTTTAGCAATTTGGCTACGGAACCCTAAAAAGTAGTTGTCAGGTACTAATTCTTGACATTAAAATGCAATAGGCAACTGCTATTTACACTGGCAGTTTTTAGAACAGTGTTCTACTCTTTCAGTGTAAAAATAAATTTTTAGTATTATTTATTTTTGTATTTTTTTTGTATTTTTTTATTTATATATAAATTGTATTTTTTATTTCAATATAATTAACAGACACTTAAATTTTGGTCATTTGTATGCATGAAAATAAAGATGTCTAATATTGACTCGATCACTATAAATAAATGAATGTTCTACGACAATCTACATAGCGTTCTCTAGACACAAAGTAAGTATAGTTTAACTAACTTGTGTTATGGGTTCTAGAAAGTGGATAAACATACTTATTTTTATTTTGTAAATACAAACATCTAATACATAGAAACACTCAGACCAAAATGCAAATAGACATATTCATGCATAAAAATAATTGCTCTGAGCGGTAATCGAACCGGCGCCCCCTGTCGTAGCAGTCGTATGTACTACCGCTACGCCAGTAAACTTATTAGGGAACAATTTAGTACGAAGTTATTACCTACTAGATACTAACAAAAATTTGGACATGTTTTTCATGTGATCTCTAAACTTTTTGCGGTGCAAGAACTGCGCAGTGAGATAAGAGATTTGCATGTTTGCACACTTCAATGGAATGAGGTTTACATGAAGATAGGGGTTCAACACGTAGAAACCCTTTGAGAATTTAATAATCCAATGTGGGACACCACCTGCATTATATAGAGGTACAAAAACGGACTACACTATTAAGTGTATAATATGTATGCAAATAAAACTGAGCTATAATGTTAGAGGTTCCGTGGTCATTGATAGTCAAAATCTTAAAGTTTCGACAGACTAATTCATTAACTCTCTAGATGGGACCCTTGTAGGGTTGCAGAATGCCATAAAGCCGACACAGGTGTCGTGTTTTTGGGGTGGCTAGTGGTGTCGAGTGGTATGAATTTTAACAATCACATTTCGGAGAGCGTGCGCTGGAATTGCACAACTTGATACCTCCAAGCCCTTTCCACCAACGAACGACCACACGCACAGCGACGCGCCACCGCTACATGGTGGATATTCCACTCATACGCACGAAACGTTTCGGCGACACATTTATTATGCGTACAGCTAAGGAATGGAATTGCCTGCCTGAGTCTGTGTTTCCGGAAAGCTATAACCTCGGAATCTTCAAGTCTCGAGTGAATAGGTTCCTTCTAGGCAAACGTGATCCATCGTAGACCACATCGTCACTTACGATCAGGTGAGATAGAGGTCAAACGCGAGCCTATCATCCATAAAAAAAAACAGGTTAAACAGGTGCAACACACGTTGCCCCCGCTTTTGAAAATGAAACATCTACCTCCGGTCATGCATTCCTATAACTGTTTGTCTATACTAATATTATAAAGAGGAAAGGTTTGTATGTAAGCATGTTTGTAACGAATTGGCTCAAAAAGTACTGGAGCGATTTCTAAAATTCTTTCACCATTAGAATGCTACATTATCCCTGAGTAACATAGCCTACTTTTTATCCCGATATTTCCACGGGATCAAGACTTACGCGGGTGATACCGCGTGGCGATGCTAGTATTTCATAAAATCCATTCCATTAGGACCCATCAATGGAAATGACGTAATATCGTCATTGTATGTATAAATGGCGCAATATCTTTTCGCTGATGATTTGCGACCGTTTAAATATTGAGTGTATACACAACTAGCTGATGGTCGCGCCTCCGCCCTCGCAGAGGTCAGTTATCGTTTTTTGGTCAAATTGCCATCAAACATACTGCAGATTTCAAGTCTGACTTAGACCTTTCTAATAGAAAAAACTGCATTAAAATCCGTACAGTCATCTTTTGCGTCCATCACGAATAGACAGACAAGAATTCCAAAAAATATATTTTTGTAATAAGACTAGTTTTAACGGATTCTATCGCGATTTATTTGATGTTATTCTATTATTTGCATTGAACCCGACGTTTCGGTTGTTTTTCAGCAGCCATGGTCACGGGGAGACTAAAGATGGTTGTTGTCTTGTAGTGAAGTGATATATTTTTGTGTTCAGAATCATTCATTCAACATTACAATTTTTTTTTTAAATATCTCCAATATACAGATACAAATAGTATAGATGCATGACATATTTCACAACCTAACCTTTGTTCATTTTATCTTGGGGCGACATCATTATTTCCGTACCTATATGTTTGAGTTGTTTGACCTTTGTTGTGACCGCAGAGATTTCAGTTAGAAACAATGGGCACATAACATGTGAAGTTAATACTGTACATTACGTGAGGTAAGATATTTAATAAGATTTTCTACCCAAAATGTTAAGAACGTCAGGATATTAACTTACTTATAACACAGAATGATAGTGGTAAGGTGCTTCCACACAGGGTTATATGCTAGTAAACATTTGTTGATGAACATTTTATTGCAAAACAAAACAAACATGGGGTGAATCTAAAATAAATTTATATTTTTATAAAAACATTTTATAACAAATGGTATTAATAGATTTAGTTCGGAAAAAGTGAACATCCAATTCTTGTTACTAAACAGTTTCGCTTTTGCAAACAAAAATATATTTTTGGTAAAATGTTACAATTTGTAACTTTTATTGGAAAACATTAAACCGGACAACAAACATTAATTACTATTTGATACTTTGAGTGCTTATATACAATTTACAGAAGCGACTACTGTCTGACTCTGCTTCCCCAAGGAAAGTTTGCGTCACCAGAGTCTCGTGCAGCAACGCACGCAACACGTGCACCACACCTGCTTACAAGTAAGATTAACTTGGGCCCCAAAGAACGTAAAGGTACACCCCTTTGAAAAAAGTGTTACTTTTTTTTCAACGCACTTTTTAGGGTTCCGTTGCCAAATGGCAAAAAAACGGAACCCTTATAGATTCGTCATATCTGTCTGTCTGTCCGTCCGTATGTCACAGTCACTTTTTTCCGAAACTATAAGAACTATGCTGTTGAAACTTAGTAAGTAGATGTATTCTGTGAACCGCATTAAGGTTTTCCCACAAAAATAGAAAAAATTAACAATAAATTTTGGCTGTTCCCCCATACTTAGAACTGAAACTGAAAAATTTTTTTTTCAGTTTCAGTGTGTCGACGTGTGTCCCATACGTGTGGGGTATTTATGAATAGGTCTTTACAAATGATATTAAGGTTTATAAAATATACTTTTTCTTTTAAACTGAATAGTTTGCGCGAGAGACACTTCCAAAGTGGTAAAAAGTGTGTGTTCCCCCCCTGTAACTTCTAAAATAAGAAAACGATGGTATGGTATGGTATCGCGGCCTGGTATCCGCAACTCCACGACAAGGCGTGGTTTTTGCTTGAGGGTGGGCATTTTATTCGATCCGCCCCAGCTCGTTGAAGAACACCAGCAAGCTATTCACGCTGCCAGCGATCTCCCGGAGCGTACCTGTGTTTCCGAAGTACTTAACCCTGTATGTGGCGGTTGCAGGGCAGTGTAGGAGCACGTGTGCCGCTGTTTCTTCCTATCTCATGCAGGCGCTGCAGAGAGGGTTGTCGGTGATTCCTAAAATAAAAAGATGTTTATTGAAGGAGCCATGCCCCGTGATTGCAGCTGTGGCCGTGCGCAGTTGCCGTTTGGTCAGTTGTCGAAGACGCCTGGTCATTCTATTTTCAAGCACAGGGAGTGCTTCACTCGCCTGTCTGCAAACTTCCAGATTTATCCAATAGCTGTTGTGTTGATCTCTCGTTCGTTTGTTTACTATGGTTCGTAGGTATGCAAAGGGGATCGGGATTATGGGCTCAGGTCCCATTATCACCATGTCAGATCCTCTCCTGGCAAGCTCATCTGCCGCATCATTGCCGCGCGAGCCGCTGTGGCCCTTAATCCATTGCAGGGTTATGTTGTTGAAGTGGCCTATTTGATTCAATTTAAGATGGCACTCCAGTATTAGTCCTGAGTTTATAGTGTGGCTGTTTAAAGCTTGCAGCACGGTCATTACGATAAGAAAACGACAAAACTAAAATAAATATATGATGTACATTAACATGTAAACTTCCACCGACAATTGGTTTGAACGAGATCTAGCAAGTAGTTTTTTTTTTAATACATCATAATTCGTAAACCGCAATTTAGCTTTCATGCAATCAACTCAAATATAAACATTTTACTTGCTGCTACGGAACCCTTCATGGGCGAGTCCGACTCGCCCTTATCCGGTCTTTATTATACGTTAATATGTTACTAAATCGGTTACTGAATGGTAAAAATGGTTTTCGTGTTAAAAATGTTATATAATGTTTATTAACATTTTACACCTCCTGTGTGGAAGCTCCGTTTCGTACCACATTTCATCCAACCCCGCGTTCGCGTATCATGTCAGTTACGTATGTTTATTAGTACACACACAATATTACGACACATACGTAGTCCACCAGAATAAACCAGTTCTCATGAAAATATTAAAACAAGCATGCAATTTACTTAGCTTTGAACGTAGGTATCCAATCTTCCGAGGGGGCCATCTCCGATTTAGAGATGGTGTGTGGAGGGTCAGTCGGGAGGGATATGCTCTATGGGCAACCTTACATCCCGGCGTCTGAAGACCCGAGATGGCGTGCGGTTTTAGTCGGTTCAAGCCCGACATAACCGCCCCCGCTGGCCGGCGAGGGGGGGGTATCCGAAGGCATTTCCGCAAGAAAAAAAAATATCCAATCTTCTAGAGCTATGTTAATAACACTAAAAGATTTATTCAACCTTATTATGAAATGATATTCAGTCACTAGTCTCAACTTGAAACTTGTTTTGAGTACAGATTGTATTCTAGATCTAAACTTGCGTGGAAATTTTATGAACGTAAATCACCATGAGCGTTCATAAAATATCTACTCAAGTTTACTTCTAAAATTCATGTGGTTTTCAAACCATGCGTTCAGCGGCCAAAATCGAGTTGTATTTTTAACCTTTATTTTTATCCGACTATGGCATACTCTCATCGGCTATTTATTAGAAGGGTTATTTGTAATTTAAAAACTCTACACATGTATGTTTCTATAAAAATACTTTACTATTTCAGAACAAAAGCAATAAAAGCTCGGTATTTTACTTTCAATGTATCTGAAACTTGTGAAATAAAATGTCAGTATTTCAGAAACCCTTACACAACAAAATTGACATTCGAATTGCTTCTGAGCGAAATGTATATTTTACATAGAGACAGGGTTACGAAATAGTGGTTTATGCGAGTTCCGTGTTGGGATCCATATTCATGGGTGGCTTGGCCTCCCCTTCGGAAACAATAACGGGGCCGACACCAATTGCTATTGGTGAACAGACATTGGGTCGTAGCATATGTCTGTGAAACATTTTTATTTAACGCTCTAAAATGTTTTCTGCTGTTGTAATTGTGATTTATGTAAATTACTTTCTTTTTTTTTATTGATCTATTCGTTTACATTATTTATGTTGTTACAATTAAACCACCCGCTTAAACCACGATGGTTTTTATGCGTGCGGGAGTTCGCTTATTGGTTATAAACTAAACTAATTACATAAGTGAAAAATTATAATCTAAAATAAACTAAGTACATACAGAATCTTCTATATCGTTTAGGAAATGGCTTTGTAAACTTTTTATAAACGGTTGCTGTGTCACATATTTTTTAACTATTTGTTCTGGCAAGCTATTTAAAATATAGGGTAGCATATATTGAGAAGTTCTGGTTCCATATAAATTTGTTGATTTTGGTATAAGATATCTTTTTGAATATGTCAACTGCCGCAAATTACCGTTTCGTTTTTTTGCACGCAACTGATTTTTATTTGAGCTTTCTTCTTTCATAATGGCTATTTTAGTTTTGCATTGAATTGGTAGTACCTCACAATATTTATTTATTATTATCTTTATATTTATAATAATTATCTTTATATAACTATAGGTACATCGTATATCCAAAGTATATTTTTTGTTTTACACAACAATTTTGATGTTTTTCTCCCAGTGTTTATATCAGTCAGTTCATTTATTTTGAATGGTGAAATAGATTTTATTCGCCTTCCAAAGATTTTTACATAGAGCAAAGTTTTGTGACAATTATGAGTATGGAAGACAATTATCATAATTATTACAAAAATCTCGTAACATGAAACTATGAAGACGCATATTATCGGCCAGCGGGGGCGGTTATGTCGGGCTTGAACCGACCAAAGGTCTTAAGACGCCGGGGTGTAAGGTTACCCATAGAGCATATCCCTCGCACCCCGACTGACCCTGGGCCGTCTCCGGTTTTGAGATGGCCCCCTTACTTGCTCTCCACTGTGCCATCTGCTAATCAGAGGGACACGTGGAAAGCTTCCGAACAGCCCTCAACAGGGCCGTCCTCGCCTCGGTCGGAATTGGCCGTAGGCGGCAGCGTCTCTCCCGCCCTAGGAGAGAGGCGCTGCTGTCTCCGTTGCCCAGGGTGCACCGCGTGGAGGTCCCCAACCAAGCACCCCAGCAATACTGTACCTTAAGTTGACTTAAATTTTTAATATCTGGGTAGAGAGGTTCATACTATCCGTTGAAATAATTCACTATAATGTGGCAATCATATTTGACTACCTTTTTTCAATATTTAAATGAGAAATAAATCATTACACATGTTTTCTTCAGATACACCCTAATACCATTTACTGGCATCTTTTGACATATTATTGGCATGTGTTGGACCAACTACTGGCACTCCAGTGCCAATAATAGGCACTAATTACTCTATTATTGGCATTTAGTACTTGAAAATCTTCTAGGACTTTTAGATGTTGTGAAGCCCTGGATATCTACATATTGTGTAAGCGAAATAAAACTAGTGCTCTCTAAATTATATTTTATTTAGGTACCTACCTACATAAAAATTGCAATTTGGTCTATTTCTTAAGTACAAGGGGTAATCTAGGGGGGTGTGTGTCGGGTAACCTCCTCGAGTGTCATTCCGATTCCGATCCCGCTGCAGTCCAGGGGGAACGGAATCGGAGCGGCCGGTACACCCTGGGCGGCGGTCAATGGTTTCCCCCTTAATGGGGTTGGCACTGATCGTCGGCCAATACCCGACGTGGCGGGAACACATCGCTCTCCGTACTCCTCTGCTTTCAGAGGAGACAGGATGAGTGATGGTGTTCGTGGCGGAGGCCACCGTGGGATCCTGGGGGATCCAGGGGCGGGTTAGCCCACTGCTAATGCAGGGGCCGACGGGCACTTGTGCCACCGCTGGTGAGAGAGGACTAGCCATCCTCTCGCGTTCCGTAATCGGTAGGTGATCACCAACGACCTGACTGGTGGCTCCAGAAGGGTACGCTGTGATCTTGCTGACCGGAGGGCTTGCCTTTATTGGCCGGCCCACGACAAGGAAAAGTCTATAACACCCGACAGCGAAGTCGTAAAAACCTATGGATACCAGCCGACCTCCATAGTATATAGGCTTATCCAGGTGCAGGGGGCTCCGCCTGGATGGACCACCTTTCCCCCATACTCGTGGGACATGACATGAATAACTTAAAAAAAATTGTTGACAAACCGGACGGATTTACAAACGACGACACAGGCACGAATAATGGCAACGGAAACGACGGAGTGGTAGTGGTGGGGGCAGAAGAGGTGAGGCCGCGGTCGTGTACGCGGTCGACCAAGGCCGTCTTCGCCAGACCCGCCACTCCACTACCAATTGGAGAGGGAACGGACGCGGAGATTGCGTCCACGGCTGGGACTGACAGCGAGTCAGCTCCCAGCCGAATGGAGACCGAAGGTCTCCGTCGCAAGAGGCCTCGCTCGCGAGGACCCGCTCTAGACCGGAGCAGAAGCTCCTCCGGACAGAGGGCGGTCTCCTCCAGCGAGGACGACCGGCCAGCGAAGGTGCTGGCCACTACGGCGGGTAGAGTGCCGGTGCATGTCCCTCCACTACCGAGTGGCAGGGACCAAGGCGTCCCCGCTGCGAGGGAGCTCCTTGCAGCGCTAGCCCGGATCACGGACACCATCAAGGGTGCCAAAAACGTGGCCGGGAAGAAGAAGACGGTGGCGGAAAACGTCGCCGTCGCCAAGACAGCGTTGGAGGAGCTCCTAGCTAGGAGCGTCTCCGAGGAGGAGGTGAAGCTCAGGGCCCGGGTGACAAGCCTGGAAACTGAGCTCGCCAACTCCTTGGAGCAACCCGACCCGCTTGCGCAGGTTTGCGCATTTCGGGTCTGGATGATGCGGCCACGACGGAGGAAATTATCTCCGCCGTCGTGGAGGCGGACGGCTGCCCCCGTGATCAGGTGAGAGCTGCAGAAATCCGGTTCAGCCCCACCGGTCACGGCACGGCAGTCGTCAACTGCCCCGTCGCAGCGGCGCAGAAGATTGCGGACGGACGGAGCCTCCTCATTGGGGGCTTCCTTAAGGCGCGGGTGCAACTCCTGCAGCCCCGCGAGACCAGGTGCTTTAGGTGCCTGGCTGTGCGGCATGTGGGAGTGCAGTGCACAGCGGGAGACACCGTGGGGGACCGGTGCTTCCGCTGTAGTCAGCCCGGGCACAAGGCTACCACCTGCGATGCTCCTCCGCGCTGCTTCAAATGCGTAGCGGAGGGCAAAGCGGCGGAGCACCGGGCAGACAGCCGATCCTGCGCCGCCTCGAGGCCAAAGCCCCGTTCGTCCGCAGCGGGTAGCGGGGGTGCCGCTCAAGAGCGGCCACATTCGCGGCGGGATGCGGAGATGGACGTCCATTAATGGACACGCCAATCCGCATCCTGCAGGTGAACATAAACCACTGCACCGGTGCTCAGGATCTTCTGTACCAGAGCATCGTGGAGTGGTCTATTAATGTGGTCGTGGTCGCTGAGCCGTACTGGGTCCACCCCGGAAGCCCGGTGGACCTGGACGGCGTAGCGACCGTTTTCGGGGGTTCCGCCGCGGACACCTCGCGCCTTGCAGTCATTGCAAGGGGCCGAGGCTGTGTCGCGGCGGACTATGAGGGGTTAGCTGTCGTGGCCGTCTACTTCTCGCCAAGCCTTGACCAGTATGAGCTTGAGCTATGGCTCGCTGGACTGGACATCGTTCTCGCTGCGTGCCGTCCTCGCCCTGTCTTGGTCCTGGGAGACTTCAACGCCTGGTCTCTGGCTTGGGGCTCCCGGGAAACCAATGCCAAGGGGCGAGTTCTGGAGGACTGGGCCAACACCCGTGGCCTAGAGGTCCTCAACCGGGGGAGTGTCGCCACCTGGGAGCGGCGGGGGCTCAGTTCGGTCGTGGATGTTGCATTCGCGACCCCTGCTCTCGCCCGCCGCGTCCAGGGTTGGCGCGTGGTGGAGGAGGAGGAGACGTCCTCTGACCATAGGTACATTCGGTTCAACGTCTCCCCTCCACCCAACCTGCCGCCGCCAATCGCGAATCCCCCGGATTCACGTTGGGCGCTCAGACGCCTGAATCGGGAGGCTCTCCTGGAGGCATCCATAGTGCAGGCCTGGACTTCGTCACCGGCCAGGCCTGCCGATGTCGACGCAGAGGCGGAATGGTTCAGGAGAGCCATATCGCATATTTGCGATGCGGCGATGCCTAGGGTAAAGCCCGGCCCGGCAAAGAAGCAGGTGTACTGGTGGTCAGCGGAGATTGCACAGCTGCGAGCAGCGTGCGTGACCGCTCGCCGCCAGTACACCAGGTTTCGCCGGAGGCGTCGCCGCCCAGACGATGCGGCAGCCCGAGAGGTGGAGCTATATGAGGCGTACAAGGGGGCCAAGAGGACCCTCCAGGTAGCAATAAAGCAGGCCAAACGGCGGGCCCGCGAAGAGCTGCTGGAGTCTCTGGAGCAGAACCCATGGGGGCGCCCTTACCTTGCGGTCAGGGGCAAAATCCGCCCAAGGGCGCCCCTACTGACCCAGAGCCTCCAGCCAGAGCGGCTGGAGGGGATCCTGGGCTCCTTGTTCCCAGCGAGAGCGGAGGAGCATGTTCCTCCGCGTATGGCTCCGCCTCAGGCACCTGACGCTGATAATAGCGAGAGCGATGTGCTCGAAGTCAGAGAGAGCGAACTAGGGGTAGCAGTGCTCCGGCTTAAAGCTCTGAAAAGCACTGCCCCCGGACCCGACGGCATTCCAGGCCGAGCATGGGTCCTGGCCCTTGAGGAGCTAGGGCCTCGACTGGTGGCGCTCTTTAGCGCATGCCTCGAAAGGGGCCAGTTTCCAAAGGCGTGGAAGACGGGGAAACTGGTCCTTATCCGGAAGGCGGGGCGGCCGGCGGATCAACCATCCGGTTACCGGCCGATCGTGTTGCTCGACGAGGTGTGCAAGCTCTTTGAGCGGATTATTGCAGAGCGCCTTGTCAAGCATCTCACGAACGTGGGGCCAGACCTGGCGGACAACCAGTTCGGTTTCCGCCGGGGGCGCTCCACCGTGGAAGCGATCATGCGCGTTAGGCGCCTGGCGGAGGAAGTAGTCTCGCGGGGTGGGGTGGTGGTGGCGGTGTCTCTGGACATCGCCAACGCCTTCAACACCCTACCCTGGAGCTGTGTTAGGGAGGCGCTCGCGTATCACGGAGTGCCTCATTACCTCCGCCGCATTGTCGAGGCATACCTATCCGAGAAGGCCATAGTTTACCCGAGCCAGCTAGGGCCAGGGCGGCGAGAAGTGTCGTGCGGTGTTCCGCAGGGGTCGGTCCTAGGGCCACTCCTGTGGAACATCAGATACGACTGGGTGCTGCGCGGTACGTTGCTCGAGGGTGTCAGCATAGTCTGCTATGCTGACGACACCCTCGTTATGGCGCGGGGAGCAACGTACCGAAGCGCGGCACTGAAGGCCACGGCAGGGGTTGCTCAAGTCGTGGGTCGAATACGGCGGCTGGGACTCGAGGTGGCTCTCCACAAATCCGAGGCTATGTGTTTTCACGGGCCCCGGAGGGGGCCACCTGCGGGAACCAGCATAACCGTAGGGGGCGTGAGCATCGGCATCGAGCCCACGATGAAGTACCTTGGGCTCGTACTCGATAGCCGATGGGACTTCGGACCTCATCTCCGAAGTCTGGTCCCGAAACTGAGGGGGGCTGCGGCCGCGCTATCGCGGCTGATGCCCAACGTTAAGGGACCCAACGCCCCCACTAGGAGACTGTACCTGGGGATCGTGCGAAGCATGGCCCTATACGGGGCCCCTGTATGGGCGGAGACTCTGGCGGCCCGCAACGTGGCTGTATTAAACAGCCCGTTAAAAGCGATGGCCGTCAGAGTCATCAGGGGGTATCGCACGATCTCAGTCGAGGCGGCATGTCTCCTAGCCGGGACCCCTCCATGGGACCTGGAAGCGAGAGCCCTTGCGCTGCTGTACCAGTGGCGCAAGGAGGCGCTGGAGCGGGGCCATAGGCCGGAGCCCCGAGAAATCAGGGCTCAACGGTCCCAGCTCCACCGGGATCTCATGGAGACATGGAGGGTGCGACTTGAGCACCCAAGGTGGGGGGAATCCACCATTGCGGTGGTGAGACCGATCATGAAGGAGTGGTTGGAGAGGGACCATGGGGACCTCTCCTACCGGATGTGCCAGATGGTTACCGGACACGGGTGTTTCGGTAAGTATCTGTGGCGCATCCACCGGGAGACAACGCCGCAGTGCCAGCACTGCGAGGATCCTGGCGAAGACACGGCGCTTCACACGTTGGTGGAGTGCCCTGCGTGGGCGAGTCAACGCCGGGATCTCGTTGCGGTCCTGGGCGTGGACGTTCTCTCGTTGGAGACCATGGTGAGGGCCGTGGTCTCCGACGGGAGCAAGTGGCACGCCGCCGCCTCTTTCTGCGAGCAGGTAATGCGCGCGAAAGAGACGGCGGAGAGGGAGCGGGAGAGAACCCTGCCCCCCGAGTTTCGCAGTCTGCGGCGAGGACGCCGCAGACTCATCTACGCCCGGGACTACCGACCTCCATGATCGGGGCCTGAGGACGGCAGTTGGCCGACTCGCCGTCCTTACAGAAGCAGGCCGTGGCGGAGGCGTGTCGTGTGTGCCCTACACACGCCTGCCAACTCACCGAAGCGGGATAAAACCCGACCCCACCTGGCGAGGCCGCGGTGGCGGCCAAAGTCCGCCGGCAACCCTGGGGTTATCCTTTCGAGGGCTTACCCGGGGTGCCCGGCAACGGACACTTGGGGAGGACACCGTGCGGTTTTAGTCGAGACACGACATAACCACCCCCGCTGGCCGGCGGGGGGGTATCCGAAGGGATTTCCGCACGTAAAAAAAAAAAAAAAAAAAGGGTTAATCTAGGAACATTTGGGTAACATAATATTATTTTAGTCTTAAATTAATCAAGTTTAAACATCAATCAGCTATACATGCACACTGCACATGCTCCCCGTCCTCGACGAGACGGCCATGACTCCAGAGCCACCCTGATACGCCACTATACCGACGAACTGCCTGATATTAGTCAAGACGAGATCGTGTTAGTTCTTAGGCAGCTTAAAAATGGAAAAGCCCCCGGTGAGGACCGAATTACTTCAGAGCTTCTGAAGGCAGGAGGAGCTCCTATCATACAGGAGCTACAGAAACTCTTCAATCCCGTCCTTCACAGTAGGAGAACTCCTAAGGCGTGGAGGGGGCGTTTGGTTGTTCTCTTTTTCAAGAAGGGTGATAAGACCATCCTTAAAAACTACAGACCCATCACACTCCTGAGCCACGTCTATAAGCTGTGTTCACGAGTGGTCACGAATCGTCTCGCCAGGAGACTCGTCGAGTTCCAGCCACCGGAACAGGCTGGGTTCCGCGGAGGATATGGCACCATAGACCACATTCACACAGTGAGGCAGATTATACAGAAGTCCGAAGAGTATAATCAGCCCCTGTGTCTCGCTTTTGTGGACTATGAAAAGGCCTTTGACTCCTTCGCAACTTGGGCTGTTCTGGAATCCTTACAGCGATGCCAAGTAGACTATCGTTATGTCGAGGTGCTGAGATGCCTTTACGAAGCTGCCACTATGAGTGTCCAACTACAGGGTCAACAGTCTAAAACCATCCAATTGCGCAGAGGAGTGAGACAGGGGGGCGTCATATCCCCGAAACTGTTTACGAGCGCATTGGAAGATATGTTTAAGACGCTGGACTGGAAATGTAACGGCACAAATATAGACGGCGACTACATCTCTCACCTACGATTGGCTGATGACATAGTCTTAATGGCGGATTCGCTAGAGGAGCTAACCCGGATGCTGGACGGCCTACCTGCAGCCTGGCGACGCATCGGTCTTGGCATGAATTAGGATAATACCAAAGTCATGATCAATGGCCACATTGATCCGGGACCGGTCGTCGTGGATTTTTCTGTGGATCATTCTTAAAATTGTTTCTGAGTACACTAAGTGTACTCGAGGTAAGCTCGGGCAGATTGTGCAGTTACGTAAAAACCATTTTGAGAAGGAGGCCAAGAGGAGGATCCAGCTAGGCTGGGCAGCATTTGGAAAACTACGTCGAGTCTTCTCGTCATCCATACCGCAGTGTTTGAAAACGAAAGTTTTCAATCAGTGCATCCTATCTGCGTCCTATATTTTTTCCGTTTTTGTACTCCTACTTCACTTCTTTTTTTATCTGGCTTCTTATTAGTTTTTTCCTTCATCTTCGATACCATTTTTTTTTTATCGTGCGGAAATCCCTTCGGATACCCCCCGCCGGCCAGCGGGGGCGGTTATGTCGGGCTTGAACCGACTAAAACCGCACGCCGTAACCAATTATTGGCATTACTGCCAGTAATTAGATTTCAACTACTGGCTCAACATTTGGAAATCTTGTAGAAAATACGATGATGTCTTTGTATTGATGTTAAAAACTTATAAAAGCTGATTAAAATAAGGTTCCAATTGCAAAAGAATATTTGTCATACAACCCCATTTATTGTCAGAGTGCCAATAAATTAGAATTATGTTTGAATCGCATACCGGTTATTGTCAGGGCGGTAAATTCAAAACATTTTTTATTCATTGCGAATACTAGGACAAAAATACGTGTGTAAATTATTCAAAACCCAAAAAACATTAATAATCATGTGTAGCCTTCATAAATTAACAATTACGATACTTATACAGTTAGAGGTGGCTCAGAGAAGTATCTTAAAATTATGTACGTTCAAACCTTATCTCTATCCAACAAAGCTACTGTATGAGTACTGTGAGGTTCTGACGGTGCGTCAGCTATTTCTAATGAGTATAGTCTTGAGACAACATTCACTGATTGAATATAACCCGACATTGCCCGAAAGACGTCGAACCTATGCAGTGTGTGATCGCATACTGCAACCCAGAACTTCATTCATCCGGAAGTTTTTTCCCTTTCTGGGTCCATATATTTATCAGAAAATAAATAAAATAATTGAAATACACCCGTTGAGAAAAACAGCAACCAAAAAAATATTATTTGAGTGGTTTAATAAACTGTCTTATGACGAAACCGAAAATATAATGATAATCCCTGAGTAGGATTATTTACTTATAATAGATTTCACAAATTGACTGTCTTTTCACATACCAAATGAGACTACTGAGATAAAAATAAATAACTACCATATAACAATCTTCTATACAATCTCTCTATCAAATAAGCATACATACTTACGCGCGCACACACACACACACACACATACACACACATACACACACACACACACACACACACATACACACATTACGCAAAACATGAGCTGGATGTATTTCTCATTATATAATTAACCTATTTTCAATATTCAATTCAATTGAAATTTTTTTCTGAATTTTCTGTAAGAACTTCAATTAAATGACAATATTATCATAAATATAAGTATGCAAAAAAAAAAATTGTGAGAACAAGAAATCTCATAGGATACAAACAATGAATGTAATATTTTAGATAACTTATTGCAGGGAAATGCGCTGTGTGCTGAAATACAGGCTTCAAGCCTAGTTCAGCAGCAGATGCTGCTATTAGACAATAAATATTCAATGAATGTAAACTTAATACTTACCTATTGCTTAAGAAAACGTCTGTAATTATTATTTTTGAGACAATAAATATTATATTATTATTATATTATATATTATAACAAGAAAACAGCTAAAACAGGGTGGCACTCACCTTAATAAAATCTTAAGTAACTGGTAACAAAACACAAAACCTGTTACGACGTGAAAGAAATTTTATAGTTTGACAGTTGAGTAATTTTACTGACAGTTGAGTGTTGCCAATTTATAAAATTAGTTAACCACAGATTCGTTTTATTTTTGTAGAAACACCGTTTGTTGAACTAGATCCTTATTTTTTACTAATAACATTGGAGTGTCAATAAGTTGAAGGGGTGCACTAATAAATGAATTCAATAACAAAACCGTCATCGCTGGTACATCGCTTTTCTATGTTCCATTAATTTGACTTCACCCCGCGTCATTGTAAGCTGAGGTGTAGCCCAAAAAGTAGTGGCCACCGTTACCAACTTAGTAAAACAAAGAACCTATTTTAATAAAATAAATAAAACGAATCTTTTTTTAAAGCAAGCTTTTAATTAAAAAATCAGTTGTAATAAAACGAAATTATTATTTCATGCAAGGGTTGTTCTGATTTTAAAAGCTTGTATCGCGCAGATATTTCTCTGTGTCCTGATTGCGACTTTATTTTATTATCAAATTTTTAATTATTTTTTTTTTAATTTTAGTAATGTCATGTTGCACCAGAGTGCTTATCAAGATCTGCCTAAGTAACTCAACACAACGAGTCTATCTTGTTTAGTTCGAGACCACCTGCTGTCTCCATCTTCAGACCTTGTACATTATGTGGGACCAGAGTGTTAAAAAAGACAAAAACAAAATTTAGTCAAAACAAACTAAATTCGAGAGATTTATCTTGTTTAGTATCGGAGTTCCTATGGCCACCTTCCTACTCCATCATCAGACCATGAATACCATGTAATACATAAGAGTTTGTCGAGACACAATGAATGACTGGCGAAGACACGGCGCTCCACACGATGGTGGAGTGTCCTGCGTGGGCGAGTCAACGCCGGGATCTCGTTGCGGTCCTGGGCGTGGACGTTCTCTCGTTGGAGACCATGGTGAGGGCCGTGGTCTCCGACGGGAGCAAGTGGCACGCGGCCGCCTCTTTTTGCGAGCAGGTAATGCGCGCGAAAGAGACGGCGGAGAGGGAGCGGGAGAGAACCCTGCCCCCCGAGTTTTGCAGTCTGCGGCGAGGACGCCGCAGACTCATCTACGCCCGGGACTACCGACCTCCATGATCGGGGCCTGAGGGCGGCAGTTGGCCGACTCACCGTCCTTACAGAAGCAGGCCGTGGCAGAGGCGTGTCGTGTGTGCCCTACACACGCCTGCCAACTCACCGAAGCGGGATAAAACCCGACCCCACCAGGCGAGGCCGCGGCGGCGGCCAAAGTCCGCCGGCAACCCTGGGGTTATCCTTTCGAGGGCTTACCCGGGGTGCCCGGCAACGGACACTTGGGGAGGACACCGTGCGGTTTTAGTCGAGACACGACATAACCACCCCCGCTGGCCAGCGGGGGGTAAACCGAAGGGATTTCCGCACGTAAAAAAAAAAAAAAAAGACACAATGAATGAGCCCAAACACAATATGTTTAAATTTTCCCATAGATTTAGATTGGAAAAAGAGAACATCTATGTTTAACTTGTTTAGTTTAGGAGTTCCTATGACCACCTTCCGACTCCATCTTCAACCTCTGAATATCAAGTAACACCAGAAAGTTTAAAATGACAAAACAAAGGAGTCCAAATTCGATAACTTTATTTTGTTTAGCTTAGGAGTTCCTATGCCCACCATTCTACTCCATCGTCAGACCCTGAATACCATGTAACACCAGAGAATTTTTCAAGACAAAACCAATGAGCCCAAACTCGATATGTTTAATTTGTTTAGTTTAGAGTTCCTATAGTCACCTTCCTACTCTATAATCAGAACCTGAGTACCACGAGGAAAGAGCTTGCCAAGACAAAACGAATGAACGCAAAGTGTATAGGTTTATCTCGTTTAAGTTAGGAGTTTCGATGGCCACCTCCTACCCCACCATCAGACCAGCTGCATTGTATCATATTAATGCATTGTCTTTCAAACTAAACGTGCATGCAAATTTTCATGTTAATCGGTTGAGTTTTGAGAATTTGACCCGAACTAACATACAGAGCAAAAGATTTCAATAAGAAGCGGCCAAGTGCGAGTCGGACTCGCCCATGAAGGGTTCCGTAGCAGCAAGTAACATAATAATGTTTTTTTTTTAATTTTTATATTTGAGTTGATTGAATGAAAGGCAAATTGCGGTTTACGATTTATGCCGTATTAAAAAAAAACTACTTACTAGATCTCGTCCAAACCAATTTTCGGTGGAAGTATACATGGTAATGTACATCATATATTTTTTTAGTTTTATGATTCTCTTATTTTAGAAGTTACAGGGGGAGGGGGGGGGGACACACATTTTACCACTTTGGAAGTGTCTCTCGCGCAAATTATTCAGTTTAGAAAAAAATGATTTTAGAAAACTCAATATAGGTTTCTAATATCGTTTTTTTTTCTAAACTGAATAGTTTGCGCGAGAGACACTTCCAAAGTGCTAAAATGGGTCCCCCCCCCCTGTAACTTCTAAAATAAGAGAATGATAAAACTAAAAAAAATATATGATGTACATTACTATGTAAACTTCCACCGAAAATTGGTTTGAACTAGATCTATTAAGAAGTTTTTTTTTGAATACGTCATAAATCGTAAACCGCAATTTACCTTTCATTCAATCAACTCAAATATAAAAATTTTACTTGCTGCTACGGAACCCTTTATGGGCGAGTCCGACTCGCACTAGACCGGTTTTTTTAAATATTGGAATAAATGTAGCGACTATTGATGTATACGCAGTTTTATTATCCCCAGAGAACAAAGTTAATTTATTTCATATTTTGTTTATAATTTTTATTGAAGGATTAATAGCTATGTTTTTTTTATACCTTAGAGGTGGCAGACTAGCACACGGCCCACCTGATGGGAAGCGGTTACCGTGGCCTTCGGATGTGACCAAGAAATTGAAATTTATAAAGCTACTTTTGTCGCTGACTGTACATAAATAACTAATGAAAACCTATTTCCCCGAAACCCTTTTAATAAGAACGAATATCAAGAATAATTTAAAATAAGGAAAATAATAAGAACAAGGTTTCGAAGTGAATATAACGTATCACTTATAAGACACACATGGTATCATTGAAGGGGAATGCTATATTAAATAGAAGAAATCTGAATCGCAATGAAAACATACGGTTTGCACTATGATTTCAGTAACGCTTCTTAAAAATGAAAGTAATAATGGTTTAATATTATAACTCAAACTAATAATCATAGCCTAAGAACGCTCACAGCTCGAGAGGTGTCACTTGCGACTACCTGCAGAAGGGAAAAGGGAGAGCAAAGAGAAGAAGGCAGTGGAAAAAGGAAAAGAAGAGGTTTGAGGTCTTCGGTAGTCCAACAATCCGTAAAAATATAGGACAGTGCTACCATATAGTATCATTTTCAGTTATTCGAAATTAAGTTATTGAGAATTATAAATATTATTATTTAATAAAAAATAAAGAAAACTCAAACTTTATGAATAATTTAAATGTATATTATTTCTTGATCTTATTACTTAGCTACAAGATATATTATTACGTAAGCAAATTTTATAATAGAATATTCATAAAGCATTACATAGATGTTTATACGTAATTTTATACGTAAAAAAAAAACCACAGATTACATAATATTATTCTTAGTTAAGAATAAAGCCAAGTAAAGCCGAAAAATATAAAAACACACCATACACAGCAAAAAGCATATGAGGTAACATTAATTAACAAAATTGAAGAAAACGATAGCATCTTGCTTATACAAAACTGCGAATAGTCTTTAGGCAGGTAATAATGGCAATAAGGAAACAGTGACTGTAATGGCAGGCAATGAGACCGGCATTGTGAAGACAGACTTTGGCAGCAGTACGGGCGGTTCTTTTTTTCATGTTTTTATTGAATTCGGTGGCGTAAGAATGCTTGAGAAAGGTTGGGCAACGGGCCCAGATGTGCGTTTACACGATCCGATCGAATTGTTTGTTTATTCGGTGGCTTGTTCTAATTTGCCCGACAGTTTGAAAATATAGTAATGGCAATATATGGGGCATCCTACCGGAAACTTTGGTAGCCTGATAGAAAATTGCAGATGTTTAGATACTATCCCGAAACACTATTTCAAATGACAAGAGGGTTTTCTTTACATATAGTTCATAAAGGTTGTTCATGAGTAAATGACATAGCAGAATAATGATATTTGTTTTTATGATTTCTGATGAATTTTCTAATGTTTTGAATACTTCTGACGCCCTCTGCGTAGCTGTGAAGCGTCTGACTGCTATGGCGGAATTAGCAGGATTTTTATGTATAAATATATTTATTTGCATTAGTCTGGGTGTTTTTATGTATAATGTGTATGTATTTACAAAAAAAATGCATCTTAGTATGTTTATCTGCATTCTAGAACCCATAACACAAGCTATACTATGCATTCCTTCCTGGGTAACTGTATACGCTTCTACAACAAGCTCCCTAGTGAATTGAAGGATTATTTATTACTATTCATCAATTTAAAAGTCAAATTAAAACAAAACTTTGCCAAAAAGGTTATTATAGAATTCAAGAATATTTAGACGACAAATAAGCTTGGATATGAACTGTTTGCTCTCTCATTATGCTTCTCAAAAAAAGGTTGTAGTTAGATTAGGTAAACATGTTTGTAAATAGACCAAAAAAAGGCCCCCTGCAGACAGAGCCTAAACATTAATCTATTTAGTTTTTTGGACATTTTGTAAGTTCCGTTAAAATGGTTTATACAGAATAAATGATTTTTGACTTTTGACTTACTTTGGGTCTAAAGAGCGCTGTGTAGAATGTTGTTGAATATTTATTTATATTTATTCCCTTGCATAAAAACTGTAATATTCATGATAGCACACATCACAACTTAACCAGATCAGTTTATAAAATATCGATCAGAAACTTTCCTGAAGCAAAAGTTAAAGTTTCGACGAATTCTTGAAATGTCGTTCAATGATTAGTTTTCAAGTTTTGCGAGTTTCGCACAACAGCACACAATTGGAACTAATGCTGACTGAGATTTACACATTAAAAACCATTGCAATTTGGTTCAGAAATGTTGAAGCAAGTATAATTAAATAATTATTGAAGACTAGAAGTGTGGATGAATGAATCATCTACACTTCTATACTAATATTATTAAGCGTTAAGTGTAAGTTTGTGAGGCTATAGAGGGTAATCTCTGTATCTACTGAACCTAGTTTGAAAATTCTTTTACGAATAGAAAGCCACATGAGTGTCATATACTTATACCCAAAGGAGAGTAGCAGAAAACATAAATGTTAACCAATCTCGCAGATTTCCATACATTATATGAAAATTAATAAATCACGGGCATATATGAGTTAAAGGTATGAAACGAGGGTTAGTGAGTTAGTGACTATTAGGAGGCAGCTAGTGACTATTAAATTATAAACAAACCTAAACAGCTACTACTTACTATGTGATATAAATATTTTTCTTTCATGTTGTTTCAAGTGCTTGATATGTTATTACATATTGAGCACTTTAAGATTACTCGCCCGACCTCGTTCGTGCACTACAGATAGTTTCCTGGCCATCATGTGTCAGAGATTAAAAATAAATTGATTTAAAATATAAAAAGTAGAATAGGGAAGAAAAACAATGGGCTGGGCGGACAAGTTGCTGACAGCGTGTGACCGGGGGCTCCGGCCTCGACCCGCCGTACGAAGAGAGTTCCAAGTAAAGTGATTGTAGGCTCAATCCTTGAGCAGAATCCGCGACTCTCTACAGTTCGCTTAAAGTATAAATAAACTCGTGTAAAATCCCCTAAAACTCGATATAGGAAGTTTTATGTGAAAAATAAATGCCATTATAAATATAAATACTTGTGTTTATCATTTCGTTAACACGAGGAATTGTGACGCCAGACCCCAGACGTCACAGTACACACTTCAAGATAGAGGCGAATATCATTTTAGCCTCCTCCTAACCATAACTGCTGAATAGCAACCGAAACACTAGAAAAAGTATAAGATACAAAAGCAGCAAGTACCTTTTAATCTAGTTTATTTGAAATTTCGTGTCCCATACACAAGCTGGCCCAAGCCAACCCCAAGCCAATCTGAAAACATTCCGCACCTGATAGTAGAATGCCCCATTTACGCCAGACAACGTTTCAACCTGGAACAAAGGATAAAAGAGCAAATTAGTTTACACAATTAATTAGTGGTAAAACTAAAGCACAAAAAAAGCAGTTAATAATTGAAATAAGGTAGATTAAGTATTAATATAAGGATAACCTAAGGTTATCATATATATATACTAGCTGACCTGGCAAACGTTGTTTTGCCATGTATATTATTAAATATATAACCGTCACTGCTACGTTCGATACACAAATAAAACCAAAGGAAAATGAAAATAAAAATTGCGATAGAAAAATAGGGGTTGATCGAAGAGTGTTAAAAATTCAGGGTTGTATGTATTTTCTTATGTTGTATCATAAAATTAAAAAAAAAAAACTAAAAATTAAAAAAAAATTAAGGGTGGACTTACCCTTAATATTTAGGGGGATTAAAAATAGATGTTGTTCGATTCTCAGACGTCCCTAATATGCACACTAAATTTCATGAGAATCAGTCAAGCCGTTTCGGAGGAGTTTAACTACAAACACCGCGACACGAGAATTTTATATATTAGAAGATATATAAAAGAAACCGCAGTATAAATAAATAATAAGTAAAGAGTAAACAGTACAGACTTAAGAAAAATAATATAAGTAATAGCAGAGATGACACTAAATGTAAAGTAAATTACCAGCATAATACAAGAACGTGCAAAAGACACTGAAGAATAAATACATAACTTTAAACCTTACCCCAAATATGAAAAGACCAGTACTGGTCTTAGAAAGTAACTACAAAAAAGAAATATAAATAGGAGTATAGATACAACGTAGAAACAATAAAAATTGTTAATGAAAGGAACTCCGAACTGTAAATATCGGAGAACCTAGTAATTTTTTTTTCCTTTATTTTTATAGAGGCTTTTGCTACATACTAGTATGTTAGCCTCATCATACCTTATTTACAGTCATTATTGCACTTACGCTAGAAGAGTGGGACAGAGTCCTTGGTGTGAAAAGAACCTAGTAATAAAAAATAAAAAGCCAACCTCACCTTCATCCAGCTTCTTCTTTAGATACGATTATCGGCAGCAAGAAATAAAAATATGATCATGTAAACAAAAGATACGATAACGTATGTGAAAGGGCGATAATGGCTTTGTCATTAAATACTGGACGTCCCTGTGTAAACAAGATGTGCTATCGAGCTAGTTACTAACCTCGAATAGCAAGTCTCGCATTCAAATCGGTTCAAACCGATTTATACGATACTCACATGTACTTGCAAAAATGTCATACGAGATTAAGTTTAGACAAGTCGAGAAATCGTAGGCAATTATCGCATTGCGATTTGTGTCGTAGTGTAAACAAAATGTAATCACCCTTCGAATATCGTATGACATACTCGTAGGCGAGATTTTATTTTTTGATTCAACGTAAACATAATAATGCGATTATCGCCTGAAGATTATGGCCTACGATAATCGCATACGACTTCTCGCCCTAAAACATGCGAGAAACTCTCTCCATGTCAATGGACCTTTACATTAGTTTGGAAAGCATTTCGGTTATTTGAATAGATAGATTATGACACAAAACATGGCTTGGCTTTAGGATTTACAATAAAAGGATTTCCCTCAAAATGCTGGTTGCATTAGTATACGTCGGACCCGTCAATTTGGCTTAAAGCCAAATATCATACCGGTACTGAATAGGTACCTTTAATATTAATAGACTTTATACTTCACAGCATATGAAACAATTATCTTTCATAAGTATTATTACACATAAACATAAACATAAACATAAACTCACGCCTATATCCCCGAAGGGGTAGGCAGAGGTACTAGCACCCACATTTCGCCAGTTTACATTATAATACCGTAGACTAAGGGAAGTGGGGAAGGAAAAGTCGAGAAACGGACCCCGAGCTCCGAATTGAAAGCCTCGGATGCAATCCGGATTCGACGCTAAGATGATGAGGACCCAATAGGGTATTTGACTACTGCTAAAAAATAGTTCTGTATTATGTATTACAACATAAAAATACAGATTGCATCAATATTTTTTTGAGAACCGTTTTATTTACGATAAAAATTGTTATTAAAGTTTGATTTAAAAAAAGTACGCGCCATACCGGAGCCCGTGACATGTGACGTCAAGTAAACAGAGCGCGTTTATATAATTATTGAAATTAGTTGCAAAAATAATGGTTTACAAATGGTGCGTAGTACCAAAATGTAATACATCAACAAAAACTCCGGAAAAGTTATTTGTTCCTGTTCCAATGGATCCTAAAAAACGGAAAAAGTGGTTAAGTTTAGCTCGTCGAGACCCTAATAGCATATCAGCTAATTCAAATGTTTATATGTGTGAAGATCATTTTAATGTAAGTATTATTCATAATCTATTACAGTGATGTAACCATTAAACTTTCAACAAAAAAGACGACTTTCAACAAAAAAAATTCATTATCTATGTTCAATGTGAACGTGATATAAACATAGTTTTGTCAATAAATCAATTTTATCAACATAACCTAAACCAATAGTGTTTTTTTTTGAATGAATAATTTCTCTGAAGTTACTGTAAACAAATAATAGGTACGGCCGGCCGGGTGTGTGTTGGGTAACCTCCTCGAGTGTCGCTCCGATTCCGATCCCGCTGCAGTCCGGGGGGAACGGAATCGAAGCGGCCGGTACACCCTGGGCGGCGGTCAATGGCTTCCCCTTCACCCTTTCATAGGGTTGACATTGATCGTCGGCCAATACCCAACGTGGCGGGAACACATCGCTCTCCGTACTCCTCTGCTTTCAGAGGAGACAGGATGAGCGATGCTGTTAGTGGTGAGATGGCCCAGGGTCAGCCGGGGTGCGAGGGATATGCTCTATGGGTAACCTTACACCCCGGCGTCTGAAGACCCGAGACGGCGTGCGGTTTTAGTCGGTGCAAGCCCGACATAACCGCCCCCGCTGGCCGGCGGGGGGGTATCCGTAGGGATTTCCGCACGATAAAAAAAAAAAAAAAAAAGGTAGATTTCTACTGTCGGCTTGCACAAAATTTTTCTCCATTTTGACATACAAAACATGATAAATAACTATCTTATTTTGAGATATATAAGATAAAAGTGCATTATTAGTAATTAATAATTGAACCAGTCGATTAACACTAGGAAATGCAGATAGCCTGTATGGAAAAACTCTGTTTACTTATGTGTGACGTCATCAGAGATGCAACCAATCACAGAGCGTTTATAAGCACGTGATCAAATCTCAAGTGAGATTTTAATCTTGATTTTTTAACAAAAAAGAAACTTATTTTATATTGAAAATTAATAAAATATGTTTTTTACGGTACATTTTATTAGGATGACAACAATTCGTACAATATTTTAAATCTAGTCAAAATGCCTATTGTAACTTAAAATAATGACAAAAAGAACTCTTTATTGTTCAGGTCCTTTTTAGGGTTCCGTAGCCAAATGGCAAAAAACGGAACCCTTTTAGATTCGTCATGTCTGTCTGTCCGTCCGTATGTCACAGCCACTTTTTCCGAAACTATAAGAACTATGCTGTTGAAACTTGGTAAGTAGATGTATTCTGTGAACCGCTTTAAGATTTTCAAACAAAAATAGGAAAAAAGCAATAAATTTTGGGGGTTTCCCCATACTTAGAACTGAAACTCAACATATTTTTTTTCATCAAACCCATACGTGTGGTGTTATCTATGGATAGGTCTTCAAAAATGATATTGAGGTTTATATTTTCTCTAAAATGAATACTTTGCGCGAGAGTCACTTCCAAAGTTTGTTAATGTGTCCCCCCCCTTTTTTTTTTTTACGTGCGGAAATCCCTTCGGATACCCCCCCACCGGCCAGCAGGGGTGGTTATGTCGTGTCTCGACTAAAACCGCACGGTGTCCTCCCCAAGTGTCCGTTGCCGGGCACCCCGGGTAAGCCCTCGAAAGGATAACCCCAGGGTTGCCAGCGGACTTTGGCCGCCACCGTGGCCTCGCCTGATGGGGTCGGGTTTTATCCCGCTTGGTGAGTTGGCAGGCGTGTGTAGGGCAATGTGTCCCCCCTGTAACTTCTAAAATAAGAGAATGATAAAACTAAAAAACATATATGATCATCACTTTTAAAATTGGTTTGAACGAGATCTAGTAAGTAGTTTTTTTAATACGTCATAAATCGTAAAACGCAATTTACCTTTCATTCAATCAACTTAAATATAAAAAAAAGCATTATTATGTTACTTGCTGCTACGGAACCCTTCATGAGCGAGTCCGACTCGCACTTGGCCGCTTTTTTTATTTATTTATTATTATTGCACGTCCCTGTGTAAACAAGACAATATTGTGGTAGTTATTGTGCTCGAATGGCAAGTCTCGCATTTAAATCGGTACAAACCGATTTGTACGATTCTCGCATGAACTAGCAAAAATGTCATACGAGATTGAGTTTAGACTAGTCGAGAAATTGTAGGCAAATATCGCATTGCGATTTGTGTCATAGTGTAAACAAAACGCTGGGCGATAATCACCTTACGAATATCGTATGACATACTCGTAGGTGAGATTTTATTTTTTGGTTCAATGTAAACAAGTGAATATGTATATCGCCTACGATATTCGCATACGGCGTCTCGCCCTAAAACGTGCGAGAAACTCTCTCAATGTAAATGGGCCTTTATGTTGAGGAAACTCCTCTGATAAATCATTGAAGTTACGTCAAATTCAGTAGACTAAACTGCTTATGTACTCGAAGCGCAGTGTACTAATTAATATGCTGTAGTCGAATTTCCGTTTCTAGTCCTTAGTATTAATTCAAATGACAGATACTTTAGTCAAAGTGACCATTTCAGTAGGATAAGGGGGTCTGGGGTCGACATAAATTCCGATGTCAGCATTATTGCGGTGTCCTTAGTTTGACGAAGGTACAGTTCGAATTGTAGAGGCTATCTTAAAACAGATCGAATCCCTAAAACTGTCTTATGTTTATTGTTTACGCTGACGCGGAACCCTTGACAATGTGTCGAGTGTTCTGTCGATTTATCTGTGTTTAATAACCGTGTCATAAACATATTCGCCCTGGAGGCAATAGGTATTCGACTAAATTGGATGTCATCATATTCGATCGAAAATATTGGAGATATTTTTTTATTCAAACATTTTTTGTACCACCTTTAGTGTAAACCGTATGTAACCTGGTTTATTCGTATTTGTATTGATGATTAAATTTTTGAATCTATAGTAATTGAAATGTAAATGCTTAAATATTAGCGAATTCGTGATGATAAAATCAATCAATGAAATGATGAAAACTGGACTAGCAATAAACCACGTCCGCGTCAATAAATGAATATTTTCTGAATATTTTCTAATAGATAATTATCTTATATCTCTTATTTTGAATACTCTGATTTGATGAGGTTTGATATATTGAATAATAATAATAAATATAGAATGCATTATATATTATATAGAACGTATTTAAAAATATAATTTATATGTATGTAAAGTTTAATAAAGGAAATAATAATAATAATAAATATTTTATTTCTTCTTACAAAATACAAGAAGACAAACAATAGACCAACAGGAAATACAATGTTAAAGGTGAAAGTAATGCTCCTAATTCTTGGTGCATTTTTCTTTTGTAAATTTGCCACGGTGATCAAGTAGACATTACTGAGTGTCGTAAGGGGTCGAATGTCCAGATCGGTCTCATACCATCGAGGAATAATCACCGAAAAACCAAATCAATGGAAAAAGTCGACCGGTCACGTTGACCTATTGTTGGATAGGCAAATCTCACTACGCTTAAGTTTGTGTTGATTGCGAAGCTGGTAACCGTCCTAGTTCTACGACATTCTACACAGCGCTTTCTAGACCCAAAGTAAGCATAGCTTAACTAGCTTGTGTTATGTCTTCCAGAATGCGGTTAAACATACTTATATACTTTTTTTTGTCAATACACACATATTTTACGTAGAAACACTCAGACCAATGCAAATAGACATATTCATGCATACAAATATTCGCACTGAGCAGGAATCGAACCCGTGCATATATATATATAACTATGTACGTACTCATTTTCATTTCCAAGCAAATCATTTTCATTTTCAAGCAAATTATGTGTGTATCTGTGTCTATGCGTATGGGTGTGTTTGTAGGTGAGTGTCACATACACTCACCTACAAACACACCCATACGCATAGGGATACGAGAGGGTGTGGGCGTTGTAACGCTTGTGTTGGTTATAATTTAACATAGATTAAATATACTACAGCGTGTATGATTTAAAAACACATTCAAAAAGGTTACATAATTATATGGGTTAAACACGTTTATCATATTTAATCTATTTTTTTTAATAAAGGTATTTTGTACACCCCCCAAGTACTTCAGAACGTTATTTCTGTTACACTTATTAACACATAAAACGTACCACTTTGAATATGCTACACTTTCGTATCTGTTACATTTATAAATGGGGTTCTGGCTAAAACAGTTTCAAAAAACAGTGATAAAACACTTTATTATGGTTACAGTTTGGGTCCCTACAGTCGTATCGTTATAATACTAGAATTGTGGAATAAAATTCATTTAAAATGTAAATTAAAATAAAAAGCAATTTGATACTTTATTATTCTATTAGCTTATTGCAGTCCACTGCTGGACATAGGTCTCTTCCAATCGGTGTACATTGCACATAGTACCCGATCCTCTGTCTTCCGCGTCTAGTTTATCCCATCTTCCTACGAATGAATGTCGTAAATGTGTCGTCATGTGAATGACGTAATGAAACTTTCGAATTTCTTTTAGGAATGATAGCATCATTTAGTGTAGCGACGATTAAATTGTTTGTTTAAAAAGATTCCTAATTGTAATTAATACTACAAGTCAACCCCTATATCTGGTAAGTGAGACAGTCACCGAGTTTCCTTATCTCAATGATTAAGTACTTGTTGTATCGAGCTCTTTCGTTTACATGTATCTATTAACGAGTTTTCTATTCTGGTACGCTGCGTAGGCTCCTGGTTTATATTTGGCGAGTGGTTTATTCTAAAAATATACAGTTACAGTTAGAAATGGAATTATTTTATATGTTTTTTCTGCTTCATAGTAAATATATCTGTCAATATCACTGTAAATTCATGTGTGAATACCTACTCTACTCAAATGCAGATTTTATATTTAGTTAACAGTTAGTTAATAATAGGTTAAGTAATAAGTAATATACAATAAAATATAAAATGGGATAATTTGGGACCGAAACATAACTGGCGAATCGTGGGTGTGTAATACACCTCTGTCTACCCCTTCGGGGATACAGGTGTGAAGTTATGTTATGTTATGTTATAAAATACAATATATTTTCTATTTTGTTATATAACATATGTTTTATATTTTGTTCTATATCTAGACTATTATCAAATTTTAAATAAGTCGTGTCTGTGCATTGGAGATATTTTACGAAAACCTTGGGTTATGTTAAATTAACGATTCTGAAAAACTTTGGAATTCATGTCTGTTTATCTATTTGTTCACGATGGACGCAAAAACTTCTGAACGGATTTTGATGCAGTTTTTTCTATTAGACACATATGGCGATTTTAAGTCTAATCAAGAGATTAGACTTAAAATCGCCATATGTTTGAATGCAATTGGTTAAATAGAACCGGAAATATGAGCAAAAAACCGACGAAGTGCGAGTCGGACTCGCCCATGAAGGGTTCCGTAGCAGTAAGTAATATTTTTATATTGGAGTTGATTGAATGAAACGTAAATTGCGGTTTACCTATGACGTATTAAAATAAACTACTTACTAGATCTCGTTCAAACTAATATTCTTTGGAAGTTTACATGGTAATGTACATCATATATTGGAAGTGTCTCTCGCACAAACTATTCAGTTTAGAAAAAAAATGATATTAGAACCTCAATATCATTTTTGAAGACCTACCTACCTATGGGTTTGATGATAAAAAAAAAATTAGTTTCAGTTCTAAGTAACCCCCAAAATTTATTGTTTTTTTTTCTATTTTTGTGTGAAAATCTTAATGCGGTTCACAGAATACATCGACTTACCAAGTTTCAACAGCATAGTTCTTATAGTTTCGGAAAAAGTGGCTGTGACACACGGACGGACAGACAGACAGACATGACGAATCTATAAGGGTTCCCTTTTTTGCCATTTGGCAACGGAACCCTAAAAACGATAACCGACTTCCGCGTGGGCGGAGCCGCAGGTATCGGTGTCTAGTGTTTATTATGAATGTAGTTTTTTCAGCGAATGACTCCGTTAGTACATTCATATAATCTATACACAGCAAAAACGAAAAACTAAAGAGTTGTCAGATGTCATATTTTAAATTGCAATATCCTACCTATTTATTTATTCCTTTATTCTCTCTTATCCTTTTTGGTTTTGAGTGCAATACAAAGTTTAAGTTTCCTTGCGGTTGTTTTATCACCAATGAACAGAAACCTTGTGACTCGTGTGATTGATTGGGTGTCTGTTACCTCTGATTAAATGGAATGAATGGCTGATTGAACAAAGTGCAATCAGATTTTACCTAATATCAGCAAAATACTGTAGCGTGTGCGTTAACACCCCATGCACCCGTGCCCCCACCGATCGTTTGCCCCCATTTGCCCCTCAAAGCGCATCGCCCGCATTCTCTTTGCTTCTATTAATCATCCGAAAGCATACGCCTCGATCGTTTAATTACGTACTTAATGAATTATTAGTAACCGCTGTGTCATCATAATGACTGACCACATATTAAGTATTGAGTGAAAGTGTCGCTTCGGGACAACACTTAATGAAAATTGATAGGTTCGGTTGTGGCAACGTAATGTAGTTTACAATTTGTAATAATAATATTCACACAAATAAATTAGTTAGTACAAGAATATAGCATATAATAGCAAAATATGCAATGCATGCTTTTATGTTGTCATAGTCTTGTGAAATACCTGCATTCGGTATATTCAATATATGATAGCAATAATTACTGAAACCTTAAAACTACGGCAAAGTTCGGTAGTTATAAGTAAAATTTATTTCACAAAATTTGCAAAAAATATCTTACTACCTTTATAAATGTGAAAGTTCGGATGGAGGGATGGATTTTTGTGACTTAATCACGCCAGAACGGCTGAACGAATCTGGATGAAATTTGGCACAGATATATAGTGGTGAAACTTATCAAAAATTGATTAGAGAAGCAGTCCAAACGAATACAAAGTAATTTTTTTTATACCACTCAGGTGGCAGACAAGCTCACGGCGCACCTGATGGGAAGCGGTTACCGTGGCCTATGGACGTGTGCAACACCAGGGGCATCACACTCGCGCTGCCGACCCTTGACGACCTAATGCAGATAGCTATACTCGTAGTTCTAAATATCACATACACTTTGTAAACACTTCTATGTGGTATAAATTTATGTATATTAGACTCAATAAAATTGCGGAGGGGCTACATAATTAATTTTATCCAATCCTTTGGGAAATTGGCAGCAAACTTTTTAATTACGTTACAAAGAATTGGAGCTTACGACTTCGAAACCATAAAAACTGAGAGAAAACGTAATTGAATACGATTTACGAAGACACAACAGACGCTTGCACCAAAAAGGCGAGCCTGTTTTGTAGGTATATATGTCAGTGAGTTACATTTTTTTATCTATATATTTAGGGGGAGACGGGGCACATAGATGCTCAAAAATTCAACTTTATTTTTAATAAACGAAAAGCATCATATTTGAAAATGTATTTATGTATGAATGTATGCATTGTATTTTATGTATGCATTGACTAATATGTTTAGTTATACTAATACGATGGATCGCGAATAATATTAATAAAAAATCTATATAGAAACAGATTAAAAATAAAAAAATCCGTTCCCGCAGGGAGAACGCACAGGTAGATTTCGTGAAGCAATTAACATTATTTTATATAGAGAACTACGGACTTTAAACAGTTTAATTTTTTTTTCTCGAAAACGGTAACTTTTAGCGAAAAACTTTTCAGACATTTATTTTAGACTTAAAAATGGCCTATCGATTAAAAATGTTTCCGACCGCAAGAATGTTCACCGGTTAGAAGTTATGATTTTTTTCCCGAAAAATTTTGGTTTTTCCCCCCTCCACTTTTAGTTAAAGTTTTAATCTTATAGGTTTATAATTAAAAGTTGTTGGTATTCATGTATACTATGGGATAAAATTAGAACGGTTCGAATATCTTTCATGGAACGTGAAATTTTGAGGAAAAACTGATTTCACAAAAAGTGAGGCCCTACCGTCCCCTTAGGCCGGATTCCACCAATTCACGAACTTAAACTAAGTTTACACCCAAGCAATTTTTGATCGCAGTTTGAAAGCGATCGAGGCAAATGTATGTATGGTTCCACTTCCCAAAAAATGCGACCGTGAGAGTGCCGCAAATTTTGGGAAGTGGAACCATACATATATATATATATATATATATATAAACTTTTGACCAGTAGTCATTTCGGACTCAGGGGGTCATAACTAGACCTCCTATGAAGAATTTTTTTTAAAATTCGACAGTAGTCAAGAAACTAATAGGTAGATCGATTTCATCGAAATCTACCTAAAAATTAATCGACCGAAAAAATTATCTCTTAGTTTTTGTTTTTCAGATCTATCGTCTGTCTTCATTTGCAGGACCGTGTCCCTTAACACCCGGTATGTACGTATATATGAAATAACTGTGATATCTGCACATGAATAGTTTATATGACGTCCTCAAAAATGAACTCTCTGACAAAAGTAGTTGAATATGTCAGTTGTAACGTAGATATGTTGTGTGTATTATAATGTAGATATAGACGAGGTTATTGCCTTTTTTTAATCCCTCCAGTTAAGCTAAATGGTTTGTATTAGGTGGGTTTACGTCGGTAGTGTAATGGCCAGCATTCGAACCTAGGACCTCTCGATCGTAAGGCCGACTTCTTAACTACTACGTCACCGACGCTACACTTATTTAAAATACAAAGGGAACGTAATAGAAAACGATGAAAAAGAGGAAAAATTCATTATTTGATTTAGTCAAAATGAACGCTCGAAATATTCGAAATTCAGAGAGCTCTTGAAGATATTATCACAGTTACTAAAGAAACCGACCCGAAGATAATGCCGACGTTTGTCACTAGGGACACAGTGTCTCGTTCGACTGTGCTAGGGATATAAACATCTTTTAACTTGTAACTTTTGAAAGAAAGAAAGATTTCAAATTTGATAATGACAAGCACATCACATATATGGAAACGATACTAGGAGTTATGGAATTTCAATGGCTGTGCAAGTCTTAGGGCCTGCCCTACGTCGTGCGTGTACACGCGTGCTTGTTTCGTTCAAGGAATACTGAGTTAATTTCGTTCAGATAATTTGCACAAAATCGAGCAACAAATTCATACGATTTGCACGACGCCGCACCGGCTCTTAATGGGTTACCATCTCAGCTTAAATGCTGCATATCACACGCTAAAGACCTGAAATCTGCAGCGTTGATTCTCGCTCTCTCTCTCTCTCTCTCTGAAGCGCCTTTGCCATGACGATATGATTCTTTTTTAGGGTTCCGTAGGCAAATGGCAAAAAACGTAACCCTTATAGATTCGTCATGTCTGTCTGTCTGTCAATCCGTATGTCACAGTCAATTTTTAATGAAACTATAAGGACTATGCTGTGGAAACTTGGATGTATTCTGTGAACCGCATTAAGATTTTCACACAAAAATAAAAATAAAACAATACATTTTGGGGGTTCCCCAAACTTAGAAGTGAATCTCAAAAAATTTCTTTCATCAAACCCATACGTGTATCTATGGATAGGTCTTCAAAAATGATATTGAGGTTTCTATTATAATTTTTTTCTAAACTGAATAGTTTGCGCTAGAGACACTTTCAAAGTGGTAAAATGTGTGTCCCCTCCCCTGTAACTTCTAAAATAAGAGAATGATAAAACTAAAAAAAATATGTGATGTAAACTTCCACCGAAAATAGGTTTGAACGAGATCTAGTAAATAGCTTTTTTTAATACGTTATAAATCGTAAACCGCAATTTCCCATTCATTCAATCAACTCAAATATAAAAATTAAAAAAAAAAATATTATGTTACTTGCTACGGACCCCTTCATGGGTGAGTCCGACTCGCACTTGGCCGGTTTTTTAGATAAGAAATGAATATTACCTAGCAATCGAACACCTGCAGCTAAGCCCAAATTGTTTGTTTTAGGAGTGGGTTCACTTCGGTAGTGTAACGGCCAGGATTCGAACCGGAGACCTCTCAATCAGAAGGCCGACGTCTTAACCACTAAGTTATCATATGGATAACATATATCTATTAAAGAAGCTAGTGCCTTGAAATTAAGTGAAACCGGTCCAGGAAATAAAAGTAGAATTATGTTATTCCATACTCATCCATCCATCCCCGTGCTAAATATCAGCTAGATACCTTCAGTTGTTTGAGCAAGCACCGATTGACTTAATTTGATTTCAAACATATTCTAAGTGAGTTAACTAAACCATTTCCATATTGATAGAACTTAAAGGTAAACACAATGTGGCTGTGAAATTAAATAAAGATACAATCCACCGTCTGAGGTTCATTCTCCGGTGTAAACTTCAACGCTTGCTCAAACAAATATTTAATATTGATGGTGTGGTTACACAAAATATTTGTCCTGGGGCAATGCTTAATTAAAATACTTAGAAATTCTGAATGAAGGTTGGCAAAGTTAGGGTTATTGTACAGTATTACTTAACTATAAGCCTCTTGATAAGAATTGACTTACTATTGAAATCCCTTAATATTTAAATAGTGAATAAGACCTATACTATACAATAATGTTAACGGGAATTAACGCAAACATGTAATAGGTATATACCTTGAATTTGCCTGACGATTTGACTATGTTCCAACCAGTGTGGTTTGTGACAGTTTGTGCTGCAAATACATGCTGAAATAAAAATATTGAGCATGTGCGGGAGGAAGAAGAATCATCTACGTCACAGAATTGATGACGGTGGGCGTGTACCACTGAGCCAGTCAGCCCGTGATCACGACCAATGTATACAATAAGTCGCTAAATAAGTTCAGTCAAGATAATGTATACAAAAAATGTACTTTTATGATTGTCAATAAAGAAATTATTAATTATTATTTTCATAATATGTATATATATATTATGAAAATAATAATTAATGATTGTCAATAAAGAAACTATTAATTATTATTTTCATAATATGTATATATATATTATGAAAATAATAATTAATAATTTCTTTATTGACAATCATAAAAGTACATTTTACAAGTTTTACAAGTAAAAACATGATCGCGGTAATTCCCGTTAATATTATTGTACAGTAGCTATAGCGCGGAATTCTCATCCCGTTCCAGCCACCAAAGGGAACCTTTTCCAGGGATAAAAAGTAGTCCATGTGTTATTTCAGCTCCCTGTATGATTACTATGATTGAGTAAAAAACATAAAAACATCTTTTAAACTTTTACATTATAATATTAGTGGAAGGAATAGGAAGTAGGAAGTTCAAAAGTTAGTTATACATAATATTTATAGAAACATAAATTGCACCAATAAGTTTACCCACCAACAATTCAATTAGGATTAACAGCAATGTTCTACGAAAAATATCGAATATAGCACTCCAGGGACTCCCAGAGAGATTTAAAGTGTCTCGGAACCCCTACGAATTTATTTAGAAGTGGGAAAATATTATAAGTTAGAGAACTTTTGTCTTACATTTGCGGAAACAGTCATTAAGAGAGAGAGTAACGTTGACTATATTTAGGAGTTTTTGCTTTTAGTTGTGTAAATACGTGTAGTTAATATGATGACTTGGGAATATGATGAATCTATATTTATTTTTATTAAAACGGGGAATCTATTAACAAATAAAGATTAACATACTATTAGAAGACATCAGGTCTGTACGGATGTAGGCAAGAAAGTGACCGATGCAGGGGACTGTTCTCAGCTCACTAGACAATAATGACTATAATACATATATAATCTATTTTATATAAATTTAAATTCGAAAATGTGAACATTCAACACGGGACTTGAAGTTACGACAGTATATTTCTAAAGGTGATACTCTGCCAACTGTACTTCCTGAACCTGTCATGGACAGCTGAAATTCCCGTTTACATACTTCTTAGGGTGACGTAGTTCCATCCAGATTGTTAATTTTTCCCATTTGAATTTATAGGGATTATTAGCATGCTAATTGCTTCAAAATTGCATTAATTCTATTTTGTAAATTTCACTCCCTTAACATAACTTGAATTGTATTTTTAAGGATTTTTTTTTAAGCGTACTAGTAACTTAAGTGACTTTTCTTCCAGCCAACTTCTCTATCTAAGATAAATTGCTTGTGCTAGTAGTGGATTCACCTCGGTAGTGTAATGGCGAAATGGATTAAAAAACGAGAACTTTTCATCGTAAGGTTGACTCATTAGCCACAAGGTTGAATTTGAATATTGATTATTCATATCATATTCGAGAAGTAACGGTAGGTATATCTAACGGAATCCCCAGTCTAATCTCAAGTCGCCTTAGTAATTAAGGTCTCAAAGCATTCCGCACTTTGGTATTGCTAGAAATGTGTTTGATTATTGCCGGGTGTCGAAGGTTCATAAGTTTATCTATTGTAGGATGTAAGGGTTGCGGTCATAGACACTTTAACGAAACAATGTTAAGATTTTGACACTCTAATTCTAATATAATCAAGTTTCATCGTGCCTCGTGGAGTTATAAGTAACACACAACAAGTAAAATTACTTAGCTCGTGTTACCTCGTCACATCTTGTTAAATCTTTATGTATTTTCATTTGTTTTAGGAACCTCCTTGCTTTGCGATGGCTTTACATGTACAAATAAATGGGCACTAGTACACCCACACTCAGAACATTATATCCATCAGGTCCATAATTCATTTTATTGTCCCATATAGGGATCAAAGTCAAAAAAATTCATACAGATTCCTTACTAAAAGAAAAATGTGAGGATTACCTAAAATTTTGATTACGAAATCCAGAGATGCCAGTAAAGAATTTTCAGGTAACAGATTGACGAATTAAACTTCTAATTATTAGGTTTTAAAATTCAAACATCAATTGATTCAAACATAACGTGACATATAAAAAAAAATTAAAAAAAATGAGACGCAACCGTTTACAAAATAAAGCAAAGGAACTTCCCGAACGAGTCCAAAAGAATCAGTAGATTTCAAAATTTTAAATAATTATCTCTTTTCTGCTTCGACAGGTTTCAATTTACGCAAGAGTCTCGGATTAAACTGAAGTTTTCAATTATCGTTTCCATTAAAGGAGGTTAGAGGGTGTTTGTGGAAGCTCCATCATTTTTTATAGCTCTGAGACTGGAGATAAGCCACCTCATTACCAGTGTTTTTAATGTGATTAACTTTTTATCAATTTTTTAAAAGATATTTTTGGAGCAAAGTTGTATAAAAGTGGTTCGCCTATTAACAGTGATAAGTATGATAACAATATATTTATTCTAATGACATAAAGATTTGCAATGCAAAAGAGAAGAATCTAATAATAAGTACCATACCGCATTAGTATACGCTAAATCGATGTATATAGGTGCTATATTATGACATTATATGCTTTATACACATGAGTCATAACAATTATGGGTGTAGGTCCTGGATGAAACTCATTTAAGCAAAAGAAACCCAGGGAATTTTACATTTCAGATGAATATAAATTCAATCTATAAAAATAAAAATGAAACGCCAAATGTATGTACGGGCAAAACTTCCGAACCTACACCAAATTGGATAATTCTTTTTCTTTGTTCGTTATTGTCAGGACAAGGTTTATGTGTTTTTTTTTTTTTTGAAAATTGTACCGGGGGAAAAGCCAGGGCGCGCAGCTAGTTTAACATAATTTGTCTTGCTTTTATAAAGATCGATACTACGACGTATTTAACTTCGTAATATTTATAAATCTTTTAATTTTCATTAAATATTGTTGTAAAAGGTTCCCTTAGAGGTCCCTCAGAGTATAGGCTATAAATAGTCTTTTTTATGTATTTCACTAACAACCCGCCCTTGCTTCGCTTCAGTTTAAATGAGCTTTTTGTCTCAAGCCATCGTAATTTAGACATAATATAATATAGCCTATGTCCATCGGGATTAATTTACTTTCAAATGGTGAAAGAATATTTTCAAAAAGTGCAGTGGTTCCGAAGATTACCCCAAACATGTATACAAACTGACAAATATCGGCCTCGCTCTTTATATTATTAGTAGAGAAGAGATGTTGCTTAGCACATGAAGGATTAGAAAGTTTTAATCCTATGTATCAATCTGTTAGATTAGTGTATTTCCTTGCTCAGATGATGAACTTAAGGGTATTGTACCCATATTCGACTCTAATACACCTCACGCATAAAAAAAACCTGAGATAGATAGATAGATAGATAGATACTCTTTATTGTACACCAACCAAAGGATACAAATTACTAATTAAGATACTTAAAAATAAACTTGTACAATGGGCGGTATTATCGCAATTTGCGATCTCTTCCAGACAACCTTTAGATGGACTAAATTGCTAGAAATGGGTAGTTATAGTGGTGTACCTATTATAAATTATAATAATATTGCGACACATAAATATATAGCTATATCTTGCGAGTATAAATGATAAAAATAATATAGTATATATAGTATATAATAATATATATATTATATATACACAATAAATGATAAAAATAAAGACGCAAAATACAACATTACTTTTAAAGCGTTAAGTAGTGCTCTTTGACGAGTTTTTGGAAAGTTGGTAATGACTGTGCTCGTCTGATAGATTCAGGCAGAGCATTCCACAGGCGTGCAGCTTGAATTGTGAAGGATTTGTCGTAAAAGGTTGTGGCATGCTGCTGAATTTCCAGAGTTACATTTTCCGAAGACCTCAAGTATCTCGTATTCGTGAGGTGTGAATTAATTCTTAAAGCAAGTCATCTTTCCTGTTAGGCAACGTTGTTTCATACCACACGGCACGTAGTGAGCATTGAGGTCACAAGTTTGAATGCCAGAAATGTTCTATCTTATCTTTGCATTTTCTTATTATATTTTTCGATATCTTAGGTCAGTGGCTCAAAGTCTCTCTTGCTAGGTAGATACGCAGACACTCTTTCTTTATTGACATATATTGTTACTTCGACACTAGCAAGGTTAATGTTACAATCTGTTTTTATTAGTTCTAACGCACTGAAGTTACTACTGGCAAATATGCGTACCCTTGGTATTAACTTCCCTTCCCTTCTTAATATCTTTCCCTACGGATTAAAGCTCTGTCACAGATTCGTTTACGACGTTTTCTCCTATGCTCTTGCATTGAAGAAAGCGATGTTGTGAATTCATAAAATATGAATATCTTGATAACAATAACAATAGTCCCAGGTTTTCAATTTGTCGTAAATTGACAAAAAAAAAACCAACAGGAAAATTCAATATGGGTAACATTCAATATTCTGGTAGAATAGCCGTCGAAACTATAGTCCCAAGGACATACAGGCTCCTTATTGTAAATTTCACAATCAAATGTTTGTAGTTACTAGTTTCGTTATGCCCTTCCTTCGAGCCTGCCAATTGTTACTATAGAAAGTAAGGGCTCTTGGAAGAGCAATCGAAAATCTAATTCAAAGTGACATTAATTTATTAGATCCTGATGAGGGTCCAAGGTTAAAACGTTTCCAGAATTATAAGCACTGAATGAATGCTGTCATTTGTTAACTAGTTCTCAATTAAATAAAGAACAAATGAATTCTGACCCACCAGTAAACGACTACGTTGGGACAGAAATGAAATGTGAAATACCTTAATATATTTTGTACTACCGGTAAAAATAAATAACTGTACTATATTTCTAGTGAAATAATCATTACTTTAAGCAATATATTCGTTAGCTCAAGTTGGTCTTTTCTAGGAATAAGAAATAAATTAGTTTGTGAAACACTGACTTTTATTAAAAATAAACTAATTAAACTTACAGGGCCATAGGGCCCTGTAAGTTAAATTAGTTAATAGAACATCCTTGAAGCCCAAGTCAACGTTACCTGCAAGTCGGTGGTGCACCTGCTAAAACACGAAAGAGGCGCTGGCGCAGGCTTTCCTCTCAAGTTCAGACAGCAGTAGCTCCCGGAAAAGTCGATAGACCCTTCAAAAACAATAAGCGAGCCTCGAGCTTTGAAGTACAAACATTGGATACAACTTTGAAATGGCTATGGGGATGATGATAAGTCAAGTCTACATAAAATCATTACTGCAAGTCGCACAACGCAGTTCTTTCTCCGAGTTGTCAGATGTAATGCAAAACTATAACACTACTTTAGCTGGTGTAGTATTTATGGAAGCATCTATTCAACAAATTATTTGACATGAATTAGATGTAGTCCGACCAGAGTTGTCCCTATCGTAATTGGTACATACTCGTACGCTTGACCGCATGTGAGTAGTGAAGAACCGATGTTCATCAGTGCAGATTTAATACTGTTCCCTTAGTGGTTAATTCACTTTGTGCTTCAATCAAACAGTTAGCCCATTGTAGTCCGAAGCTTTAGGTACATAGGCTTATTTGATAATGCTTAAGTTAAATAGTATTACGTTATTATCTCTTATTATAAAATTGCCTTTTTCAATACATGCGCAATTGAATATATATTTTACCTGATTACCCTTTATAAATCTCAGCTTCGTAGACAATGACCAAATCCCTTTTTTTATAAAGTGTATGGGTACTCATGTACGCCGGGACGGTGGTGGGGCGACGGTTCCCTAACCCTAGGGGGCCATCTCGAAACCGGAGATGACCCAGGGTCAGTCGGGGTGCGAGGGATGCTCTATGGGCAACCTTACAACCTTACCTCGGGTCTGTAGACCCGAGAAGACGTGCGGTTTTAGTCGGTTCAAGCCCGACATAACCGCCCCCGCTGGCCGGCGTGGGGGTATCCGAGGGGATTTCCGCACGAAAAAAAATCAAATCAAATGTTTCAATTTGCAATTTTAATCTTCAATACGCCAAGTCTATAAACTTTGAGTGATTCTTGTTAAATAACAATTGGCCTTGAGAATTGAACGCCGGCGTTTAATGAACGACTTAGGTGGTAAATTAACTGTCTCATTTAACCAGATGGCGGCAACATATCCACTACCTAATTCTTATCTACCTAGGCAGCATGGGTACTATAATAATATACAAAAACAAACACAAAACAAAATTGAAAAAGAGACTGAAATTACAAGAATTTTCAATAATTTTTTCCTTTTGGCTAAACACTGTCTGAATTCACAATCGGAAGTATGTAAGTCTACTCGAAAATCCATAAAATTTCAATGATCGATGTTTTGACTTTCAAATGTTTAGTAAAACTATAGGACTAAATAGTTTATAATTCAGAAGAAGTTACCTATAAGCTAAATCAATATCTTCTTCTCCTGTCGTATCGACGGTATATTTTAAAATTTTATTAGCCCGCCACTTTGATTGCGTTCTCATTTGAAAATAATACATTGTTATAATTTCATTTTCAGGTTAAATCAAATGAGTTACATTCCAACTTACGGCTTATACTATTGACAGCGGCCCTTGTCTCATGAGGTGATTGCCCCGAAATTCACAATATATTTGCTAAAACGAAAGTTACATTCCTTCGTTTAGAAACGTGACTCGCCAACTTTATAGAGTAGACAGCCGTCTGGCCAACAATCCAATGAAGTTATCGTATATCACTGTTCGACAGCTGGTAGTATCAATTGCTTACAAACTTCACTAATCATTTACTTTTGTTTTTTTCACTTTACTTATTACATTTGTCTTACTTCTCGTCTCTAGAATAAAAGTTAATAAGAGAAAACGCGACTACACGGCACGAGACAGAAGTAAAACTTGCCTATTGATATGTTCAATTTGCAGTACTTTGCCAAATTGCAGCATCTTTTAGATGTGTTTGGTAAAAATGTGGTAAAGTACTTAACTTACTACTGAAAAAGGTTTATTCCCATCCAGTTATACTCAAATAAGTTACAGTCGTACTAGTTGGGAAAAAAATTCCATCGTGTTACACTTTTACTAGATAGCTAGATTTTTCTTCCCAAAAACTATGCTAAATATTGATTTTATATAATGTTATCCTCAACGATCTAAAAATATTGAATGGTGCCATTAATCGTTGCGTTAATAAGATAAAAGAGTACATTAGGATAAAAAAGTTGTGTTCTCACGGACTTCTGGTACCCTTTTTTTTCGTGCGGAAACCCCCCCTGATGCTCCCCCGCCGGCCAGCAGAGACAGTTATGTCGGGCCTGAATCGACTAAAACCGCACGCCGCCTCGGGTCTTTAGACGCCGGGGTGTAAGGTCGCCCATAAAGCATATCCCTTGCACCCCGACTGACCCTGGGCCATCTCCGGTTTTGAGATGACCCCTCGGGTTTGGGAACCACGGTGTCCCCATCTTGCCCCGGTTTGGGGAAGTTGCGCTAGTTGCCCCGCAGTCTCCGCCTGCTTCTGCTGGGGTGACAGGCGGCCTCACCTGCCACCCCCAGGCCTGCGCTCACTCATAAGATAAACGAGTTAGAACCGCGATAGAATCCGTTAAAAATAGTTTTATTTCAATGAGTTAATGCATGTTTGTCTTATTCCTGTCGGTGCGTGCTGCTTATGCATTCCTATATAAACAACGGAATATTTATTTTATTTTCATTTACGGTTTCACGCGTAATAGATAAGCAGTACTTAAGTTCAACACTTACTTACGTATTTCTTAAAACAAAACAATGTCGTAAGTAAAAAAGAAGAGACGGCAATAATCTGTGGAATATATTAAATTCGGATTCATTGAAAATCCCACAATCCCATCGTCGCCTCAGTGCCTTCTATGTCTAAAAACATTTTCGAATGAAGCTATGAAGCCTTCAAGACTACAAGATCATTTGAATAAAATGCATCCAGATAAGAAAGACAAGAATGTAGCATATTTTCAAGACCTAGAGATGAAGCATGATACTCAGCCAAGTGTAGCTAAACTATTTTCGGCAGCTGCTAAGCAAGATGACGACGGACTTCGAGCTTCGTACAATATCTCTTTGTTAATTGCTCAAAAAGGCAAACCACACAACATCGGAGAAGAGTTAATTTTGCCAGAAATAAAGGAAGTAATAACTACTGTGCTTCATAAACCGGCCACAGATATTATCCGAAAAATTCCTTTGAGTAATAATTCTGTGCAAAGATGAATTGATGAAATGGCTGAAAACATTGGAGGATCATTGTGCAATCATCTGAAGACTAGTCAATTCTCAATTCAGCTCAATGAGTCCACTTTACCTACTAATGAAGCATTGTTGCTGTCTTACGTGAGGTTTAATAAATATGAGAAAATATGTGAAGAACTATTGTTTGCTAGAAATTTAGAGACCGATACAAAAGGCGAAACCATATTCAATATATTGGAAAAGTTTTGTGATGAGAAAGAGATTCCCTTGAAAAATATTATATCAGTTGCTACGGATGGCGCTCCGGCTATGACAGGGTGCCATAAAGGCTTCATAGCGTACTTAAAAAATAAAATTTCAGATGTACTTGCTGTACATTGCGTTATTCATAGACAACATTTGGTTGCTAGAAACTTAAGTGAACGACTATTTCAATCACTGCAATATGTCATCAAAGCAAAAATAACTAAAATCCGTACCAGCTCTTTAAATTATAGATTATTTCATCAGCTTTGTGTTACTAATGACGAAGATTCCAACCGTTTGTTGCTTCATACTGAGGTTCGTTGGCTATCAAGAGGCAATTGTCTGACTCGATTTTACAACCTGTTTGACTCTGTGATAGAGTTCTTGGAAACTAAAGATACAGAATTGCGCAACAAGCTCATTACATCAAAAAATGATATAGCTTACATGACAGACCTGTATAAATTGTTCAACGACATGAATCTCCAACTGCAAGGCGATGAACTAAATTTAATTAAAACAAAAAATGTCGTTGCTGCTTTCGCAGCCAAACTGCTTCTACACAAAAAGAATATGGGCAGACGTGTGTTTCACAATTTTCCGAATTTATCAGTATCCTGCAGTAACGACGACTTGTTTGCCTACTGCCAACATTTGGAAAACCTCCATTTTGACTTCACCGAACGATAGCAGGACATTTTGAACTTGGAAATACCAGGCTGGGTGTTAGATCCGTTTTCTAATGTCAACACAGCAATCTCACCTCAGCTGGAAGAAGAACTTATAGAATTGACAACAAACGAGGAAATAAAAATCAAGTTAAAAATGGCTATTAAGAATTTTGGCTACAAAAACCGATCCCGTAATTGTACCCTGGATTGTGGTCAATGGTTCAACGATTCTTGATAGCATTCCCTTCGTCATATTTGTGTGAACGTGGATTTAGTGCTGTGGCAATGCTGCTTACTAAAAAGAGAAATCGTTTGCATGTTACCGAACGTGGCGACTTGCGGCTGTTCTAGAGTAAATTGGAACCTGATATCAACAAACTTATTAAACAGCATCAGATTCATCCTTCACATTAGTTTTTATATAAGTATCGATTATGTTTGTTTTATTTTGAATAAGAGATACTCTGTCTGAATACTATAAAGTTGCGTTTCAACAATCATTCTCATTGGCAGGTGTAGCCCGTAAGAGTTAACTTGAGACCTGAGCGTCGTTATGTTCACACACTTGCACCTACTGCGTTAGCGCAGTTTGCCCATAATAGTAAATTTATTATGAAAGGAACTGCCTGAACCGCAAAAATAGCATGTGTTACACCAAATCAACGTAAATTTTCAATTGAGCAGCTGTCAAACCCTTGTAGAAATGTACGGGAGTACATTTCTACAAGTGTTTGACGGCTCGCGTGAACCACATTCGTAAAATGTGTTTACACCCTTACATAAATAATATTGTGATAAATTAGTTTGAATTGTCAGGAAAAAAATGGTTAACGAGTACATGCTGTGTTTAAAGCTCCATATTTTTTGACTTTTTTATCGAACATTCGTTTTGAAAGAGGAAATTAAACGCGAACAGGATATAACCTTTTTTATTTAATAAGGGTGTTATCCTTCTAGAGGATTAGTATTTTCTAGACATCGGAAATATCAATCGTTTACACTCGATTACGGCAGATAAGGACGTATTACAAGTTAAAACACATTTATAAATTTGTGACCATTCAATGTTCCACCGTCAATGTTGTTAAGTGTTTGTGAAGAATAAAGTACGCATTTTTTTTTTTTTACGTGCGGAAATCCCTTCGGATACCCCCCCGCTGGCCAGCGGGGGTGGTTATGTCGTGTCTCGACTAAAACCGCACGGTGTCCTCCCCAAATGTCCGTTGCCGGGCACCCCGGGTAAGGCCTCGAAAGGATAACCCCAGGCGGCCTCGCCTGGTGGGGTCGGGTTTTATCCCGCTTCGGTGAGTTGGCAGGCGTGTGTAGGGCACACACGACACGCCTCCGCCACGGCCTGCTTCTGTAAGGACGGCGAGTCGGCCAACTGCCGTCCTCAGGCCCCGATCATGGAGGTCGGTAGTCCCGGGCGTAGATGAGTCTGCGGCGTCCTCGCCGCAGACTGCGAAACTCGGGGGGCAGGGTTCTCTCCCGCTCCCTCTCCGGCGTCTCTTTCGCGCGCATTACCTGCTCGCAGAAAGAGGCGGCGGCGTGCCACTTGCTCCCGTCGGAGACCACGGCCCTCACCATGGTCTCCAACGAGAGAACGTCCACGCCCAGGACCGCAACGAGGTCCCGGCGTTGACTCGCCCACGCAGGGCACTCCAGCAACGTGTGGAGCGCCGTGTCTTCGCCAGGATCCTCGCAGTGCTGGCACTGCGGCGTTGTCTCCCGGTGGATGAGCCACAGATACTTACCGAAACACCCGTGTCCGGTAACCATCTGGCACATCCGGTAGGAGAGGTCCCCATGGTCCCTCTCCAACCACTCCTTCATGATCGGTCTCACCGCCGCAATGGTGGATTCCCCCCACCTTGGGTGCTCAAGTCGCACCCTCCATGTCTCCATGAGTTCCTGGCGGAGCAGGGACCGCTGAGCCCTGATTTCTCGGGGCTCCGGCCTATGGTCCCGCTCCAGCGCCTCCTTGCGCCACTGGTACAGCAGCGCAAGGGCTCTCGCTTCCAGGTCCCATGGAGGGGTCCCGGCTAGGAGACACGCCGCCTCGACGGAGATCGTGCGATACCCCCTGACGCATGAACTTTAGTTGCTAACCAAATTTCTATTTCTTCAGTTATACTTATAACTTACTTATAAACGAAATTACTAATATTCCCACTAATCCCTCCAGTTAAGCTAAATTGCTCGTGTTAGGAGTGGGTGGGACTATTTCATTATGTTTTTGAACCGAATTTAATTATCAGTTTCGAGTTGAGTTTCGTATACAATATGTAACAAAACCGTAGTGTCTGATCAGTGTATATAGGTATCAATATCAAGTTCTATTTAAATAATCCTTGTTTGGAGATTAAGTTAAAAAAAATTACCCCAAAAATTGTAATAAAATTGACGTCAATGAGGAAACTTAAACGGTAACACAGAAGGGCCAATTTGTGAACTGTGCGTGTGACACGAGCACCATCTGTATTAACCTTTTGAAGATGCGTTGACCAATTAGAGCGATGTAAGTGCCACCGAACAAATCTGTAGGCCTACCATGAAATCCGCAATTGCGAGCCCGCACGAAACACGAACGAAAGAATTGTCATTTAGTTACTTCGGATTTCGTTTTTTCGATCGGGACCATAAAGTATGTTCGGAACTAAATTCAACCTATCAAGGAGGTTTTCGTTTACAATATATTAGGCTTGTGTCCATTAAGAGTAAATATAATGGATAGGGATTTATAATGATTAATTATATTATGAAGAAAATAACAAACAATTTTAATTATTAAAAGGGTTAAAGATTAATAATATTTTTAAATAATAAATTTCGTAAAATGTAACCTTTAGTCACGTGACAGTGAACACCAATCAGAAAGCGTTACGTCACGCCGTGCGAAACAACTCCAATTGACGTTTCGAGTATTGCTACCGGTTCTTGATAAAATTTTGGTTTTTATAACAACTAATATCACGTTTATACAGTTTTTGCTAGTTATAATTTGAAAGAATTTACCATGGAATCTGGATTCAGCAAAGCAGACAGTAATAATTTGCCCAGAATCGATGCCGTTATGCTTGGAATTTTTTTCGCGTCGAACAGTGACTTCTGCTCATCTGAATTTCGCAATGTTAAAACTTCCTTGTAAGTATAAAATATTTATTATAAGTTTAAATGCTATGTGACATTTCAGTTCGGTATACAAGAACTTAATGTTTTGACGTACCTACATTTTGCAAGATAATTGATACCTACTGTCTTTGAGGTTAGATTTACGAAGTATGAAAAAATGCAAAATACTAACAAACTTGTATAATTTCAGGTGTCATATGGAGATGACGCCATAAGTTATGTCCAGCTTAAGCGTGACGGAAAGATTTGTACTGTAAAGTGCAAAATATGTCCTGAACACAAAGTTCACGCAAGAAAAATCTTTCTTGAAGTTCTTGAACGGGGATCCGGGACGCGTGCTTGTTACAAGTGTTCTTCCCTTCCAAAAGAAATTTATTGATAATATTGTGTTGTTGGATTACTTAAGTGCTTTTGTGTTGTTTCTGTGTGCTTTGTATACATATCCTGAGTAAGTAACGTAAATAATCACGTAGATTTTAACATGAATAACCACCCGCCAGACCCTGGTGGAGGTTACGTCCCCGGTCGACCCCCCAATGTTGTTCAGATTACTCAAGGTGATAGTTCTACAACCTCAACGGCCAAGAAGCGCAATAGCCACTCACAGGAAGACGTTGTCCCTGCCAAAAAAGTCATATCAGACCCTTCTGAATCCTCGCCGTCAATACAAACTACGTATATACATCCGGATTACCAGGATAAGCCAGCAAGCTATTCTGATTCAGATTCTGGCCCGTTTTTGGTTCACGTGTCAAGAGCTGTCGGTGATTCCTCTGCAGGGACGGTATTCCGGCCCATCAAATTTGGTCACTTTTTATATAATAATAAAATTCAAAATATTGTGGAAGGAGGAGTAAAACGAGTAGGACGCAACAGATTATCTGTTGAGTTCAAATCTGCTACCGATGCCAACAACTTTTTAAAGCATCCATCTTTGACAAGAGCCAAATATGAATGCACTATCCCATCTTTTGCCTGCTCCCGCATGGGTACAATCAGACAGGTACCGGTGGATTGGACCCTTGAAGAAGTAGTCCAATCCATTGAAGTCCCGTTGGGTTATGGATCGGTCGTGAAAGCCAGAAGAATGAACCGGAAAGTATTAAGTGAGAATAATACCCCCACATATGTGCCTACCCAAACTATTGTGGTGACCTTTACTGGTCAAAAATTACCCCCACATGTCTACTGCTTCTACAATTCCCTCCCGGTGGAGACTTATGTGCTACCCCTCATTCAATGCCTGAAATGTTGTCGGTTTGGACACATCACATCGCAATGCAGGTCTACTCCTCGCTGCTTTATCTGCGGCCAGGCCCATGAGGGTGTGGTGTTCCGAACGCACCCGAAAACTAGTGTGGCAACACTGACAGCTACTCTCTCTCGCGTCGGCTCCCGCGCTAGCGACATTGTTTCTGCCGTTCGCTCTTAGGTATCTATCTGATAATTTGTTTGTGATCCCTAGCATATCTATAGTACCTAATCATTGTATTGTGGCTCAATAAACAGTGAAAGACACCAGTGCGTTTTTACTGCGAAGCAACCCTTCGGGTGGAGGCCCCGAACAAATAACCTCCAAACTGGTGACCCCGTACGCAAGATCTACGCTACGCTCTTTCATCTGCCGTGCCTGCCTACACAGGCCAACGCCACGGCCGGCACCACAACTCCGGGCGTGATCGATCAACAGCGACCGCCCGCCGCCCGCACGCGCCAATTTTGTACCTACCACTTCGTGTCCACCGACATTCGGCAGCATAGGTAGCAACAGTGTGCAAATCCTGGATTCCGCGGGAAGCCCTACATCATTGCATCCACAGAAAATTACATCTTTTTTCGCGAGCCGGTCCGACACCCTTTGGTTCGACAAGTTGCAAGAAGCGGTCTGCCGTGCTGCCTGCAAGTCGACTTTTTTTTTTTTTCGCGCGTCAGGAAGCCCTGTGTTGTGTGTTCAGTGCTGAAAAACTATCATTGTGCATACAAATGACATAAAGTGCAGTTTTTGGCATCGTTTTCCTGTCGATTCATGTTCAGGTTTCGCGATCCTAAAAGAACATTCTCCAATTCGGTACTTGGAGCGCCATCTAACGCCTAGTAGAGAAACTTTCTCATTCCGCTACTCGAATTATTGTGGTGTGACATCGCGACCTATGACATTCACCGGTTTTTCAAGTCAAAGGTTCGTTTCGTTCGTTCACTGATTTACCAATAAAATCGATCGTCCGGAAATCTTCGTTCGGTACCACACCTCTATCGGTCAGTGCCATACATCATTCAGTCAGGTGATCGACCAGGAATGTAAACAAATATTTTAGTTCGAACAATTTTAGTGTAAGTTTACCAAATCTGAACTTCTGTACTATTTATTTTCCTGGTAAGTTTTATGATTGTTTTCCGCATAATCTCTGTATATAAACAATAACGAATAACCTGGGAAGCTTGGTTGTAAATGTTTGACTGTTACAACTGTTTGGTGTAATAACAGCATATTACTGGCTACTACTAATAATTGTTTACTGAATACTTACTTACTTTACTGTATACTGTGTTTTACTAAATTTAGTAGTTATTTACTAACCACCAGGCAATATTTTAATTCCAATTTCTGATATTCTGTTGTTAATTTTGTATTGTGTTTTTGCTAATCTATATACATTGGTGTTAGATATAAGTAATGACATATTTTCACTTGAGTGATTTTCTGTAACCAATTGCTATAATATAACTAACTTACGGTTGCATATCCTAATTTAAATATTAGTGGTACTGATACTTTTTGGTTGTGGATTAATTAACTTATCTTTCTAACTGTTAGCTAATTTAACATAAGTTAGTTAATTTAACATAGGTGTTGGTGTTGCCATATTAACTCCTTAATTTATTTTGCTTTGCAATTTTAACCCCCGGTGGTACATTGGTTGATAATAGATATGGCTGAAGATCTACAGAAACTGATTGAAAACTTACGAGTTCAAAATAACTTACTTGAGACCCGCCTCCAAGACCTGTCTCAACGTTCAGAGGTTTGTAAAGTGTCGGTTAAATTGCCTCCATTTTGGAAAGACAACCCGGCGGTATGGTTTGGTCAAGTAGAGGCTCAGTTTCAGATTGCTGGTATAACATCGGACAACACCATGTTCAACTATGTCATCGCCCAGTTGGATCACAAGTTAGCTACGGAGGTTGAAGACCTCATTACCAAGCCTCCAGCCAAAGGTCAGCAGTACCCGAGATTGAAAGAGGAGTTGATCAGGCGGCTTTCTATGTCTGAGGAACAACGTGTCCGGCAGCTCATCAGCGAGGAGGAATTAGGTGATAGAAAACCCTCGCAGTTTCTTCGCCATCTCCGTTCTTTGGCCGGAGCAGCTTTGTCAGATGACAACATTTTGCGTCAATTGTGGTTGCGCCGACTTCCCCCACAGGTCCAGGCTATTCTAGCTTCACAATCTGATCTTGCCCTCGACAAAATTGCAGAGCTGGCTGATAAGGTGATGGAAGTAGCTACTCCTAACCAGGTATTTTCCTGTAGTACTCCATCTTTATCAGGTGCTTCATCCAGTGGTGCTACAGTGCTGGATTCTTTACTACAGAAAGTAGAAGAGTTAGGCAAACAAGTTGCATCTCTTTCTGCCAATAATTCCAGTCAGGCACGTCCCTCTCGTTCGCAGTCTCGCTCGAATTCTAACCAACCGCGCTCCGCCACACCTGCTGGGAAGCCTGGTTTGTGCTGGTATCACAAGAAATTCAAGAGCAAGGCTTCCAAGTGTACCAGCCCGTGCTCCTGGGTCCCGCCTAAACAGGAAAACTCGAACAACAATCAGTAGAGGCGGCGTCTGATTGTTCTCACCCCGGCCGCCGAATTTTCGTGACCGACCAGAAGTCCAAATACCAGTATCTTATAGATACGGGTTCGGATCTTTCTTGTTTCCCTCGGCGTCTGTTAAAGGGTAGGTATTCGAACAGTGGTTACGATTTAAGTGCCGCTAATGGCAGTTCCATAAAAACCTACGGTAGCATGACCATGCACCTCAATTTAGGATTGCGTCGCGACTTTCGCTGGAATTTTGTGGTTGCTGATGTTGGCCTGCCGATCATTGGTTCAGATTTCTTGAGCTACTACAACCTTTTGCCCGACTGTCGACGACAGCGCCTTGTGGATGGAAACACGGATCTGTCCGTACCTGTTTCCGTGTCTGACACGTCACAGACCAGTGTCAAGGCTATTTCCATCGGGAACTCAAGTTTTTCCAAGGTGCTTGCTGAATTTCCTGACGTTACACGTCCTCCTGGTCTGCCGAGGCTTATAAAGCACAACACTGTGCATTACATAAAAACAACTGAAGGACCTCCGGTATCATGTCGCCCACGTCGTTTGGCTCCCAACAAACTGGCAGCAGCCAAGAAGGAATTTGAGCAAATGATACAAGAAGGGATTGTTAGGCCTTCTAAAAGTCCTTGGGCGTCCCCTTTGCATATGGTCCCAAAGAAGGATGGTCAGTGGCGTCCTACTGGCGACTATCGTGGCGTAAATGCTCGGACTGTTCCCGACAGATATCCTGTACGCCATATCAATGATTTCACACATAGTCTCGCTGGTGCGAAGGTATACAGCACCGTCGATTTAGTGAAAGCGTATCATCAGATTCCCGTTTTTGAAGGAGATATTCCGAAAACGGCCATCGTTACCCCGTTTGGCCTCTTCGAACACCCTTTCATGCCATTTGGCCTCCGTAACGCTGGACAAACTTTCCAGCGGTTCATCGACGAGGTCACAAGGGGTCTCGACTTCTGTTTTCCCTATAGCGACGACGTGCTCGTCTTCTCTGCAGATGAGGCTACCCATCAGGGGCATCTTCGCACGCTTTTCAAGCGTTTCCAAGATTACGGCGTTGTGGTTAACCCATCTAAGTGTGTTCTGGGCGCTAGCGAAGTTGTATTCCTTGGTCATTCAATCACTGCAGCGGGAGTCCGTCCTCCCCAGGACAGGGTGCAAGCCCTAATGGACTACCGTCCCCCAGATACAGTTCAAGGGATGAGGAGATTCTTAGGAGTACTCAACTATTATCGTCGTTTCATCCCACACGCGGCTAAGTCTCAAGCCCCATTGATCGATGCTGTTGTTGCGTCTAAAAGTAAGGGTGCTGCTCCATTTCCATGGACACCCGAACTGCATCAGGCTTTTGAGACTTGTAAACAAAGCCTTACCGACGCCACACTTCTCCACCACCCCGTGAGCAATGCTCCGTTAGGATTGTTCACGGACGCGTCTAGCGTACACATTGGTGCTTGCTTACAGCAAGAGATTGAAGGTCGATGGTGTCCGTTAGCATTTTTTAGTAAAAAACTGATTTCTAAACAAGCTGAGTGGCCTGCATACTACAGAGAACTTTTAGCGATGTACGAAAGCGTACAGCATTTTCGCTACATTCTCGAGGTTCAGCACGCCACCATATTTACCGATCATAAACCACTGCTGTACGCTTTCGTACAGCGTCGAGAGAAACTCCCTCCTTCACAGCTCAATCAGCTGTCCTTTATCAGCCAATTTACGACTGATATAAAATATATCAAAGGAGAGGACAACGTCGTTGCGGACGCTATGTCACGCGTAGACGCTATCTCGCTAGAGCAGGAATACGAGGTTCTAGCCAAGTCGCAAGAGTCGGATGAAGAGTTAGCAAATCTGCTGCTCAACAATTCCAGCCTAAAGTTGACAAAGGTCACTATTCCTGGTACAGACATCTCCTTGACCTGCGACGTTTCCACTGGCAAACCTCGTCCGTTCGTCACTCGAGACCTTCGACGCAAGGTGTTCAATAGACTGCATAGTTTAAGTCACCCTGGCCGTCGAGCTACTACTCGCCTTGTCACGGACAGGTATGTCTGGCCTTCAGTCAGAAAAGACTGCAAGGAGTGGTGTCTTGCATGTGAGGCGTGCCAGCGCAGCAAGGTTACGAGACATGTTTCCACTCCACCGGGTACCTTCGAATCACAATCTGGCCGTTTCAAGCATGTCCACATCGATATAGTTGGACCGTTGCCTGTTTGTAGCGAATTCCGTTACTGCCTTACGGCTATCGACAGAGTGACCAGATGGCCCGAAGTATGGCCCATGCGTACAATTACCGCAGAAGAAGTTTGTGACACTTTCACTAAAGAATGGATTGCACGTTTCGGCGTACCGTCAGTCATAACGACTGATCGAGGCACTCAATTTGAGTCCGATCTGTTTCGACGTTTAATGTGCAGTTTTGCCACCAAACGCATCCGCACAACGGCTTACCATCCTTGTGCTAATGGGATGGTGGAACGAGTCCACCGCCAACTCAAGGCGTCCCTAATGTGTCACGGTGGTTCGTGGGTCTCTGCTCTTCCATTTGTTTTATTAGGGATGAGATCTTCTTTTAAAGAGGATTTAAAAGCAACGGTCGCTGAATTAGTTTACGGCGAATCCTTGCGTCTCCCAGGAGAGTTGCTCGTTCCAGTTCCAGCTAATAAGGTCGACGATTCGGCTGATTTCGTCGTCGAATTGCGACGACGAATGTCCAGCATTCGCCCCGTACCAGCCTCTCATCATGCTGAGAAGTCAGTCTTCATTTTTAAAGACTTGGCTACGGTTTCTCACGTTTTCCTGCGTGACGACACAGTCCGTCGACCCTTACAGCCACCTTATACGGGTCCTCATCCCATTTTGGATCGATCAAGCGATGGTAAAACTTTTACCATCGAGGTTAGAGGTAAATCCGCAGTGGTGAGCGTCGATCGTCTTAAACCCGCATATGTTGAGCGTTTAGATTGTTCTCCGACGTCTCCTAACTTACCTGACCCGACACTTACCACACCTACGCCTCTTACAGCTCCTTTGCCCATCCCTACTCCTCCAGTACCACAGACGCCTGCCCCGGTACCTACTGCTTCGACAGATACGTCCAAGCAGCCATATACAACACGTTCTGGTAGGCGCGTTAGATTTAAAAATTTTGATTAACTTTCTTTTCTCCGTGGGGGGGTGGTGTGGTGTTCCGAACGCACCCGAAAACTAGTGTGGCAACACTGACAGCTACTCTCTCTCGCGTCGGCTCCCGCGCTAGCGACATTGTTTCTGCCGTTCGCTCTTAGGTATCTATCTGATAATTTGTTTGTGATCCCTAGCATATCTATAGTACCTAATCATTGTATTGTGGCTCAATAAACAGTGAAAGACACCAGTGCGTTTTTACTGCGAAGCAACCCTTCGGGTGGAGGCCCCGAACAAATAACCTCCAAAAGGGTATCTCTTGTACCTCACAATCCCCCACATGTATATTTTGTTCAGGACCCCACTCATCTAAAGACCCTTCATGTCCGGAGCATTCTCGGCAAAAATCTATTAAACTTGCCATGTCTCACGAGAACATTTCTTACATGGAGGCATCTGCTAGGTTCCCCCATGTGAGAAAGTCTTTTGCAGATACGACAAGATCTTCTCCCCCTATATATTCCCAACCTAATACCCAACAATTTACCTCGCTCTCCCCCGAGGGGCCTAAAGGCCCTCAGGTTTCTTATAACAAAACTGTGTTTATTCCCCGAAGGCAGAACAACCCTGCCTCTGGTCCTGGCTATGACAAGCAGGCCCATTACCTCATAACCCAACCTCCTCCTCCTACTCTCCCTAATGGGTCTGCTCTCCCTGATGAGCAAACTAAAAATCCTTGCAATGATAACCTTCTTGATTTATTACTTTCCACTCTCATTAACATGTTAACTCGCTTTAATGATACTGAGCTACCAGAAAAATTCAAGACCAAACTTACTCAGCTGTTAACCCTTACTAGTAACATTCCCGCCCCTCCTCCAATGGAATTGTAGGAGCATTCGAAACAAAAAAGGTCAATTAACATATTTAATAAATAAGCATAAACCTCTGGTCCTTGCCATCCAGGAAACCTGGCTTAAGCCCGGCTCTCATTTCAGGATGCCTGGGTATGCTTGTTTCCGGGATGACAGGGGTGATAGGTATGCTGGAGCTGCCATTTTAGTCTCCAGATCAATCATTTACAGTCAGTTATCTCTACCTCATCATAGTGATTCATGGAACATTGTTGCCATTAAAGCAGCAAACATTTCATTTCTCTCTGTTTATATCCCCTATCCAGATGCTTCTATTTTAACTGAGTTAAATAACATTTTGACTTATATTCCCACCCCTCTTGTTATTCTAGGTGACTTCAACATCCACCATACATCATGGGGATCACAATATTGTGGTGATTTAGCACCCTCATTCATAGAACTTCTGGATTCTATGAATCTCTGCATTTTAAATGATGGCTCGGCCACTCGCAGACCGTCCCTTACCCAAAGGGGCCCCAGTGCTGTTGACTTAACTATTTGTTCAGCATCCCTCGCTTCATGCCTGACCTGGCAGATTACTTCTGACTCTCATCAGAGTGACCACTACCCCATTATTGTCTTCTCCCCAGGCAGCTTTCACCAGGATTCACCACCATTTAACCCTCTTCTCAAGTATATCCTCTCAAGAGCTGATTGGGAACTGTATTCTAGTACTCTTGACCAGGAGGTGTCACTCTTGCCATCCCCTGACACACATAACTATGAGTCTGTTTACTACCTGTTTAAAAAAGCTCTTCTGCGTTCCGCGGATAAGGCAATCCCTATTAAAAGGGCACCTAAGAACAATATCCCCTCCCCTCCTTGGTGGGATCAGGCCTGCTCGGCTGCCTGCAGGGAGAGAAGGGATGCTGAAAGAGATTATAAAAGTAATATGACCATCGCTAATTACTTGAACTACCAAAAAGTAGCTGCTCAAACAGTTAGACTTTTGTCACAAAAGAAAAAAGACGGCTGGCGCAGGTTTTGTGAATCACTAGCCCCTCGTACCCCCCCATCGTTTGTATGGAGAAATATTAGAAGGTTCAGGTATTCTACAGCTAACAACAATGTTGCATCGAATGACCCATCTGCTTGGTTACAGAAATTTGAGCAAAAATTGGCCCCCCCCTACAGCTCCCACTGCTGATGAGTCTTCAAGTTTCTTGCCCTCTACCTCTCAAATTTTACACCCTCTGGAATCTTCTTTTACTTTTGATGAACTCTCTGCTGTCTTGGGGTCCCTCAAAGATTCTTCCCCTGGGGTGGATGGTATCCCATACTCATTTATCTTCAAGAGCAGCACTACTTCCCAAAACTTTTTTCTAAATCTTCTCAACCACATTTTTTGCTCTGGTTGCCCACCAGAAGAGTGGAAGTCACAAATTATAATTCCGATCCTCAAACCAGGTAAACCGACTGATGATCCTTCTAGCTACCGCCCCATTGCACTTTCCTGTACCATGGCCAAAATATTAGAGCACCTAATCAAAAACCGTTTAGAGTGGCTTGTGGAAAGTCAGGGTTTGCTGTCTAAAACTCAGTTCGGATTTCGCAAGGGCCTAGGCACAATTGATAATCTCGGCATCTTTAACACTGATATTAGAATAGCCTTATCAAAAAATCAATATTGTGTGGGTATGTTCTTGGACATAGCAGCTGCATATGATAATGTACTTCTTCCTGTGCTCAGGCAGAAACTGCTCAATCTGAGTCTCCCAGAGAAGATAGTCAACTACATCTCCAATTCCCTTTCTGGCAGAACCATTAGCCTTAGAGTTCAAAATTCAATTCTTTCTCCCAGAATGATATGGAGAGGCCTTCCGCAGGGCTCTGTCCTAAGCCCCCTCCTCTACAGTATCTACACAGCTGATTTAGATCTCTCAGTTACCCCCTTTTGCAACATCCTGCAATATGCTGATGATCTAGCTCTATATGTTTCAGTGGACCATATGACAGATGCTGTGTCCAGATTAAACTCAGCAATTTATTACCTCTCTAACTGGCTTACCGACCATGGTCTTTCTCTTTCGGTCACCAAAAGCTCTGTGGCTGCAGAGTGAATGATGGTCAGTGTTGCCAATTACAAAATGAAATTAAAATAATATAAGATGGTCTAAAAAATGCAAAACATATAATACGTAACACTGTATATCTTTGATTATAATTTACTTCATTTAAAATGTCATGGAATAGTTATATTATAAGTTAAACTGTTTTGTGTGCTGCAGTAAGCCAAAATAAACGCATTTTTCTTTCTTTCTTCTTTCTTTCTTTCTAATCTTTAGCCGCCGTAGATCCATCCCTGATTGTTTAATATCTCTTGATGATCAAAGGTTCCCTGTAAGAGACACAGTAAAGTTTTTAGGAGTCATTATGGATTCAAAGCTTTCTGGGGTAGAACACATTAATTATACTATCCAGAAATGTGAAAAAAATATTAATGTCTTAAGGGCGGTGTCCGGAGTCTGGTGGGGATCCCACCCTTATTGTCAAAAGCTAATGTACAATGCCCTTATCCGTAGCCATCTGGATTATGGTTGCTTCCTCTTAGAGCCATGTAATAAAGCAGCCCTAAATATGTTGGATAAGATCCAGGCCAAAAGCATGCGGCTCATCGTTGGCGCTATGAGATCATCACCAATAAATGCTCTTCAATTGGAGTGCGTAGACCCCCCTCTTCTTCTGCGAAGGCAATACCTCTCTGATAGGTATCTATATAAAACCTCTCAACTTTCCTTTCATCCCCTGATACCCAAACTACACAAACTTTCAGAATACATTTCTTCTGGTGGATACTGGACACATAAAATCCATCCCTCTTTATTTAATAGCTTTGTTAATTATGTTCGTTTCCCTTTCCCTTGTTTCCAGTGTAAGACTAACCCCTTGTTTGAAACCCCGTTTGAGGCGATAATCCATAGACCTGATATTGTCCTATATTCAGGTATCAACAAACACTCTGTGGACCCTAATAGGGAGTTAGATTATTTAATCAGCCAAAATTGGCAGGACAGGTTAGCTATTTACACAGATTCTTCAAAATCTTCAGACTCAACTTGTGTTGGATCTGCAGTCTGGATTCCTCGTTACAAAATTATACTGACATATAAATCTCCAAATATCAATTCCATTTTTACTGGTGAATCGATAGCTATACTTGAAGCATTATTATATATTGAGTCTCATAATATAAGCAAGGCAGTAATCTTTACTGATTCGAAGAGCTGCTTAATGGCCATTCTAGCTAATCAATTCTCCAGTAAAACTAGGTTCCCTTTAATCCTTTTAATTAAGCAATCATTGTTCAGGTGTCAAGCTAAGGGACTGACTGTTTCATTGGTTTGGATCCCAGGCCATGTTGGCATAGCAGGTAACACATTTGTGGATTCCCTAGCCAAGGATGCCATATCCAATGGTACTCTTGACCATTACAGAGTCTATGCTCAGGATCTACTCTCACTTGCCAAAATCAGCTTGATGGCAAAATGGACTTTCCTTTGGGATGAATCCAGTAAATTGAAGGGAAGACACTATGCCTCCATACAGACTGACATTCCAACCAAACCCTGGTTTTACAAATTCCGTGAAGCCAGTAAAAGAGCGACCTCGGTAATTTGTCGTCTGCGTCTAGGACATGCTTGCACTAATGTATTTTTGGCAAAAATCAGGATCAGGGACAGCTCTCTCTGTGAGTGTGGCTTAGACGAAGGCTCTACAAATCATATATTCTTTGAGTGCCCAAGAATGAATGGTTCTTTGTATGACATACTCCGTACTGAACGTATCCCTCGACCCATAAATTTTAACTCTCTTCTGACATATACTAATTCCCCACTCATATATTTAATCTGTAACTTTATTATCGCAAATAATATTTACCTCTAGAACTGTGTTTGTTTGCCTTAACCGCTAACCTGTGTGCTTTAATGATGTTTCTTTTGTTCAGGTACTCCAACATTTATTCCTTATTGTACTCTTCTCTTGTACACTCACGAAGGTCCTTAGTTATACAGCCTTAGGCCAACACGTTATAACCCGTTTTGAGTTATTGGCGGAAACATCGGAATCGCCATATAAAAAAAAAAAAAAAAAAAAAATAAAGTTCACGCAAAATTATATGGATGCACACTGGTTGTTGATGAAGATAATATTATTATCTCCGTTCAATGTCAAGACTGCGTAGCTTCACAGGGGGGATGTAAACACGCAATAGCATTTCTTATGTGGGTTCATCGCAGAAGTGAGGAACCATCATGCACTTCGGTGGAATGTTATTGGAGAAAATCAAAACTGTCTAGAGTTGGTAGTAGCCTAAAATATATGACAGCAAAAGACTTGTCCGAGGGAAGCTCATGTTGCCAGCAAATTCATCTGTTTTGATGAAGTTTTTGGAAGAGGGACATAAGAGAAAAATTAATGACTGTGAACTTTTAAAATATCAAACCACTTATTGTCAAAACGAAGTACAAGCCCTCTCCATGCATCAACTTATATGTCATTTTAAAGAGAAATGTGTTGATGCGTTTTTAAAAAAAGTTCATATATCACCTTCATTAATTCAGAGAGTTGAAAAAAAAAACAAGAGAACAATCTAAATCGAATTACGGCTTCAAAAGCTTTTGAAGTTAGCAGATGTAAAACTACTGATGGCACACTTTTATCGCTCATATTAGGTGGTAAAATTCCAGACACTACTTCTATGAAACGTGGCCGTCTTTTAGAAGATGAGGTAAGAAAAACAGTGGAAAAAAAACTGAAGAAAAAGATAAATAAGTGTGGCCTGATGTTAAATTCCAAATATCCAATGATTGCTGGTTCTCCAGATGGAATATTTGAAGATAGCATAATCGAGATTAAATGTCCTATTAATGCCAACACATTTAAAAATTATATACAAAATGGAAAAGCTGCAGAAAAATGTTATGCCCAAATGCAGCTTCAAATGTATTTAACAGAAAAGAAAAATTGTTTCTTTTGTGTAGCGGACCCAGATTATAGTGAAAATCAAAAAGTGGAGATTTTAAGTGTGCCATTCAATATTGAGTATGTTGAGAATTTGATTAATAATAAACTATTAAACTTTTGGAAGATTAATGTGTACCCATTGTTATATCAAAGTGTGGAACTATAACATATTTGAAATAAAAAAACAATATTAAAGTTTTCCTTAGTTTTATTTTATTAAAGAATCTTGCAAATTAATTAATGCACATGCTATGATTATTATCTCATCAAGAATTTTTACAAATTTGAAAGTAATACATGCATGTGGTCTAAGTATGTAAAATTCACGTAAGCGCCTAATAACTCTCTCTATATGAATCCTCAAGCTGGCAATCTGTTTAGTTACCTTCACTTCAGTTTTACTCATTTTCACTCCTTTTTCAACACTTGGAGGTCTTACTAATGTAATACCTGATTTTTTTAAATATTTTTCTACATGTTTAAAGCCCCTATCTGCCATAACATGCATACCACTTTTTAAGGTGTTAATAAAATCACACAATTCAACTAAACATGTGTCAGTGATTCTGCCTCCAAACCCTGGAGAAATATAGTTCACTAGTCCATTTGGTGTACAGGATATTAAATACTTCATAGTATTGGCTTTCTTGTACTCTGACCATGTCAGAGCTTGATTTACTGCCTTAGATGGCTTTTGCACCTCAATTTCAAGGCAATCTATAATGCAACTAACATTATAATATTTATGCCTGAATGACATAGGTAAGGTCCTTTTAATCATTGCACTGTCTAATTCCACAATAAAAGGACGCATGACACTGGCTATCATAGGTATATTTTTTTTAAATATCTTGCTTAGACTTGATGGAGTCATTCCATAATCATCTGACAGCTGATTAAATTTACTATCTAATCTTATTTTATTTAAACAGAGTAATAAATGGTGTTTGGGAATATTTATACAATCTTTTATTATATCAATTAGGTAGTAACAACTAATTGGAAGACCTATGTATAGTCTTGGCTTTTTCTCAATTTTTTTAATTGTATTTAACATGGCCTTTGTTGATTCTATTTTTTTGTCTTCTTCGATTAATTCACTACAGTCAGAAGATGATTTAACTTGTAGTGAAGCCATTGATACTGAAGGACTATTGGCAGCTACAGATGGTATATATAAAGAAATATCACTGTCTGAATGTTCTTCTTGAATAAATATTTTTTTTGCAATTTTGCTTAGACCGGATACAGAAGGACTTGATTTTGTAACAGTTACAGTTTTAAATGGGGATGTGGAGCTGGATGTTACATAATGTTTCCAAGGTGATAATGCCTGATCTATCAATTTCACATTGGTCTGCACAGCCTTACTTCTGAATTTGTAGGGTATAAATGCTTGAACAGATTTATCTGTTGACTGTTGACATAACATTTCTGGCACATTTCCTCCAACTGTTCCAATATCTGAAAAAGATATACAACAAAATAGCTTTATAATATAGTAATAACTAGGTATTTGCCATTTCAAACTTTAAATCATTTAAGTAGTTATGTTGTTTGATATTATACATACTTAAACTTGTATCAGGCTATTATCATCTTTCTTTGTTTTTTTAGAATATATGGCCGTTCTGTACTGCTGCATGTTCGTTTCCTTCTGTCTTCTTGACATCCAAATTTACTTGGCATACAACCTGGTTTCATGCGCACTTGTGATACTGTTCCCTTCATATGATACTCCATGTAATTAATCATATCATTTGGCAACTAGAATAATAAAAAGAGTATGTTTTTTTGTAACATTAATTAGAAAACTAAAACAAAACGTTAACTCCTAAAAGTGAAACAACTTAACCTGAACTCATGTATTTATTATTTGGAAAATAGGGATTCTACAAAACACATCTAGTTTGCTCGAATTAAGTAATAGACTGTATTGTGTGAAATACTTACATCAAAATGATCTTCACAAAAATACATTCTTGAACCTGTTGATAAAGTATGAGCATCATCTCTTCTTGCAAGTTTTAGCCACTTTTTCCGTATTTCTCCATTATTTGGAACATATATAAATAACTTGTTTGGCGTTTTTATAGTCGTGCTATCACATTGGGGCACTATACAGTACTTATAATATGAGAAATTCATTTTTAAACGATAAAAACTAACTATAACGTAAGAAGACACGATCGCTCTTTGGTTTGTTTTGCACGGCGTGACGTCATTTAAGACGCCATGACAGTCTTGTGCGTTTTGGAACCAAATTGAAATTGGTTATTTAAAACGCGAAATTTATAATGTAAACGCTCGATTAAAAATAAATAAACCTTTATTTTCGATAAAATGCCTAATAAGCTAAAGTATTAAGCAGTTATTGAAATTTTGTCAACTAGCCTTTTCTATTAAAAATGAACTAATAAGAACTAACGTATTAAAAATACATTCCTTTGTATTGGTTTATAATATACCTTATAACCTTTCGACCTTTTACTTTTAAATAAGTCGTACAGTATCATGTTTCAATTATAATTTTCTTTTTTGGCGGGCTGTCAAAATTCCGAATTTTACGATTTCAGGTCGTATTATGGTAGGGTCTAGGTCATGCCATCTTCAGGTCCGATTGCAAGATAAGTGTGTTTGATGGTACCGATTGCTTAGAATTTCAGTCCGCAATTGCGGATGTACATTTCATGATAGGCCTACAGATGATAAGATAACAGTCAACCCACGCCCATAAATAAAGTGAGCTGATTGAGGCAATATAGGTATTTATTATTATCGATTTTTGAAGCTCTGCATATTAACTTCAGGACATGTAATTAACATTTCTTCACCATAATTACGTTAACAATTATCTAAAGTAACTACCTATAGGAGGTAAGTAAACCTAATTGTTACTATTTTACAGTTTTCTTTTGTGTTCCGACGTTCCGATAACCAGATTCCTTGTAGACCTAATAGCATGAGCGCGCTTTGTGAGAACTCCGAACCAATTGCGGACAATTTCAAATAAAAGTACTTTTTTGGATAGTCGCTACTCACCTGACTATAGCACCCTATTTAAACATCAGTGTGCACATTACGGAAATATTTTTGTTACGTTTGAAAGGAGATACAGTCACAACAAATCTGAGTTCGCTTTTTGTATAAATAGGGTTGGGTTCCGTTCTCCGGGGATTTTTTCTGCTTTCACAGCATTATTTTAGACTTACCATGAGAACTTTACTGTGCGCCTCTTATTCCGCCTTTATTCGAGTCGTGGCTTTACAGTCACCGAAATCTTTTTTAGATGTTCATTTTACTTTGCACTATTTATGCCCTCGTACTGTACTGTACTTGTACTACACAAGTGGGAATATTATTGAGAACATGGCACTATACGAGTAGTACCACGCAAAACAATTTTATTGTGAAGTACATTTTTCATATAAATACCAGATTTAAGTGTATCATATCCATCATCATCCAAGCATCAATTCCGGTTGTATTTAAAGCTTGCATTTTAAAACCCGGGACTACTCTCTTATTCCTCCTAGGGGAATTTGGTCATGGTGGTTATGCTTGCACTGCCCGAACGACTATCTTATGGAGTAAAAACTGTGCAATTCTTAAAACAAAACAAATTAAGTGCAATATAGTATTTCATCATACACATCCTACGGTTGTCTTGGCTTGGCTTCAAGTTGTAACAATCACTAATTGATCGATCTACTTGAATTAGAGTATCTAATTGACAATGTGAATTGTTGATGAATTGATAATCTAATAATCCAATTCCAGTTCTAACAAGTTCTATCATGGCATATGAAATTAAGGATAAGGGCCCTTAGGATGGAAACTAGTGTTTATTTGGGACTGAAAACCCGACACTATCTTTATATTTTGGGTAACCGCTAGTGTTAGTCATTACAAACTTCATAGTAAAACTCCCGCGAGTCAATTCAACTTTCTTTTTTAGATACACAAAATAAAATGTTTTTTCAATGTGATCTATTGGAAAAAAAAATATTACTCAATTACCTTGTAAGTTATATCGAAATTTTCGTATATGCTATAGCAGTGGACAGTGCATTTTATGCCAAAATGTTATTTTTTTGGTTTTGTTTGTGTTTTTTTTGGCATGAATGTATTTGTGTTTGTTTTAAATACACAATACATAATATTGTTTATACGACTATATATCGTAAAATAAAAAATAGATACACTGTGTGTGGTAAAAAGCAAATATATTATGACATTGACCAATCACATCATTGTTTTATGCGATGTGTTTAGCCATAAATGTTGGTATAAGTTATAATTTTTAATAGGAAACGAGCTGAAAAGTAAATTTATCAGTTAGTAGCAAAGCACGTTGCTATTTTATATTGAAAATCTTCACAGTATTGTAGCACACAAGTTTTAGCTGCGGGGTATTTTCTCTTCATTTTATATTTCATGAGTTTACAGCGCTCTTTAGTCCAAACTAAACACAATAATGTTACCTCAATTATGTTATCTGATAAAAATGGTAGGTTAATTATTATAAAACCCACCATATTTATCAGCCTAATAAAATTGATGTAACTTATTGTGCTCTGAACTTATTTACCTAAAAGAAAACATTCACATTACATATTTATAGTTGGCCATTATTAGACATAACCTCATAACTTCACGCCTATATTCCCAAAGGGGTAGGCAGAGGGGTATTATACTCCCACGATTTGCCAGTTATGTTTAGGTCCCAATGTAATAGGGGGCGAGCCTATTTCTACCGGGCACATAACTAAGTGAGCGATAATAAACAATTTAAATACACACATAACTACGAAAGTCAGAGGTATGTGCCTGGGGTGACCTGGGATCGAACTCGAGACCTCGTCTCGGCAGTCCGTTACGTTATTAGAATCCTAAAGATACATGAATATTTCATAAAAAATAGCAATCAGAATTAAACAATTTGCGTCAGGCGTCGTACAACTAGTTAATAATTTATTTTATTTAATCTCAATTTGATCTGTTCCTTTTTGAGATTAAGGACTGGCAGCGAGCTTGGTAACGAGACTTGATACGTCAACTTGATCGACTTATGACAAGGGTTATTGTCATGAATCTTTTGGATGAACATTACTCAATAATACAGAATGTAATCAATCTACGGGTTATTGATTAAATATGCTATGAAAGTCCATGTCGGGTGCTCTTTCATTAGTAGTGCCAGTTAATAAATAAGATGGTTAAACACGTCTGATAATATTTTATATGCTTAGGGCAGGTATGCAAGCTCCGTAACTACCGTAGTTGTGAAAGACTTACAACCATTTAGTCTAGAAATACCTTGGTGATACATAATAAATAAAAAATAATAAGATTACTGTTAATATTTTTATCCCCAATCTATATCTATACAAACAAATAAAATTTAAGTGTCTATTTGTAAACTAAAAATAACTAAAAAAATAATAATCTGTTTCTGTTTGTCCTGGTAATATCCGAAATGATTAGGCCGATTTTGACAGTATTTTAATGCAGATGGGTTATGTTATAAGTTGTGAGTATAAGGGTTTCGCGGACGAAGTGGCGAGTACAGCTAATAATTCATAAACATAATTTTACATCACAAAGGATATGCTAAACTAGCTAATCGTAGTTACTGTTACGAGTCTTTCCCGGCTTTATTCACTGCATTCAGTAACAAGAGTCACAGACCACATCGAAACTGATGTAAATCCTTCTCGTGATATATGCACACATCATCATACCTACCGAATACCTATCGGTCGTAAACTATTTTTCACACCCCTACCCTTGCCACCTATTTTGTAAACACGATTTTAAAATTTTTGTATTAACAATATAATTTAACCGTCGTTCATTGACATGAAGTCATTTACATGAAGTATCACGTCACTTTGACATAGCATTCTCCATTTTTATACTTACGTTCGAATTCTTTGACAATTTATATGACTGAACGTTTGCTAGGTCAGCTAGTGTATAATAATATTTACTGTTATTTTGTGACAGTAATTCTGTGTGGACGATGTGCAACAACGTGTTTGCTAAACGACACTGAGCGTCCTCCTCCATTTATACCGAAATTCAATGTACCATTTACGTAATTCCGGTTTTCCGGGCTAGCGCGTTGGATAATAGCCCTTGTATGTGTACGCCAAAATATGTTGATCTCAGAATGATATAGTGCTATAGTGTAGGGTTTCGTTAAATTGTATGGTCTAAACACAGTCTATTTCTCTAAAGTAACTTTATTCTTTTGTGACTATTTTTCATTAATCTGCTAATGTTTAACATCTGGTGATTATTTTTTAACTTATGGTATGGAAATATTTACCATAATGATATTTAGATTAGTTTAGTTATTGCTTTTTGATTGGTCAGCTACATTTTTATTCCACATTCGTCATCGGTATTAACTTAATACATTCCAAGTTACTGACCGCCTTATAGCTCTATGTTATAGGGACTTAAACTTTAACTTTATTACGGACCTTACGGTACCACCGTGTAACAGAGAGAGAGAGCATAGATAATCTAGACACATGTTAATCTCACAGTTTACTAACGATAATCAATACAGGATATACAACACTCTAACTAAAGCTTTACATAAAATAATTAAACCAAAAAAATTAAAAATGTTTAATTTGTCCTCTGAAAATTACAAAAATATTTATACATCAATTTATTTATTGATTTATTTCAATGTAAAGATTGTTTGCAAATTTGTTAGTGTTCAGCAACTTTCTGTGGGCGACTATAATATATACGTACCTAAATATAAATTTATGTCCACCTTATTCCAAATGCCAACATTGCTAAAAATATGATCTGCAGTATGATGGCTTCAAAATATATTTTTTCAAGCTCCGCTTAAAAAAAACATGTGTTGGTAAAGAATTATAAGTCTTTCATCATTCCGATTCTGTGGTTAGATCAGTTGTCGGACTTTGTATGACTGCAACTACCCGTAACGACTGCCATAGTTGTTCGTATGGAAACTGGGACCGATGACTTAACGTGCAGTCCGAGGCACAGAGGAGTCTCAATGTAAATAAATAAATATTGTAGGACATTCTACGCTATAGCGCTATCTAGACCCAATGTAAGCATAGCTTAACTAGATTGTGTTTTGGGTTTCCAGAATGCGGATAAACATACTAAGATACATTTTCTTTAGTAAATAAATACATATCATACATAGAAACACATGACCTCCGACTTAGCAGTCGAACGTAATACCGCTACGCCACAGAGGTCGTCATCGTCTTCATCTCATGTTAAGAATGGTCATCCATCCTAAGACTAACCTGGTTTTTATTGCTTAACTTTTGCAATAATGTTAATCTATTCAATTACCACTTAGCCTTGTGGCCCTTCAATCTTTATGTAAAAAACATTCTATAACTTTAAATGAGGTATCAAAATTGAAACTTTTCTGATATGTTATATATTGTCACATGGCGCAAATAGGTAATATATTATACACTCATACAAACTTTTATTTTATATAGTTAATCTATTAACATACTAAAGTAACATAGGCCAGCTATTATTACTCTGAAGATCATTTCGTTTCAAATTTCAGTACTTTAATATATATTTCTCAAACGATCAGATATTTCAATAGGGTTTAACAAGTAAATTCCGCAGATTATCCCCAATTTGTCTATACTTACTGTGAATTGTATTACGATTTGATATTCAACTAATGGGCAAACTTTACCAAAATTGATTTCCAAAAACGTATTTCCAGAGATATCCGGCTGTCGACACCCCAAAGGATTTGTGTAATGCAAAGAAAAAGTTTTAATTAGTTTTCCTTTGTAAATCAAGTTTGAAAGCCAGTTTTCTCAGTGCTCCCATACGACATGTTATGCGTTAATTAAATACACTGGAGACATGTGTCTGTTCCATAAGAACGAACTTCGGTTTTCTCAATACAAAAATACTACACCATCCGAAGTAAAACTAATTTTATCGACTTCTATCGCCATCTATTAGGTGTGCATTATTGTATAATTATTATTAATATAATATAATATATTATATAATAATTATTATATATAACCGATTCCCGCATCTTGGCCCACGCGGAGATTGATTAAAGTTTTTTGGTCATAATATCTGAATCTACTTAACCTATTGCAATTGAACGAAGTTCAAATAGAAAGAAAACCCCATAATCCGTTCAGTAGTTTTTGCGTCCATCGCGAATAATAAGACAAACAGAGAAGGTTTAAAAAAAAAAATCAGAATCGTTCATTTAACACAACCCAAGTTTTTTTTTATATCTCCTATGCACAGACCACTAATTTACAATATTATAATAGTATAGATATAGATCTGCATAACGGTGATTTACAAGTTTTTTTTTTTTCACAGCTCCAAGGTTTTGTAGGTACTTCATTGATTCCTTTATCAACACACGTTGATAAAGGAATAATCGAATATCCCAAATATGATTATCACTCAACTTTCACTACATATTGTAATATTATGTTACATAATAGTTTTCAGAATCAGGGCTTTCAATGTCTGGAATCAGCAAAGTCCGAATTTGAAGAAGTTCTTGACTCTGATTTCACAAATAATAAGTAATAAATATGGTGGTTGTAAAATCCATTTTATTCTCAAATAGAAACCGAAGACTCTTTGCGCTATCACGGGTGGTGATGCAGTAAGCTATTATATTGATTGACATAGGGTGAAGTAGGTCAACTAAAATTAATCCAGGTCAGTAACATTTCGAACTAATATAATATTTCTAACAAGATTGATTAGATCATCTATTCATATACTGATCCATATGGCTATTAAGGTAGGTATTTAATCTGCAAAACACTGAATACTACGATTTGCGGCAACCGCTAGGCCGCGGTAGGAGGTGAAGTGCTGATTTGACGTTGTAAGAGATGACATGCGTGCCAATGGCCTCACTACCACGGTTGCCCAAGATCGTGCGAAGTGGAGAAGGAAAAGCAGGAATAAGAACCATGTACTTCGAGGTGAAGTCTTGGATGCAATCGGGACACAACGCTAAGATAATGATGACTGAATATTACGATTGAATTGGAGTAATTGTCCTATTTTTATAATAGTAAGTAAATAAGGTTATGTAGCTGTCTAAAGTCCGAGGCCAAACGAACTAGGGGGATATCCACCAGGGTACTCAATAAAAAACCTGATAGGATATCTTGTACTGTATTTAAGAAGTACCAATTACAAGGATCTCAAAAAAGATTGCATTTCTAAAGCTTATAACTAGTAACCGGAGACTCTTAACATCGCCTTGTAGAAGTTGGCCTTGTACGACCAACGCCATCTAGTGGTAAAAAATGTAAATGTAATTACATTTTTTACCACTAGATGTATGATGATAGATTTCTAACAAAACTTAGAACTACGTGAACAGTAGCTAATTTCGCCATGGTTCAGCGCCCGCAGAATTAGTGAGAGCTACCACATAACTTGGGCTAGTAAAAACTTAGCGCAAATAGAAAGAAAACTATTTTTAACGGATTCTATCGCGATTTATTTGATGTTAATTTATATTTTGAATAACATCAAATAAATCGCGATAGAATCCGTTAAACATGGTTTTATTTCAATGTGTGACATTCGCGTAAACTTCCGACAATATCATGTACGGACTGCAAACTTAGTGCAAAGTTTAACTTACTTTTATATTTTTATATTTAGGACTTGTCAATTTGAGTTCACTTCGGCTGATGGTAAGCTGAAGGTAAAGTCTCAGGAAAGAGGGTCACCATTACATACACGTACCATGTTCACAATGGTGGCACTCAGCTTGACGGCCTCATCAGAAGAGGATTGTAGTCGCAGCACCGCATTACACCCATCGGTCCCACTAGTGCTGCGACCACAATCCCCCTGCCCGGCTATGCACTTGCTGACCCCTGAACGCAATCAAACCGATGTAACAATGCACATTGTACTTTTAAGAATATTAGTGGAATATGTAGTCGATTCCTTAGTTGATATCGATTCATAGTCTACTAATATTATCTGTATACTTTCATCGACTCTGTCTATGTTAGCTGTGGTCAACCCTATCGGCTGTGGCTCATTATCTATGAACTCCCACCAAGTCGCTTCTTTCAGCCGACGTTATAAATTACGGTGCAGCGGTTTTGCGAGCCCCTAATTTTCTGCATCGCTACCACAAGTGCATAGCTCTGGTACTGAGCCGTTGGTGAGAATTTTACAATTTATACATTACGTGTGCTAATCATATTTATTACAGAGTGCTCATTAGTGTTGGAGGGTGACGTGGTACCAATGGCCCACCAGGGATATTCCCCGTGGCCTCTTCATCGTCACCAATGGTGCCACGTCAGGTTCCCACTGCTATGCTAAGCTACTCCAGGCATCGCCTCGTTTTTTACGTGAGCGAGGCTTGCCAACATTTATCCATGTATTGGAATTATATAGAATGTTATCATGCCACACTACACCTCTGTAGTCGTGGCAAAGTTTTCTAATTGGGATGCTGCTTTTTACGTGAGCAGTATCTATTTGTTTTAATTGTGTAGCTTATACGCAAGGCATGCTTTCCCTTTTCACGCTTGTCAAAAGGACAATAACTTGTGCGGGCCACGCGGTCAGTGACCGCATGGTGAACAATCCTTCAGTGTCATCTATGTTTCTGTGCATCTGTTCCTGCTGCTTGCAAAGGCTGTGACCTGCCTGCTTTGCAATAATGACCATAAGCATCACGTGCCTGGGGAAGCTTGTTACCTTTCTTACGCCTTCGGTATGCTCGGCCTGCACTAGCAGTATGTATTCACATTGTAACGTTGTGGATTTTTTATAAATCAATTAAAATTATATCCAATAATTAATCGATATTTTAGTATGTTTCTATAAATTATTACTAATTATCTATGGTTGTGCAAGCGAGATTGGACAGCACTAGCCCAGTCATCAGCTGACGGCTCTTATATCGTTCCTTTCCTTGGTAACCTTCACCGGGGAAAGTCACTTTGACCCCGTGGCCAACTGCTGTCGGCTCCGGGTAAGTTTTGAGATCAACATTTCCTACTTCTTTCTACAGGTGAAGACCTTCCAGCGGTGCAGCTTATTGCCTGCTAAAATGCATGGCTTAATATAATTTATTTTATTCTGTGTGCTATTTCAGCCTACCTATTTAGTGCCACGAGGCCGATGACCCGTACGGTCAGAGGTCGCATCACCAGCTTGTGCTGCCTATCTATATTCTTTTTTATTATAGCTTCTAGCTACGCTGCATTGCTTCTGGGAGATTCTCTTCACCTGCTATTTTAGCGGGTCACTTGGATGTGATTACCTAGTGACAAACTGACCCGCACTTTTTCTATTTCCAGGGTCTTCGCACCGGGCTTCGCACCATAATGGAGGTAGCGAGGCACACCAGCGGAGACCCTGGCACGCTGGCATCACCACCAGCCACGTGTCCACTAGCTAAGTGCATACTACCATCTTTGCACAACGGACCGAACAACGCCACGGCAGAATATTTATTAAGAATCCATTCCCTGAGGTTCATTTACTAAAATACCTTATATAAATGTATGTAACGTTCTCTATCACCAATTATAATCTCGTAATATATTGTAATTAACCCTTTTATTTATCTCTGCTTGCCCTAGCCGGTAGTAGTATCAATTACATTCATAAACTTTATTAATTTTTACAGTGCACAAGTCACACATATTTATGTAAATCCCATACTAAAACCTTCTATAAAAACTTTATTTAGTTGTCAAACGTCATGGTTTTGACAATCAAAAAGCTTGCCAGTATAGTATAATGTAAAATTACTACAAATTGTTTGAAAACTTGTCTTGTTTTTTTAAAAACAAAGTAAAATTATTCTTTGTTGAATACCAACTTTTGGATTTTTTTTATTGAATATTAAATATTAATATCTTTTAACCTATTGGTTAATGTTCTATCATGTTGTAATACTTTTCTTAGGATGACTGTTCTGACTTGACGTGACTTGTATTAGGCTTTGCCTAGTAAGGTTGTTGTGGGTCGGTTGGCGTTTTAAACCAACTGATGTTGTTTTTGGGTCCGTTGGCGTTTTAAACCAACGGATACCTTATCTTGGTGCTGGGACATTCAACCAGTCACCGGGAGTTTTTATGGTTTTATACCATTTGTGGGTCCGTTGGCGTTTTAAACCAACGGATACTTTTTCTTGGAGCTGGGATATTCAACCAGTATCTGGGTATTGTTCCTTATGGTTTTATACCATTATTATGCTGAGCGGTCGTGCAAACTCAGTTCCAAAAATAAGCCTCATTGCATATCTTGTTATGTCTTCTTCCGAGCGGTTTGCAAACTCGTTAAATAAGCCTCATTGCAGATGCGGTATTGTATACATCTAAAATAAGCCCTATACTAAAAACATAACACTTTCTCTTTTAGTGTCGAAAATATATAGTGGTATTTATTGCTCTTTTTCTTTCCATTGGAATTGTTGTCTGTGACATTTCAATATTTAACATCTTGCTAGATTTACGTCTAAGTCTCCAGCGTCTATTATCCTGGAAACTCTCTTCGGAAGGAAGCGTGTGCTACATTATTTAAGTGGTAACCGCAAAGTATGGATGAAAATGATAGAGGAGGTATGTAAGAAAGTATGTATGTGTAAGCGTAAGTCAGGCATTGTATTGAGCAGTACAGTATCGGGTTTTTGGGTAACAAAAACCCTGAACTAATTGAGGGGGTATTGTAACGTTGTGGATTTTTTATAAATCAATTAAAATTATATCCAATAATTAATCGATATTTTAGTATGTTTCTATAAATTATTACTAATTATCTATGGTTGTGCAAGCGAGATTGGACAGCACTAGCCCAGTCATCAGCTGACGGCTCTTATATCGTTCCTTTCCTTGGTAACCTTCACCGGGGAAAGTCACTTTGACCCCGTGGCCAACTGCTGTCGGCTCCGGGTAAGTTTTGAGATCAACATTTCCTACTTCTTTCTACAGGTGAAGACCTTCCAGCGGTGCAGCTTATTGCCTGCTAAAATGCATGGCTTAATATAATTTATTTTATTCTGTGTGCTATTTCAGCCTACCTATTTAGTGCCACGAGGCCAATGACCCGTACGGTCAGAGGTCGCGGCACCAGCTTGTGCTGCCTATCTATATTCTTTTTTATTATAGCTTCTAGCTACGCTGCATTGCCGCTGGGAGATTCTCTTCACCTGCTATTTTAGCGGGTCATTTGGATGTGATTACCTAGTGACAAACTGACCCGCACTTTTTCTATTTCCAGGGTCTTCGCACCGGGCTTCGCACCATAATGGAGGTAGCGAGGCACACCAGCGGAGACCCTGGCACGCCGGCATCACCACCAGCCACGTGTCCACTAGCTAAGTGCATACTACCATCTTTGCACAACGGACCGAACAACGCCACGGCAGAATATTTATTAAGAATCCATTCCCTGAGGTTCATTTACTAAAATACCTTATATAAATGTATGTAACGTTCTCTATCACCAATTATAATCTCGTAATATATTGTAATTAACCCTTTTATTTATCTCTGCTCGCCCTAGCCGGTAGTAGTATCAATTACATTCATAAACTTTATTAATTTTTACAGTGCACAAGTCACACCTTCATATTTATGTAAACCCCATACTAAAACCTTCTATAAAAACTTATAAATCGTTACAACATACTGAAAGCTTTGCCTTCTCTTTTCAGGTCCGCCGAGCGAGTCACGTAGCGGTTGGGCCAGCGCGACACGCCGGGCGGATACTGCGTCAGAACTAAGTGCAGACTCCTAGCTACCGCGGGCCGTCCTCCACGTCTTTCACGTCTTCACATCTCTTAACTTCACTTCCTTAACTTCAATCTTAATAAAAATTATGCGTACTCACCCTTGAGATCACATACAATTTATAACATTTAATATATGAAAGGTAAAACTAGTCTCATGTTTGATTTGCTATAACCTTATAAACCAACTACTAACTTCTATAACTTGTAACTTATAATAAACCTTAAATTCAACTATCCCTGTTACACCGAAATTGGATTACTATGGAGGGTTTTTCGCAACCGTGCACGGTGGTACCCACCTGGCCGAATTTTGTGACAAATTTGTGTCATCAAAATTCTACCACCAGTAATTGCAATAAGTTAGAAATACAGCATCGTCTGCATAGGCAAAAACTCGTACCTTTGTTGGAAATACATTATAATCGAGAGTTCAATTTCTACCAGAGTATTAATTTGGACGGTCCACTTCATAAATGACGTTGTAACGCTTCAAATAATTCAGCTCTCTCAATAGGCACGCGTAACGTCCATCATTACAACCCGCTGGGTCATTCCAAGTTGTATGCAGGGGTGTTTTATGTGGTAAATGAAACTGCAAACGGATTTTAGTCCCAATTTTATTAGTAAATACTTCGGGGTATTCATCACTTAATGTTCCATAATTGATCATTAAAATATAAATGAATAAATATGCTACTGCATTCTACACAGCACTCTCTAAACCTAAAGTAATTATAATTATGTTATGGATTCCAGAACACGGATAAACATACTTAATCCTTTTGTTTTGTAAATACATACATAAATTAAACATAGAAACACCCAGATAAATGCCAATAGGCATATTCATGCATACCAATATTTGCATTGAGCGAGACTCGAACCTACGCCCGTTGACCTAGCAGTCGAACGCACTACCGCCACACCACAGAGGTTCGTCACATTAAAGTTTAAATAAATTCATAATAAGGGTTCATTTATCCATGTATGATCCATAAGATTGAGAAATTTCATACCAATTCACCCTCTCAAAATAAATGTAAATAATAATTATAAAGTTGAAATCTGTGACATTGTGTACAACCAATGAATGTAATAATTCGAGTGAGATATTAAAATCTAAAGTGGGTGATAGACGTGCGAGTAAGTACGCGGACTTGTGGCTCGACGACCTTTTTCGCCTGTGTGTCACCTTAAAAACGCGTACTTTAAAATTGCCGCGCAAGTTCGCCGGCGATCCAACCTGTTTGAAATCTTACTCGTAGCTCGTCTCGGCTCGTACGTGTGGCAGCGCTGCGAGCCGGGAGCCGCCATTTTGTTTGGCCTGTCCGTGGATGCACAACGCTTGTGGTATTTGTCGTTTGTGTAATTTATGTTAATATTGGTTTACTGCGCAAGTGCCTAATCATTTAGTTCAGAAAATTCTCAAACTGAGTGATTTCCGAACTTATTCGCATGAACTGCTAACAGAATTTATTGAAGGTTTTCGAAATAATCCTTGCCTTTGGAAAATTAGAAGCAATGATTACAGAGACAAAAATATGAAGTTTCAAGCATACACTAATTTATTAGAAATTATACGTAAGGCGGAAAGAGATGCTACCATAGATAACGTCAAGAAAAAAATTAATTCATTGAAGGCTGGGTACCGTAAAGAACATAAAAAAGTGCGAGATAGAATGAGAACAGGTTCAGGAGCTGACCAGGTATATGTACCAAAATGATGGTACTATAGTCAGCTTGAATTTCTGAATGATCAAAGCCAAGGTAAGTATAATTATTTATAAATCAATTGCCAGCGGGGTGTCCAGCTTGTAGTAGTGTTGTTACAATACATAATGAAATTGTGATGTTTTAAATTAAAACAAAAAGTACATAATATAATATTAGTCTTTTATTTACAAGTGAACAATCGGCTGACAATTTGGATAGCAGTGAACAGGAGACAGTTAATGATGATGAAAGTACATTTGACGTTGAAAATGATACTCAGGTAAATTATATATTATTATTATAACATTCTGTGTTGCCATGGTACTGCACCACTAGTATTAAAGTAGGTTTCATACTTCTCTCGGGTAATTTTTGCATTTTGAGTGGGATTACGATCATGTGTTTGTCGCAGTGACTGTAATTCTCCATTTCGCGGTCTCAGTCCTAAATCAATAGTTCCATTTTCATGATTTTCACTATCAAATTGCTGACGTGGACTGTAAGTTTGTTTTGCTTTTTTCCTTAAAAAATTCTGCAATACACAACATGCCAAAACCATTTTGTTAATATTGTGCACACTGGTATTTATAGGCGACCGAAAAATGTGGAATCTTCCGGCCAAAATTCCAAAAACATTTTCTATAATTCTTCTAGCCCCGCACACTCTATAATTATATATCCTCTTACTTGAGTTAGCCAGTGATTGCCTTTGTGGGTATGGTTTTATAAAATCTGTCCTCAAAGCAAAAGCCTCATCGCCAATAAATACATAAGGCAACTCTTCTGAATGTCCGCTTGGTTTTCTGGGGTTAGGAAGATTTAAACTCTTCGAATTCAATCTTTGAAAAAATTTAGTTTTTTGTAATACACCACCATCAGAAATACGTCCATTTGTTCCAATATCCACATAAATAAATTCATAATTTGCATTAGCAATTCCCATTAGAACGATACTATGATACCCTTTATAATTGTAAAAATGTGACCCTGCTCCGGCAGGAGGGATTATAGCAACATGCTTCCCATCAACAGCTCCTAGGCAATTTGGAAATTGCCATCTGCGCTCAAATTCTTCAGCAATTGCTATCCATTCTTGTTCTGAACTCGGGAACTGTAACAAAAAAAAACTACGAGTCAGTATAATGATATTATTTTTATTTACAGAGTACCAACTACAACGTGTCTTCACCTGCAACATCTACTGCACGTCGTAAACGACAGGCCAATGAC